>JAQFVV010000087.1:2061526-2501526 GCA_028023455.1 Epiperipatus broadwayi
TAATTGCTCCATGCTGGGAAGTCAGGACTGAGAGAGAGAGAAAAAACGTAATCCGTACCTTTTATAGCTACCTCCATTTATCGAGCATAATTCCAGGAGCGAGAATCGATAGCAGCGCTCTCTTTACATTTAAATACTAGAGTAGCGTTAAATTTTTACGAAGCGTATTTTGCATAAACGTAGTTGCAATTTTTTAAATTTTAAAAATTTAAATCTAAAGCTCTATTTTTATTACAGAAAATGCCACTTCCAACGCTAAATAAAAAACGAAAGATTGATGACGAGGGAAGAAAATTTCAAGAAAGGTGGGAACTGAATTATTTTTGTGTGGAAGTGAACAATAAGATTACGTGCTTAATTTGCAAAGAAACTATTAGTGTTGCTAAAGAATACAATATTAAGCGACATTATAGCACTAATCACGAAAAACAATTTTCGTGTTTTGAAGCTAAAATAAGAGAAGAAAATTAAAAACAATGAAGAATTCATTAAGTAGCAAAGGAGTGCTTACAAAATTTATAAAAAGTAATGAATCAGTAACAAGAGCTAGTTATGAAATAAGCTATTTATTAGCAAAACATCAAAAGCATTCACCATGGTTCTTTAATCAAGGAATGTATAATAAAAGCCAATTGTCTGTCAGAAAAGTCAAGTGAGACACCATTATCAAAAATAGGCAGATAGAATTACTGAAATGCAGATGACATCACCAATTACAGAAAATATCTACCAAAATCCAGTTCTTTTCAAGCATTGATGAAAGTACGGATATAAGAGATGTGAGTGCTGTTTTTTTCGGTGGATAATAACAGAGGATCACGAAGAATTGTTGGAATTCACCTCAGGAAAACAACTGGTGAAGATATTTTTGATGCCGTATGAGCATTTTAGAAAAACTTAACTTGCCTGTTGACAAGCTTGTTTCTGTTACAACTGATGGTGCTAAATCGATGACAGGTGAAACTAAAGGTTTTAGGCACGACTAGCAAGGAAATTACAAGACAATATCCAGATAAACGAAAATAAAGCTTTTCATTGCCTCATTCACCAACAAGTTCTCTGTTTAAAATTATTAAAAATGGATCAAGTACTTAAAACAGTTACAAAGATAGTCAACTTTATTCGATCAAGAGCACTTAACCATCGCCAATTTACTGTTCCTTAAAGATTTAGAACCAATCAAGATCTTCCTTATTACACAAAGTTCGTTGGTTGTCCTGCCACAATGTCTTAAAGAGCTTCTATCTGATTTTGGAGGAAATAATATTATTTTTTGAAATGAAAGATGAAAAAACGAAAATATATCAATTATAAAAGATCCATTGTGGGTACAAGACCTAGCATTTTTAATAGATATTACAGGCCATCTGAATAATCTTAATATTACATTGCAAGGCAAAGATCAATTGATAACTAATATGTATGATGCAGTTGCAAGCTTTGTACAAAAACTGAATTTGTTTAAAAATCATTTGCAAAAGAACGTTTTGACGTATTTTCCTACATGACAGTTAAAAGCACAAATCAAAGTTGCTCGTTTACATCACTGCAAAATTGAAAAAATAAAAGACGAATTCGATAAACGTTTTGATGATTTCAAGGAGTTCAAGAAATTTTTTCTCTTTTCAGGACCATTTGCTTTGAAGCAAAAGTCGACTTCGATACAACTGGAATTAATTGATTTCCAGAATGATTCGATTTTAAAAACCAAATATCGAGAAGTAGGAACTCCGAAAATTTATTCCTATTTAGGTGAAAGATACCCGGAAATTAAAAAATTTGCTGCACAAATTTTAAGCTTTTTTGGAAGTACATACTTATGTGAGAAATTATTTTCATGCATGAAATTAAATAAAACAGCTTACAGATCAAGATTAACTGATAAACATCTATCTGCCATAATGAAAATTGCTTGTTCTCAGTCTTTGAATCCAGATATTGAAAAACTAGTAAGAGGAAAACGCTGGCAAGTTTCCAGTAAAAACAATAAATTGTAGTTTTATAAATATGTAATCAGATAAAATAAATGTTTAAATAAAAGCAATACTATATCAATTGTATATTATTGAAGTGAATTCACTAAACTACATAATATGCTTTAATTACCCTATCTATATTCCTGCATTTTCACTTTCAAAATACAATTTTAAGAAAATTTGTGTGATGTGGCCCGCGAGAATCTTACCAGTAGCAAAAAGTGGCCCATTGTTTGAATGAGTTTGACATGCCTGATTTAATTTATATTAATAGATTTTAAATTCAGCAAGATCTTGAACAAGGCTATTTCATTACCATGCCAACAAACATCAAAAGGTTAATGACTTTTGAAAGAGTGTGAATAATACACACTTTATGTGCTACTCCCAGACAGAGAAAATCCTCGACTGGAAGGATATACAACCCTCAACTCATTATCTAACATATTACAACTCTCTAGACCTGATAAAGTTGTATCCCATTTGCTAGACTCAACCCTCTTATCTCAGGTGATATAAAAGAAATTTAAAAGTGGCTCATTGAAATATATTTACTTGTGTTATATTTTCAGAAATGAAATAAAATAAATATAATGCATACCATTAAATAAGTTATAAAGTGTTTATTACACATATCAATTAATATGTTTTAAATCTCCTTATCCCACCACCAATTACAGAAATAAAAGAAAATAAATTATTTAATTTGTTTCCCTTCATTAATTCATAAAAAATGTTTGGATGAAGTGGTTTGAATTCTATACCCACAGGCAGACATTACGAATAATAATAATAATAATAATAATAATAATAATAATAATAATAATAATAATAATAATAATAATAATAATAATAATAATAATAATAATAATAATAATAATAATAATAATAATAATAATAATAATAATAATAATAATAATAATAATAATAATAATAATAATAATAATAATAATAATAATAATAATAATAATAATAATAATAATAATAATAATAATAATAATAATAATAATAATAATAATAATAATAATAATAATAATAATAATAATAATATGGGATCATTAAATATTTGGCCATAATCTTGCGTTCATTGCACAGTTTACTAATATTTTAAAATAGTGCATTAACATACACTTAAACATATCAAGAAATAAAATAACACCATCATTTTATGTGCATTGGCTAAAGTTATATTATATGCATTTAAATGGTTTAAGCATAATCATTATGTGATGTAAGATGCACATACTCATCTTACAGTTTATGTACATTTTAAAACAAATGTAGATGAATGATTGACTTAGGGAATCCTGTACATAGTGTATAAATGGCTTACATGCATGCACTACCAAAATGTAAATTAAATCTCTAACATAATTAGATTTTAAAGACGTGATATAATATAAATATATAATGTGCCAATCAAAACATGTTTATCCATCTATCACGAGCTGGAACTCACAAAATGTACTTCAAACCCAATCAAGCCTGAGATTTAGGTCAGGGACCAGCATGAATTCGAACCCACTCTCCAAGCCCCAGATCAAACCCCTAATGGACAACATAACAATGATGGCACACAAGAATTAATTCTTAATCCGGCCCACTAGCACATTGGAGAAAACAATAAGACTCATGGACTTAAACATATATATAAACAACTTAAATACTAGAAACATTCCAAAGATAAAATCTTAATATATTAATTTAATAGGGGCTTTACTAATGAAAAGCTATGGGCAATTAGTGAATTGGATTGATTTAATAATGAGACAGAAACTGATATATGATGAATTAAAATATGTTTATTGACAATTTGAGATGTATTTTGAATAACAATATTGTTGGCAAATGCATGCAGGCATTTAATTTATAAAATAACATTTCTTTAGGCCATTTGAACAATAATTGATACGTTGTCAAATAGGTTTGTTGATATTATTTAATGGAGCCAAATATCATGCTATACAACTAATCACTACATTAACTTATTAGTTATGCCCTTTTTATAATCAGTTTGAGTGGCTATTATACATGAAATAAAACCAAGTCTGGAGTGAAGCTTAATAATACATCTAATCATAATAAATTTATATTAAAATGGGCAAATAAATTACCCCAGATAGCTTTAGATCGAACGGGTTTTCAAGAATGCTTCAGATCAATGCCGAAGATTGCATGTAGGGAGGCGGAGTTGACTATAGAGATTTTACTAATATGCTAGGCACAAGTAAAATATAATAATAAAGTTGCTCTGTAGATGGAAGAATAGTTTTAGGGTTTTCATAACAAACACTGGTTTACCCAATAACCGGTCATCATGCTGCTAAAAGGGAACCTTTATTTGGTTCATAAGAAGTAAAGGGACTTATGTGCTAATCTGGCCCATAGCTCAGACTTCGCTACTGCACTACCCATAAGAGAGGAAGATGGGCTGGACTTACCATGGCTCCATCTTATATATATCAAAACAGCACGAGAAAATATTAATAAATTTCCCATCCACCAAGCTGAAGTATATTATAACTTAAATATTATACATTAAAGAAATACTAGTTTATCAGATCAAAAGAGCCAACTCTTCTGTAGCATGAGAAATACGATATGCTACTGATGGGAATATATATATATACAAACTTTCTTTTATCCCATTCAATCTTTTTATATATATATATATATATATATATACAAACTTTCTTTTATCCCATTCAATCTCTTTAGTTATCTATAACTACTAAACTTTTAAAAGGGGGAAAAGTATATTTAATATGGGACTTACGAATACTTTACTAAAAAATATACTTATGATTACACTCCAGGCTAGTTTAATCTTTAGTAACATAATAATTAAAGGTTGAAAAACCACATTTTATATTTATATTATTTAATGAATAAATGACTAAATAACAATGAGCACAAGTGGGTCACCGCTATTTAGAAATTAGGTTTTCGAAACAGCGCACGAAATGACTCTATAATAACTAATAATTATTAAAATAATCAAAAGAAAAGCAAATATACTGCAGTGATTAAGTTATATAGCAAAATATTGAATTAATAAAGAAAAATTTGCAAAAGTATTACATTTTATAGAACTCAAATACTATTTTAGAAAACAATTTAGAAAGAGTTTACAATATTGAATTAATAAAGAAATTAGCAAAAGTATTTTATTTTATAAAAGTTAACTATTATTTAGAAAACCATTTAGAAAGAAGTTACAATAATATGGTTAGCTAACCTGATTTTGAAGAAATAATGATTGTTTGAAATTTACACAGAGTTCTGCGATTTTAATATTAAAACAGTTCTCCTGTAGTTGGACTGGATATATTTGAACTGGAATGAAGGTGAGTTCTTTGGTGGCTTATGGCATCTTCAATTTAGTTGGGAGACGATTTTAAAATGGTGTTGGAACGAAGGCAAGTCTTTTTTAGCAGCTTACAGCATCTTTTATTTGGTATAAGCTTGTTGGTTGTTGCTTCAGCATTGGATGGATTGAACTTTGGCATTTCATCACAGGAATGGCAGCAAAAATTTGCCTGACTTTAACCAGACATGGTAAATTAAACAATTTAAAACTTCTGATATTAAAGTTCTTCAACAGCAAGATGGAGTATCCTCCCTACTTAAAATAAGGCCTATTTATATATTTTTACCAAGCCTTAACACCTTTTTGGAATTTTGTTTGCCTCAGGACCAATTGACTTTTAATTAAACAAAATCATATAATTTAATTTCTACAACAGATAACGTCTCCGAGGTGTTATTTTTAATTTACTTAAAAAATTATTAAAATATATAAATTATATAATTTGATTCAGTTTCATTAATTAAATTCCTTTTTAGGTGTTATAAAATGTTAAAGCTTAGCAGAAGGAACGGTATTCTGATCCAATGATAAAGTCTTTTGTTGCAAACAAAAATCAATCAGTAAACTAGATTTTACTTTTTACCTGGGGTGCGGTCACTAATTGATTTTTTGTTTACATAAAATTCTCATTTTTAATTACAAGCAGATGATTTTTATTTTACTGAAATAAATAACTTTTAACATCTTTGTTTTTACAATATTATTTGTTTATTTAAAAAAAAGCAAATTTAAAGAAAATACTTTAGTTTCAATTATATATGTAAAACATTAAATCAGAAAACCGTTAAATATATTTTAAAGAAAAATGTTTCACATTATATCTTTTTTATTTAAACTTATATATATATATATATATATAACTCATTTTGCTATTATTCCAAGGTTTAAATTATCCATCCACATATGAATATCATAGTGAATATAATTCAGAATTGACTGAAAATTATTAAAACATTTTATAATAATTTATGAGCATTTCTACGCTATAATTTTATCAAACCTGTCTAATTATAGTGTGTTTTCATATGTAAATGGATGATACCATTCAAGCAGCCATTATAGCAAAGTTTTCTTGCTCGACTTATATATAACATTTTTACATTTAACATTTTTCATTTAAGATAGGTTCAAAACTAGTTCAGATGAGTAGATCATTAGGTTGATGGTGAAACGGAAAGAGATTGGAAGGTTTACATTTCAATAATTAGTAAAAAAATATAATATTAAAAAGGTTAAACAAATTTTAATACACAAAAAGAAAATAATATTATTAAAAGGTTGAAACAAGTTTTATCCTCTGGTGTCTTGGGACATCATTCAAACATGGGTCTCTGAACATGATATATACCTCTGTTCATCAGCGCAGCAATGACTTTTTTATTTCACTATGTTGGTTTGGCAATCTTCATCATCAATATCTGTTGGATCTGGATGGCTACATTTTAACAGCTTTGGAAAGAGCTGGACAAGTGCACTGAAGCTGGCTTCTGCCCCATAATCTTCTTGTTGGTTGGTGTAGTAAGAGTGTTCATTTTATGATTATTAATACTGTGGCAATCAGATAAACACTGCCATTTCTTGGAAATGATTCTGTGAAGATTTGGCTCTAGGCTCTCACCATTTAATTTTAGATCCATACTCCATAGCTATGGTATTCTGAGTAAGTAACCTCAGCTTTAGTTGGGTGTCATAAAATATTGGCAGGGATTAAAATTTAATACTAGTCAGTCTGCAACGACCATGCAAAATATCTTCTAAAACGGTTTAGCTTGCTTTTCAATTTCTCTAGTTAAAAAGCATAATATAAATCATAACCTCTTGAAGTCTCTCTGGAAAGATGAATTAAAATAAGAAGCAAAATAATCTCTTGAAGTTTTTCTCTAGGAAAACAAACAAGAACAAACAGAGAAAGAATAAATATTTTGAAGTCTCTCTGGAATAATGAATCAGAACAAGCAGAGAAAGAATAAGAAAATAAATCTCTTGAAGCCTATCTGGAAAAACGAACAAGAACAAGCAGAGAAAGACTGAGAGAATAATGATTGCCCAGCACAGAGTGAACAGCATATATAGCACCTCAATTTCATGGTCAATTTTTTACCCCCCTTTGAATCATTGCCCCAAACTTATAATCTTGGGGGCTAATTGATTTAAAAATAACTTATAGTTTCTTTCTTACAGAATGTTATTTTTAATTAACTTATCTGGCTGACTCAGACCACTAATTGATAACATCAGTTTCAAATTTATATACAAAGAAAAAAATTATTTTGCTATACATTAAAATTAACAAGATTTTCTATCTCTCTTGGCATCCGAAGTCTTTGTACTCCTTTGTTAGTAAAAAGAAGAGTACAAAGCAGAATGGCTAAAAATACATTAGTGCATTTTTATTTTTGGTAGCACAATAGCCATATGATTTTTTTTAAATGGATTAATCGAAAATCTGCTAATTAATAACAATATATCGACGTGTTCGAACATTTACAATTACTTTCTAATTAGTTTATCTGTTTTATTTCCTTTAAAACATGTTCCAACACGTAAACAACTTTTTACAGAAAAAAAAAATCAAAAAAATTAATATAAAATTATAAATGTAATACGTTTACATTTAGTAAAAAAAAAAAATAGTACAATATATATGTTTTCTATGCATAAAGCCTATTTTTGCATATGGATAGAAGAAATTGACTGTTATTGATGTACATTTTAAGGTGCTAATTTTGTTTGCTGAGTATTAACTCCAAAACTAAAAAGTGAGAAGTAATTTTCTTTTATAGCATAATCTGAAAACTATTTACCATTTATCTGTTTTGTTAAACTTATATTGATTTTAAAAGCAATAACTTGTAAACATACCATAAAAAGTTGGATTAGATGTACTAATTTATACAAATTCAAAAGGTTTTTAATTGGAACAAAACCTAAACAGTTTGATTTTTTTTTTAAATTAAATTATATAAAATTATTTTTTAAAAAACTTTCTTAAATTCTGTTGCTAAAAATTTCTAAAATATTTTTAATTAGTTTTAGAATTAGAAAAATAGAATTAAGTTTGCAATTTTTTTACCTCAGGTTTTTTATTTTAAAATCAAGAATAAGTGAAATCCATTTTTTTACAAATAAATTATTATATAGTTTAAAAAGAATAAATTAATTTATGAATTTAAGTAAATTAATTTTAAAAGGAAATTAATATTATTAAGTGAAATTATGTTTATGTAAATATGCATATCACATTTAGAATCATGTAAAATATATAATGTAATTACGTATGTTTTAAAAGCCAATTATTTATTAAAAATTTAATTTTATTTTTAAAAAATATACAATGTGTGCTTGTATGTATGTATGTATGTATATATATATATATATAAATTATATATATATACATACATACATACAAGCACACATTGTATATTTTTAAAAAAAAAAAAAAAAGGTGCTAAGAATCCCCTGATTGCGGACCCAGGCTGCCATTTGATGACGACTTTCTATTTAGGTACTTACAACTGCAGATCACTTTCAAGTGAAGGAAGATTGTAAGAATTAGAAGAAGAACTGTCTTATATTAAATGGGACATTATTGGACTTTGTGAAGTTAGAAGAAAAGGAGAAGAAACAATTGATTTAAAAAGTGGACATATACTCTATTATAAAGGCACACATATTGGAAATACAAGTGGAGTAGGATTCATTATAAATAAAAAGTGGAAGAACAATATTGTGGAGATTGATGGTGTATCGGACAGAGTGGCAAGATTAGTTATACAACTTAATAGCAGATACCAAATGCAGATAATTCAGGTTTATGCCCCAACAAGTTCTCATAGTGATGAAGTAGTAGAAGATTTTTATATGGATGTACAAAAGGCTTTTGATCAGAGTAAACAACATTTTAAAATTGTTATGGGAGACTTTAATGCTAGAATTGGTAGACAAATGAAAGATGAAATTGCTGTAGGTAATTTTGGTTATGGTAATAGAAATGAGAGAGGACATAGACTTGTGGAGTTTGCAGAAAAAGAAAAACTTTATATTATGAATTCATTTTTTGAGAAAAATGTTAAAAGGAAATGGACATGGAAGCATCCAAATGAAGGTACAGCAGAATTGGATTATATTTTGACTAACAGAAAATACATATTTCAAGATTGTAATGTTCTTAATAAATTTAACACAGGAAGTGATCATCGATTAGTAAGGTGTAAGTTACGTGTTAATGTAAAACTAGAAAGACAAAAATTATTAAGAAAAACAATATTTACAGTTGATATTCCTAATCTTCAGAAACATTCTAATGAATTTAAATTAGAACTTACAAATAGGTTTCAAGTGTTAGGAGATTTTGAACATGATACAGATTTGAATGAAATTAATATGAAAATAACTGATACACTTTTAAAAACTGCAACAAACATAGCTGGTAGAAAAAAGCAGCAATTGACTAATAAAATTTCTACTGAGACTAGAGAATTTATGAAGAAAAGAAGGAATATGAAGATATACAAAAATGATGCATTAAAAAGAATTGAATATCTCGAATTTTGTAAAATGGTACGGAAAAGAGTTGAAAATGATATAAGAAAGTATAACTGTGAAATAGCAAGGAAAGCTGTAGAAGAAAATAAAAGTCTCAAAAATGTTAAACAACATTTTGGTATTGGTAGGAAATTTATATCTGCAATAAGAAAAAAAGATGGAATTATTACTAAAAAGAGAAATGACATCATGAAATTGGTAGAAGATTTTTATCAAGAATTATATAGTAATAAAGAACAAGTACCTCCTATATCTATTACATCTTCCGAATTGCCCAGAATTTTAAATGAAGAAGTGAGACATGCAATTAAGTGTATGAAGAAAGGAAAGGCTCCAGGAAATGATGGAATTATAATTGATATATTAAAAGAAGCAGGTGAAGAAATAGAAACAATTTTAGAAAAGCTATATACCAAATGTCTAAATGATAAAGCTGTACCGGAAGATTGGAAGAATGCAGTAATAATATTAATATTTAAAAAAGGTGATAAGGAAGATATTAGAAATTACAGACCTATCAGCCTTTTATCAGTTTTATATAAAATTTTTACCAAGATAATTACAACTCGTCTACAGAGAACTTTGGATTTCCACCAACCAAGAGAACAAGCTGGATTTAAAAGTGGTTTTAGTACAATAGATCATATCCAAGTATTGACAGAAGTCATAGAAAGGACAAATGAATATGAGTTGTCATTATGTTTTGGATTTGTAGATTATGAAAAGGCATTCGATTCTATACACATTTCTTCAGTGATTAAAGCATTGGATCATCAAGGTATAGATCCAGGATATTGTCATATTTTAAAGAATATTTATAAAAATGCAACAGCAACAATTAGATTACATAATGATACTGGAAAAATCAACATTGAGAAAGGTGTAAGACAAGGTGACTCCATATCTCCAAAACTCTTTACAGCAGTGCTGCAAGAAGTATTTTGTGGATTAAAATGGGAAACTAAAGGCGTGAAAGTAAATGGAGAGTATTTAAGTCATTTAGATTTCGCAGATGATGTAGTTGTTTTTGCAAATAATGCTTCAGAGCTGCAGGAAATGTTGCAGGAGTTAGTAGATGAAAGTAGAAAAGTAGGACTAAAGATAAATGTTAAAAAGACTAAAGTAATGTTTAATCGATTTGCTCAAAATATGAAAATAAAGATTGATTATGAAGAATTAGAAGAAGTTAACAGTTACAAATACCTTGGTCAGATTATTAATACAGATGGAAACATAATGGAGGAAATTAATCATAGAATTAAACTTGGTTGGAGTGCTTTTGGTAGAAATAACTTGATACTAAAAGGAAATATGCCTATGTGTTTGAAAAGGATGGTTTTTAACAAATGTGTTTTACCAGTTCTTACTTATGGATCTGAGACTTGGCACTTAATAGAAGAGCAATACAGAGATTTCAGGCCACTCAAAGGAGTATGGAGAGATGTATGTTGGAAGTAACAAGAAGAGATTGAAAACGCAATGTATGGGTAAGACAACAAACAGGTGTTACTGATCTTATTGAAAAAATTAAAAGATTGAAATGGAGTTGGGCTGGACATATTGCTAGAAGAAATGATAATAGATGGACAATTGAAATTTTAAACTGGGTTCCAAGAGATTGTAAAAGACCCAGAAAGAGACCACATGTGAGATGGATGGATGAAATAAGAAAATGTGCAGGGGTGTTATGGAGAAGAGAAGCTAAAGATCGGAGAAGATGGATTAAACTTGGAGAGACCTTCATCCTGCAGTGGATTGATAATGGTTGATGATATATATATATTTGTATGAGCATTTACTATTTATGAATGCATCATACAGTGGATTGATAATGGTTGATGATATATATAATTTGTATGAGCATTTACTATTTATGAATGCAAGTTCATATAAAGGTCTTGATTAACCTAGACATTATACTTAACCAAATCAGTGTAGCAAAAATTGAATTTGGCTTTCTTTTCTTTGTGTTATTAGATGCATTGTTTGTGCATATACATAAATATAAATAATTTTTGGGGTAAAACCATGTGTTATTTTCTATTTTATACTGACATTTTAAAAAACTAGCATCTTCCATTGTCAAGATAAACTCTTAAAAGAAAATATGTTCTATCTAAGACTCTAACATGACTGAGTGTGAGATGAAATTCATAAACCTGAGATTGTGTATGCTACAGATTCTTCCACACATGCTTTGGCTCAATATTTAGTCCAGTGATAACAATCATTGATGGACAAGATTCCATCAAGAATTAAAAATTCAAGTCATTTTATTTCTATAATTAAAATTTTAAAACTAACTGGAACTGATTTATTGTTTAGTTTTCATGTTTCTTCTATGTGTACTAATATTCTTGTTGAAGAAGTATTATGTATAATAGCACAATACAATGATTTACCTGATTGTATTATTCCATTAGTGAAGCATTGCCTTGAAAATAGATTTTATTGTTTATAAATCTCAAAAGTTTAAACAAATTAAAGGACTTTCTATGGGATTTCCACTGTCACCTGTAACTGCTGATCTTTCATGGATAATTTTGAAAGTCAAGTATTATGTGCAGCTACTAAAAAACCTTCTATTTGGCTTAGATATGTGGATGATACATTTGTTATATGGCCTCGTGGCAGTGATGCCTTAAATTCTTTTCTTGTTTTTATAAATAATTGGCATCCAAATATTAAATTTACTATGGAAGTTGAAAATAACAGATCACTTTCTTTTCTAGATGTTTTAATTACAAGAAAATGTGATAAAATTATTATCAATATTAGTTTACAAAAAATCCACCCATACAAACATATATCTTAATTTTAATTCTCATCATCATCCTGCTCAATTTTTTTCTGTAGCAAAAAATCTTTTGACTAAAAGCTTATAATTTATCTGATAAAAAACATTTCTCAAGAAATAGAATGTACAAAAAATATTCTATTTTCTAATGATTATAACAAAAACATCATATGTAAGGCTTTATATAGCATGAATACTAAAAAAAAGAAAAGAAAATTGACAATTCATCTTTTAATAGAGTAATTTTACCACATATTAAAAGGGTTACTGATGAAATCAGTAGAATACTATCTTGTTTTAATATAAAGACTTCTTTTTCTACTGGCCAAAAAATTGGTGATTTTTTTACATATACCGAAAGACAGAATATTTTTGGAACACCAAGGAGTTTATAGAAATTCCATGTTTGCAGTGCTCAAAAAGCTATGTGTATCAGTCTAATAGACCAATGAATGTCAGAATTAAAGAACATAAAAATGCTTTTAATCAAAAAATTAACACATCAGTTTTTACTTCCTATTTTTTAGAAATTGGTCACAAACATGACTTTGACAATGCAACAATGCTTGCTAATTTGGAGAGATATGAGAACCATGACAGAGTCAATTGAAATATTAAAGAGACCTACAGGTTTAAATAAGTCTGCTGAAGCACAATGTATTCCAGCCATATGGAAACCTCTCATTTTATCTATGTTTTCTAATATTGACTTTAAATTAATGAGTGGTAAAACTAAGAGAAATATATATTTTGATAAACCTCATATTTTGAATACTAAACTATTTCAAACTGATTCACATGCTTCATCTCATACTCGGTCACATTACAGTCTTAAAAAAAGGTATTTTAAAACTAAATTTAAAAAAAAAAAACTTAAAGATTTAAAGATGAAAATATATCTTTAAAAATATACAAAATTTAATTAATTCTATTGTGTAAAAATGCTAAAAATGGAAATGATTATTTTTAATTAGTCTTGAGTAAACTAGCACTTGGGCATTTCAAAATTTATAATTAAAGGTCAGATAGGAAAGAAAAATAATAAGAACAGAATAGCCAATAAAAAAGCTCTATGGAAATAGACCACAGTGAAAGAATCATCATCATCATCATGTCATGTCCAGTTAATTCACAATTTTAATATAAAAAGAAAAAGATGGAAAATAAAATATTAGGTGTGCTATATGTTTTAAGTCCAGAAATGTTGAAGGAGAGGGATTGAAAAGATGCATTTTCAATTCCTTCAGTTTTTCTAAAAGAAGAAATGAAATACCTTTTTTCTATATTGCAGACCCTAGGACATCAGGGTCCTACAATAAAAGCCTGCAAAGAACTATGCCAGTTACAGTAAAGTATCTCTCTATGAATACCAATAGAATGGCAAACAGCATACTGGTCTCCCCAGGATGTTATATGAATTAGTAACAACACTGGTTCCAAAATACAGCAACAAGAAAGTATGGATTTTTTCTCTTTAAAACCGTAAGAACTCTATAACTAATAAACTTTAACTAGAAAGCTTTTTCAGTATTTAAATGGCAATATAAATTCCTATCTGACCAAACCAAATCATTTATTAATAATTACTTTTATCATAGGTACTTTTAAAATCATTTCCATTATTTTTTTAAATTCTTTTAAGTGTTTATTATGATTTTTTTCTCTTAAGCTAAACTTTTAATAAATGTTAAAATTTAAGTTGAGTGTGGATGGCTGCAAAGATCATAAAGTTATATTAGTTTAATTAAAAAGGGGGGGGGGGTGATCTTAGGTTATTTGTTTCACAGTTAAATTGGGTTAATGGGTTGGAAGTATCAATGTAATTAGTAAATGTAAGATAAAGATCTGCTACATGCAGAATCACATTATATGCTGCACATGGGCAAAATAAGCCTATTTCTTATTGACCATCAGAGTTGGACAATATTCCCTTCTCCTCAGATCACCCCTTTAGCCTATGGAATGGGATTGTAAGTTGTCAAAAAGGACCACAATCCCTTCCTATGAAGTTTTTTTTTTTGTATTGTTCTTCTCACCAGACAGATGTAGCATTCCTGTATTGGATTAGAAACAATTCCTTTTATAACCGTGCTATTCAGATGTACATTTCTGACAGTACAGTATTGTGCTATCATATTCATGTTGTATTGAATACATTGATATATCAGATAGATTGGCATTTGTTTGACTGGAAACTTTTGGCCTAGGGTTAAATAAGGGATATAGAATATTTTCATTTTCAAGTGCAATCTATATAGTCTATCCATACTCAACACTCTAATAAAATATTAATAAATTCAACTGTGCCAACTTCTAAAATAAAAGGTTAAAATTTAAATTAAATTAAGTTCTAAAATAAAAGTTATACAAAAGTAAATAATTCTAAATTTTATATATGTGCAAAATAAATGTTTCTGTGTATTGTTAATCTGGCAGTGGCTTATTCTCATTAGTTATTATCTTTCTTTCTTTAAAAATAAAGTATACATTATTTTTGCTGCTTCATGAACTAGTGATGGTGCTAACAGTCTATAATAGAATAAAATTGGATCTTAACTTAAGTATCTGCCTATTATATAAATTTTCCAGGTTCGATTGGCCTGGTGTTGCTCTTGTACTGCATATACAGTAAGACTCACTTTTCCCTGACAATTATAATTGGACTCTCAATGTGGCATGATGTATAATGAACCATCAGTACCCTGAGTACATTTTTTAATGAAATATTTTTATCTAATTACATAAAGCCGTATAGTTTAAATCTTATAAAAGCACTGCCAGAAATAGCATATATATTAAACATGAGAAAGAAAATATATTAATAATTTTAAATTGTAATTTTTTTAAAAAAGAAAAAAAAGGGCAAAAGATTGCAATTATTTTTTATATATTAATATATATATATATATATATATATATATATATATATATATATATATATATAGTAACATAAAAACAGTGATCAAAGATCCATTGTAACATAAATAAAGGTAGATCAAAAGAATTAAGATACCTGAGTAGTCCAAAAATATTTAAGATCATAATATTATAAATTAATATATGAAAAATGGTAACTTATATTTTATATCAAAAAGAAAAGAATTAAAATCTGCAACTTGCTGAGCATAAACTATTAAACAAAAGATCAGCCTGAGTTATCAATCATATTAAGGGTCATTGGATTAAATGAAACATATTTCTACAATTAGATTTCTAAAGATATCATAATATCAATAATTAGAAACAATAATGCTTGGAGACTAGTCATTTAAGGTGACTGGCCTTATTTCAAACCCTAGATAGGCAGGCATTGTATTATGAATAAACAAGTAGAAACTATAAACAAATTATTAAGAACAATTACTATAACTCAGGAAATAACATCAAGTGGGTGAGTATACTGGTAACTCAATAAAATATCTTCTCAGGTATACAGACAGTAGATTTGATCCCCTTTCATCTCTTGGTTTGATGTCAAGTGCATATTTAAGTAAATAACAAGTGAATATGGTCTAGCAGGGCACCATTAAATTATCTGAACCTAGACACAGTTATATCTTATAACTTTTTCACATGTACTGGGTTTTGAATCCCTTTTTGGTACTTTATTTGTAATAAAAATGGAGGATTTTGCTTTTAGACCCATATCACTGTATGCAATAACACTTAGGTAACATAAAACATCTTTAAACTAAAGTGGAGTATATAAAATTCATTAGACAGAAATTATTTCTTAGATCTTAACATCATAAATGTGTTTCAATATTTTCTTATAAGTTTTACTAGCTCAGATTATATTATTAATTCAGGATGGCAATTCACTCATCCTTGCATGATATAGATGATGGAATGGTGGTTATTACAATCATTCACAAATGTCAACTAAATCCCATGAAATCACTATTTATTTATGGCCTTTAAACATTTATCTATCTCATTAATTAAAACATGATGATGATGATGATGATGACAATGATAATGATAATGGTTTCAACCACAGCTTTAGGACTAAGCCTAATCATAAACCTAATTTTTATAAAGAAATTCATAACTATTGCTTCATTATAGTATATCTAATTGGAACTTAAATAGCTAATATTCATGTTGATGATGAATGATCACAACTAGTATAAAAAATACTCTTAATGATTTATGGCTCATTTAATCAAAACAAATTAACAATTTTTACTGTGTTTCGAATGTATACATAAAAATTTCTATATCTACATGAAAATTGATATTGACAATAACAACAATAATCATAATCGACTGTTTTAAAATCATACAATTAATTTTAAATTCTTCCCCCTCCCATAACTGGTATATAAAATTGGATGTCAAATTTGCTAAGATTCTCACTCCACCAGAAAATATATATAAAATAATAAACACTCTTTTTTTACTTTTTTCTCTTTTGCACACATACTTTTATAATCTAACATGTAAAGTAGAATGGTTAAAAATAAATGTTAGTAAAATTGGAAAGAGCAAGTTTGTTAGAAACAAGTTTTAAAGTACCTTTTTCTCCCCCTCCCTTCTAAGCTCTGAAATGCTATACTTTAACTTAAAACACAAATAATCCAATAATTTAATACTGCCTCTTATTTTACATTCACACACAATTACATATATGCAACAAGTATTATTATGTATGTACATGTTTATCCCCATGAAAACTAAAAGATTATTTAAAACGAAAATAACAATACAAATAAATAATAATATTTTTCATATCAATAACATTTCATAACTTTAGGTTAATAGACAATCATAATTTTAGTACATATAAAATCATTAATGAAGAATATGATTATCACTAGTAAAAAATTCTTGGTTTCAATCTATCTTAGCTGTTTTAAAAGTTCTGAGATAACAAATGAAAATATACAACTTTATTGTTAAAGTTTTACTAAGTCTCTGATATCATAAAGAAAATATATATATAAACAATTCATATTACCAGTTCTATTCTTTGGTAGCAACTTCCAATGATTCAAATTTATCTTGTTTAATGTCTATACTTTGGCAGCAACAATTTCCATGTTTCTTTGGAACCACCTCTTTAAGGGTATAATTATTTGATGGTGATGATTCTACTGAGGTTATTTACTTTAATGGGAATTGTATTGGCACTGGAACTTTTCTTCCCTTCCTGTTAAGCATTATTCTTTTAATTGATGAAGTATATCAGTTGTCTTCAGGTTTATACTTTTTCTTGGGTTTAAACTCAGTCACTGGATTCAATTTGTAGTAGATGATTCAATTTGTACTAGATGATTTAATGCTTATCAATCAATTAATCATTTTTCTTCAGCTTTCAAATGCAGGTGAATCTTTTCTCTTACTGAAAATATCACATTTCTTTCAGTCATCAGGTGTATAATATTTTAATTTCAGACAAGACATTTTTTTCTATATGATATGCTGGTTCTGAGATGAATCAGGGATTTTCCCAGATAAGATTTATATTTATTTTAATCTGCCATGCTGTTTTTAATCTTCACAAAAAAAAATTATATTAAAATGATTTTTAAAATTGATATTTGCAGAATTAAAATGCTTGCTTCCTTAGTTTCAATATTTTTAAAATTTTCTCTTTGATTTTTTCCAGACATCTTTTATAGTTGATTTTTTTTCTCTATTTTCAGCAAACTCATTTTTAGATTTCCAGTTCACTGGAACCTGTTAAAAATCACACTATCTTGATTTTAAAGACTAATCTTGTTTTGAACTAAAAATTGTCTTAATCTTTTTTCTTGACATCTCTGTCACAAATGTAACACCTAAAATTTGAGCTGCTTTTTTTGATCAAGCTGATAGGACAATTTTAAAACTTAGCACTCTCACCAAGCTTTAACAGAAAAACAACCAATCTTTCTAAAAACAAAATTGTTACAAAAATATATATCTAATTTAACAAATTTTTGCCTTTAACACAAAATTGTTGAATAAAAAAAATAATTTGACAGATTTAACCCTTCTTCTTTTTCAATATATAATAAATGTAAATTTATGTATGTAATATATCCAAGAACACACTGCCATTATTGCAATCATTTATAAAACTGGCTGACTAAAATATTCTGAATGATTTTTAGAAATTATAATTTTCATATCTAAAATTAAATTCTTAACTTTCAAACTACAACTTTTAAAACCCAAACTATAATCATAGATAAACAGAAGAGAAACAGATAATAATAAAATAGAAATAGAATAAAATATTAGAATTTAGCAAATGCAGGTTAGCTTTGAAGAGAGTTTAATATTTGAAATATACAATGATAATTAAATAGCTCACATACACACTGTTTATATATGTGTTATTACTCTATTTTTAACAAAAAATAAATAAATATTGAATAACTAACCGTGTATACTACTCTTTTTGAGTTTTTTTATCAACAAATAAAGAATATAACTGTTGCCCCACTCTTTTTCTGTCTTAAGCTTTTAGAACTGGATCTTGTAGGTTCTAAACATGGGTGCCCTACAGCTTCCTTTCCTGTACAAAATTGTGATGATGATTTTTGTTCATTTCTTTCATACACATTACTACAAATTTAGCTAATGACTAAATTGTAATGGCACAACATATATAAAATAAATTAGATGATTTTTTCTTACATTTAAATAATATGCATCCTCATATTAAATTTACAATGGTGACTGAGTCTGATGGAAAACTTCCTTTTCTTGATGTTCTAGTCACCAAAACACCAAATAGTTTATCTTTTTCTATTTACAGAAAGGATACACACACAGACAGATATTTGCATTTCCATTGTCATCATCACCCAACTCAGATAGTTTCTGTAGCCAAAACTCTTTTAAATAGAGCAATTAACCTTTCAGATGAGACACATCTGAAAGAAGAAATAAATCATATTAATAGTGTTTTATTAGCAAATAGTTATAATTACAAATTTATAAAAAAGCCTTATTTCAAGCCCAAAATAGACAAAATAGGAAACAAAAAGATGATAAATCAGCTATTAGGATTTGTGTTCCATAGGTAAAAGGAACTACAGACAGTATCGGATGTACATTAAAATGCTATAATATAGATACAGCATTTTCTGCTCATCAAAAGATCAGCAATATAATAACCAAGCCTAAGAATTCAATCCCTTTTGAATCTCATGGTGTCTATCAAATCTCATGTAAAAATTTTAAAGCTTCTTACATAGGTATGAGTAATCATTGCATCAGTGTTAGAAGAGATGAGCATGCTAATGCAGTTAAACAAGACTCATCATCATCAGCACTCTCACTCCATACTATAGATTCAGGTCATAAAATTGATTTTTTTAGTACCAGGATCATATCCAGATGTGATAATCTCTACCAATGCAAAATTAGAGAAGCCATTGAGATACTTAAAAGGCCAGATTGTATCAATAAGCGAGATGATACATGCAAAATTCCTCCTATTTTGAAAGATTTTTTTTAAAAACATTCCTAAATTTAACATTTTTTGCTATTGGTGGAATTTTAATATTTTATTTAAATTGGTGATTGTAGCACCTCTACAACTGTCTTTCTACCTTTTATAACTCTGTGGATGGCTTGTGTGACCAAGACGAAACATCAGTATATTAATATTAAAAATTTTTAACATGGATGAACCCGCAAAATATGTATTTTATATATATTAAGATTATGTATATAGGCGTGCACAGCCACGTAAGTTTATGATTGTAAATGTGACACCTCATAATGAGTGTCTTTTGGGAATCTACCTCAGAGTACCACTATTTAAGCATTTCAATTAATCATAAATAAATTGGGGGTATATATAATTGTGCTCAAATATACATGTATAAACTCATTATTTTTAAGTGTATTTCTCCAATTCAACCTCCTTAAAGAAATAATTTGTTTGTCATGCCATATATTAAAAATGAAATGTAGAGAAAAAGAAACTCTTGGGGGGAGGAGTCATAAATGTAGATGGTTTAAAAGAAAATGATAGTCAACATTTTTTGTATGTAGTCTCTCTGTAAATTATTAACCAAATGTCTTCGTAAATTGGTGTCATTAATCATTTAGCATAATTACTAACCCTAAGTAAAAAAAAAATTATTTTTTTAAGCAATTTTACTGATATGTGACAGGAACACATGCTGTTACATTATTATAATAAATAAAATTAAAAATTAAAAATAAAAAGTTTGCAAATAAAAATTTGTTTTTAAAAATTGAAATTAAAAGTCATTTAAACTCGTATATAGATAAAATTATTAAAAGAAATTTTTATTAAACCAGAAAAAGTACTTTAAAACTAAATTTTAAGCAAAAACTTAAAATTTAAAGATAAAAATATATCTTTCAAAATATACAAAATTTAATTAATTCTATTGTGTAAAAATGCTAAAAATGGAAATGATTATTTTTAAGTAGTCTTAAGTAAAGTAGCCCTTGGGCATCTCAATATTTATAATTGAAGGTCAGATAAGAGAGAAAAACAAAAAGAACAGAATAGCCTTCCAATTTTTTATAAGGATAAGTTGGAAGAGTATAAAATAAAAGTTGAAAAAACCATGGAACAGTTGGTTGGGGGTGAGTATAAGGACTGGTGTGGTGAAATAGAAAAAGTGGCAAATAGGGTTTTGTTAAGAATATGCTGAAGAATAAAAATAATAAAAAAATGAGAGTTAGTAAAAGTGTAAAAAAGAGGAACAAAGCATGCAGATAATACAAGTGTGCTATTAAAAACAAAGAAAGTGAAAATAATATTAATGCTAAGAGGGGAAAGTCTTAGAAAACAAGAAGTTAGCTAAAATGGATAATTATAGAGATAGGATGAAGTTGAATAGTAAATTATTGGAGGATATTAATAAAAGTGGAAAAGATGGGAGTAAAAATTTTTGGAATTACATTAAAAGGAGAAATGTAGGGAAAAGAGAGATAGTATCAATAGATGATGAGGGACTAGAGTGTAGCTCTAGAGAAGAGTTAGAGAGAATCTTAAATAGATATGTAATGGATATAGAAAACATGTTAGATGTGAAGGACTTAGTGTTAGAAAACATGAAAGCAGTTAGTAATGGGAATATTAGGTTCACAAAAAATGAACTAAATGAGGCAGAGCTGAGATTGAAAAGTGAAAAGGTGAGAGATTTAGATGGATGGGCAGCAGAGATGGTAATGAATTTAGGGCATAGAGCAAAAGCAAAGTTATTATCATGTGTTTAATAAGATGGCACAGAAGATAGTTTTTCTGGGTAGTTGGAGTAATACAAGAATAAGATTATTATTTAAAGGAAAGGATAAGGATCATAGAAAGTTAAGTAATTATAGATCAATAGCAGTAACATTACTTTTATATAATGTTTTCTCATATATGGTAGCTAGAAGAGTTGTAAAATGGATAGAGGAGAATAATGTAGTGGGGGAAATGTAAGGAGTTTTTAGGTCATATAGTCATATAAGAAATACTTTGTTTGTAGTTACACAACTTATGGAGATGAGTAGGAATTCAGGTAGATCGTTATAGATGAGATTTTAGATATAGAGAAAGCTTATGATAGAGTAAATAGAAATATATTATGGCTAAGGTTAGAAAATTTGGAAATGGATGAAGCTTTAGTAAATATTATTAAGAAATTATATGAAAATAATTATTATACTTACCAATTAAGGAATATAGAATCAGTTAAAGTTAAAAATGTGGGATCGAGATACCATTAATAGATGGCAGAGGAGTATATACTTTGTCAGATTTTTTTGCAGATGATATCTTTTTGTGTGCAGAAAGAAAAGAAGATATGGATATTATGTTGAGGACATGTACAAGGGTGGATAAAAAGATGCGGATTAAATTTAGTGAAGAACAATCAAATATAATGATGGTCAATAGTGGGAAAAAATAAGAAGTAGAATTTTTATTGGGGATATAAAGTTAAGTGTGGTGGATACATATAAGTATTGAGGAAACATCTTATGTAATCAGGAAAATTGCTTGGATGAATGGGAGAAAAAATTGGTAAATGAAGCAAAGAAAAGAAATGGTTTGCTAAAGAAACTAACAGTATTTTCATATAATAAATATGATGTAGCTAGAATTGTATGGAAGAGAGTTGCAGTAGCAGGGTTAACATATGGTAATGATGCATTATGTGTTGGTAAAAAAGTTTTAGATTATTTAGAGAAAGTACAAAAGGAAGTAGAAAGACATGCATTAGATGCAGAGATGTGGACAACAAAGGAGGCAATTCAAAAAGAAATGGGATGGTCAAGTTTTTATAAGAGAGATGCAAAAAGTAAAATGAAAATATTTGGTAGGTTGCAGTTTATGGATAGTAAAAGAATAGCCAAAATATTGTTTAATTGGGTTATGAGCAAAGGGCTGGTAACAGGATGGGTGAGAAAGGTAATGCAGTATGCAAATGATTTGGATAAAAAAATTTATATCAGTATACTTGTATAAAAAATGGGATAATTGTGTTAGGAGGATTGTTGAGTGATATACTGGTAAGGAATGGGATAAAACAATAGAAGCATTAATAAAAAATGGAGAGATGGAGAACTAGGATTGAGGATAAGAAGAGTTTAAATATATATAAAAGTAAATGAAATATTGGAAGTGTGTTAACTTATGATAATAGTAAGGAAAGTAGTATATTGTTTAAGGTTCGAATGGGATCTTTAGCAACAAAAGAATATACATGTAAATGGAAAACTATGGGTGATTTAGTGTGCAAATTGTGCAAGGAAGGTAAAGAAAATATTAGGCATCTGTTGATTAAATGTAAATACTTGAAAGCAGTAAGGATACAGATAATGACACTATGGGAGAATAGGTATGAACAAAGTGACTATACAGAAAGTGAGTTATTGGTTTTTATGCTGGGTTTGTGAAGAGATACGGTGAATTTAGATATAAAGGCCATAGTGTTGACAAAGATTATGTTGTGGAAATGAGATGGGGCAGAATATGGGAAGACTTAAAGTGGGGAATAGAAAATAATGTGGCTAACAGGTTTATCTGGGCATAATTGCTGAGATATTCTTGACTTTATTTAATGAGAAGCCAAAATACATCACATCACATTACATAACCTTTAAAACAAGCATAAAAAAGTACCATGGCTCAAAAAGTAGCTGATTTCATGTGACTTAAAGCTGTTGCTGCAAAAGACTAGATAGAGCTGAGTAAAGGTTAATATTCTAATATAAAAGTTTAAAGTATTTATAACTTGTACATTTACACCTGGGTGTCATTTTATGCAGATTATTTTAATGCAATTTTGAATTTATGCAATTCATGTTTCTTCTTAATATTTTTCATATTTCACTATATTTATTAGATATCACGAAATATAAATTATTAATGACTTATTTTGACTTGAAATACTTTTTTTTCAAAAATATATTATTATATTAGCAGCTAATGTGAATATGGCTTGAAACTGTATTTAGAATAAATAACCTACTTATATTAATAAGTAAATAATAATAATAGATTTATACTTACATATAAAAATATCGCAATAAATATTCAAAAAATTTTAACTTTTAAAAAATATTTTGTTAGGTTTAACAGAAATAAATAATGTAGATTTTTAAAATAAATAATGAAGATTTTATTGATTTTATAAACTGAAAATAATATTTATAATGATAATGCATAATCTTTTTGTTTTGATTATGATCTCTTTTTTAATATAGAAACAAAATGAGAACATTTACAATTTATTTCAGTAGTATAAATCAGTTGTCAACAGAAAACCATTAACACAGCACAAGACTGAAATTGGCACTAGTTGTGTAAATGGGATGGAGCAAAATATGGGAAAACTTAGAGCGGGGAATGGAAAATAAAGTGGCTAACAAGTTTCTCTGGGCATAATTGCTGAGAGATTCTTGACTTCGTTCAAGGACAAGCTACATCACATCACATCGATTTCTTACAAGTTTACAAATGAACTGCATATCATCAAATCAGAATAATGATTAAAATATATATGAAAATATGTCAAATTAAATACTGTAGTTAGTAAAAATAGTTTATCTTGTACCAATTTTTTCAAATATTTGATATTTTTTATTAGTCATACTTTATTTCCTTATTTTTTTAACATGAATTTTAAAGTATTTTTTTCCTTGTTGATTTGCTTTAATGTGAATTCAGAAAAATACAGACCCTATCCCACATTTTTCAATGTAAGTTAAGTCTATTTTGGTGCATTTATGTAATGTGGGTTTTCTGTGGAACCTATCTACCGCATAAAATGAGACACAGGTGTTATTGATTATAGGCCATAACATCAAGATAACTGGACTACTAATTTGTGGATACCGGCTTGTATATAAATTATCTAGATTACATGGCACTTATTTTCATCACTTTCAAATTATAAATAATTGCAGGTTAGAATAGTGATGCTATGCTTCATTTTCATGCTTCTTTATTTATTTATTCCATTACAATATATATATATATATATGTTAAAACAAAGATTTGCACGAGTTAAATATTGAAAATACATATTTTGCGGGTTCATCCATGTTAACACAAATGAACCCATAAAATATGTATTTTATATATATAAAAAAACAAGTTAAAAATTTGCTAACGCTTGTATTTATGTCAACAGATGGCGTTCTACCAAAAAAACTGTCAAGCGTTTGTTTATATAAACATCAGAGCATGCATTCACTATCTCTAACTTTAATTCCACTTTCAGATCATGATTTCAATCTATTTGCTATCATCAGTGAAAGACAGGAACTTTAGAAACTAGATCTAAACACAAACTCTGAGCATTTATGAAACAGTTTCTATTCAGCTTGCAAGCGTGAATCTTTTACACATGTAATGTCTTCAAACTCAGCATAGCAAGCCAGATAGCTACATGGGTCTGATCTCAGTTCAGCATCATCACATAGTAGAAGCCTCTGCAATATATATCATTGCTAGAAAGACCTCAAAGGTACATTTATGAAAAACAAAAAACAAGTTAAAAACTTGCTAATGCTTGTATTTATGTCAACAGATGGCGTTCTACCAAAAACACCATCAAGCATTTGTTTATATAAATATCAGAGCATGCATTCACTATCTCTACCTTTAATTCCACTTTCAGATCATGATTTCAAGTTATTTGCTATTGTCAGTGAAAGAAAGGAATTTTAGAAACTAGATCTAAACACAAACTCTGAGCATTTATGAAACAGTTTCTATTCAGCTTGCAAACGTGAATCTTTTAGACATGTAATGTCTTCAAACTCAGCATAGCAAGCCAGATAGCTACATGGGTCTGATCTCAGGTCAGCATCACCACATAGTAGAAGCCTCTGCAATATATATCATTTCTAAAAAGACCTCAAAGGTACATTTATGAAAAACAAGTTAAAAACTTGCTAACGCTTGTACTTATGTCAACAGATGGTGTTCTACCACAAACACCATCAAGCGTTTGTTTACATAAACATCAGAGCATGCATTCACTATCTCTAACTTTAATTCCACTTTCAGATCATGATTTCAAGCTATTTGCTATCATCAGTGAAAGACAGGAATTTTAGAAACTAGATCTAAACACAAACTCTGAGCATTTATGAAACAGTTTCTATTCAGCTTGCAAGTGTGAATCTTTTAGACACATAATGTCTTCAAACTCACCGTAGCAAGCCAGATAACTACATGGGTATGATCTCAGTTCAGCATCACCATATAGTAGAAGCCTCTGCAATATATATAATTGCTAGAAAGACCTCAAAGGTACATTTATGAAAAACAAAAAACAAGTTAAAAACTTGCTAATGCTTGTATTTATGTCAACAGATGACTTTCTACCAAAAACACTTGCAAGCTGAATAGAAACTGTTTCATAAATGCTCAGAGTTTGTGTTTAGATCTATTTTCTAAAATTCCTGTCTTTCACTGATGATATCAAATAGCTTGAAATCATGATCTGAAAGTGGAATTAAAGTTAGAGATAGTGAATGCATGCTCTGATGTTTATGTAAACAAACGCTTGATGGTGTTTTTGGTAGAACACCATCTGTTGACATAAATACAAGTGTTAGCAACTTTTTAACTTGGTTTTTGTTTTTCATAAATGTACCTTTGAGGTCTTTCTAGCAATGATATATATTGCAGAGGCTTCTACTATGTGGTGATGCTGAACTGAGATCAGACCCATGTAGCTATCTGGCTTGCTATGCTGAGTTTGAAGACATTATGTGTCTAAAAAATTCACACTTGCAAGCTGAATAGAAACTGTTTCATAAATGCTCAGAGTTTGTGTTTAGATCTAGTTTCTAAAATTCCTGTCTTTCAGGACAATAGCAAATAGCTTGAAATCATGATCTGAAAGTGGAATTAAAGTTAGAGATAGTGAATGCATGCTCTGACGTTTATGTAAACAAACGCTTGACGGTGTTTTTGGTAGAATGCCATCTGTTGACATATATATATATATTGTAATAGTAACTTCCAGTTATTATTAATCTAACATAGGAGCACTCTAAAATACGTTTATCTCTAATAAAACAATATATTAGTCAAAAAATTGAAAAATAAACAATTATATATATATTGTTGTTAAATCTTATATTTATTGATAACAATGAATATTTAAATCAAGCATGGAAATTAAAATAAAAACATGCAAGAAGATAATTCATTTGATCTCTTGTTAATAAAGAGGAGAAGAAAAGAAAATGATTTCTTTTTAAATAACTTTTTCTTTTATAAAAACATTACTATTCTACATTGGAATTGAATTTTAACTGTTCTGAATAAACACTTATTGATTAAATCCTTTAGATTAAAAAAGATTACAAGGAAAATATTTTAATTTTCTTCTAAATCTAAAAAAACAATAGCAATATAAAAAGAAAAAAAACATCTATTTGAGTTTTCGGAAACTACGTTATTTTAAAACTTCATTATATATATATATAAAATAATTATATATATAAAGAATCTTACAATATGCTGTAAGTAGAATAATTTTGTATCGTAAAGGTTTCGAAACCAACTTTCATGCTAATTTGAGATATTTATTGTGTAGAATGTCTAATAGAAAATGGAGAATAAGAACATCAATCTTCAAAGGATACACACACACACACACACACACTCATATATATATATATATAATCTTATATCAACCAAATCATTGGATAATATTAATAATTTATCAATTTAGGATAAATGAATAATTGTTGTACCAATGGAATAATATACTTTGCAGAAGAACTCCATTAAGATTATGAACTACAAGCTTAAAGGTCCATTCTTAACTCAAGAAAATACGTTTTTATTTATTTATTTATATATAATATATTATTATTTATATTACTTTAATATATTTAATTTTATTATTATTATTTTTTTATTTCAAATTTGGCATCATTTCATTTCTAGTAGGAATATCCAAATTTAATTTTATAAATGTAAATTGAAAGTTTGACAAAATTCATCAAAATTAGATGAAGTATAAAAAAAGATTATTATTTAACAGATATTAAAAATAGTAATATTATATTTATTATATTGTATTTATTTTATTATAAATGCATATAAAATAAGTTATACAATTGTAAATAGTACTTATATGTTAATAATTATGAAACATATGAATAAAGACTGTAAATAAATTAATAAGTTATTTAAATTATTAATTTTTGATTTTTTTTATATTATTTTATATATCTGTTAATTTAAATTATATTCTTTACTTTTAAAAAAGTTTATTATAGTATGAAATTTTATCATAGGGTATTGGATGGGAATATTATTTATTAATCTCTTGAAATGATAAAATTCATCTTTATTTTTTTTTATTAATATTTTATTTATCTTTTACATTATATTTTTTATTGTTTATTAAATATTGAGTTATTAATTTGATCTCTCTGCCTAATCATTATTATATTATATATTTATAAGTAAATATATAATCATTATTAGTTACATAATTATATATATATATATATGCTAATATTATAAACATCATATGAATATCATTTATTAGTCAATGCTTATATAAAGGCATATTAGATAATGACTTGTTTTAAAATCACCCCTGAAAAGAATCAATTGCAAATCTTCCATGAGTTTAAATATCATGGCATAATTGTGACTGAAAGAGGAATAAGAGATGGATGAACTAGTCTAACTTATATCAAAATTTATTTAAAAATTGAGCTAGCATAGTAAAGATGAATGTAACAATGGACTTAGCATTTCATCGTTTCATTTCCTGCATTCTACCTGAAAAACCAAAGTCCAATTGTAGTCAAATGCATACCCTCTTTCTGGTGAAAACCAATGTCCCATTATATTTGGTGCAATCAACTAGGGCCTTGAATCAATGATTTTATATTATTATAGCTTTGAATCGTAGATTCTATTTCATTACATATAACAACAAATCGATGACTATATTAATTGATGATTCTTGGTAACAAGTATATTGTTATGAAGATTCATATGGTGTTTATAATTGCAGGATTAAAATGAATATTGGCAATATTAAATATAATAAAACCAAATTAGATGTTAGAAACATAAGTTTCTAAAAAAAAAAAAATTAACCAATTGATTTTTTTAAAAAAATTGAATATATATATATATAAAATGATAATATATATAATATGATTTACAGAGATCAATATTTAAATAAATAATTATTAAATTGTGTTTTAAACAAGATTTAAGTGGGATAAAATTTTAATATAGATATAGGCATTAAAAATAATAATAATACACATATACCATATAGAACATCATAAAAATATATAAATAGCATGAAGTGATAAAAACCTTTACGGTATAATATTTTATAGTTATAAAATTATATAAACTTGAGTAATATTTGAATAAAATTAAAATTTGTAATGTTTAGAAGTGGGAAAATGTTTTCAAACAAAGTTATTGAATGTTTTAATAAAATGCAAGATGATATGCAAAGTGAACTAACTGATGACATTAATAATATTATAGAACAATCATCATTAGTACAAGCACCTGGGGGTTCTAAAACCATAATTGAATATCCTCAACAAACACAGAATTCAGATCAAGTGCTATTTCAAACACAAAATATAATTGAAGAAGATTTAAATCAACCATCTGGAATTGGGATTAATCAATTACTTAATGTTTATACAACACAGGTTAAAGACAATAGCACAGCTATAATGCAAATGTTGCAAATGTTTATGAATAAAATAGATAGCAACATTGTAGTTTGAATCAAAAATTATATGATAATAATACTAGTTTAAGAAATGATTTGAATCAAAAATTAGATAGTTTAAAAAAAGATTTCAAGGACGAAATGACAGAAATTAAAAATAAATTATCTATTAAAATGGAAAAATTAAATTTGAATGTAGATAATGTTCAAAGAGATAACATAGAAATTAAACAAGCATTAAATGATTTAAAGAATAAAATTGATGAAAATAATTTAAAATGTCAACAACGGTTTAATGAGTTCCAAAATGACATCATAGGTACATTGAATGTTAAATGTGATGAAATATATAAAAATCGATAAATTTTTAGAGAATAAGTAAAGGAAGAACAAAATAAAATACGGAATGAAATCCAAGAAGATAGACAAAGGACTCACTCAAGAATAGATCAACTTTCTACTAAATGAAATAATGAAAGAGTCTCAAAATAATGTATTAGAAACTATTGATCATCAACTTAAAACTTTGGAAATCAAATAACTTCAATAGAAATTAATACAAATAAAGATAAAAATATATTAGAAAAATTAAGAGAAGATACTACTGAAACTTGGAATAGAGTTAATAAGATAAAAGTATCAACTGACAATAGATTTTCAATCATTGAAACACAAATATGTAAGAAAACACCAACTATAGAAATGCATCAGATCGAAAATAATATAGATACCCATAGTAGTAGTCAAGAATAGAAATTTTGGAGAAAATCATTTGAAAGTTATTCAAAAAGATTCACAACAAATAATTGACCCTTATGATAGATCAAATTTTCAGTATCATACAATACCTGAAGCTGAAAATTATCCTAGTAATTTTGACTTTGAAGGGTTAAATTTAAATACTTGTAGGGTTAATCATGAAAATCAAACATCAAACTCTCAATTAAATGTTTTAGAAAAGCAAAAATTATATAATCATTCTATTCCATGTAATACAATTAATCAATTTGTTAGATTAAAAATATTTAAGGGATCTCACAATATAGCTTCCATAGAACATATTATAAGCCTTAATCTTTATTTTTCAGTTAACTGAAATTTATCAGAAGGAGAAAAAGTGATCATTGCATATAGTCACTTACAAGGAGATGTATTAATGTGGTGGGAGTCTGTATTACAAACTGTATCTACTTATATGGAATACCAAGTATTGTTGATTAAAAACTTTTGGAATAGGGATAGACAAGAGGCTTTGTTATACCAAATATTCCAAGATAAATATAATCAGACACCTGGAAAAACCTTGATAAAATTCTTTCATCATCAAGTAACTAAATTAAGAACACTTAATACCTATCATTTAAGTGAAGGCGAAATGATTAGGATAATAAAAAAAATTTACCACTTAAAATAGAACAATCATTATTGTGTACTAATGTAACAAGTATAGAACAAATAGCAGAACTTTTGAATAATATTGATATGAACTAAACTAATTTAACAATTAGATTACCTGATAAAAAAGAGGAAGCTTCAATCAATACCATATTTTATCATAGAAGGAAAAATAATAAAGATACTAATCATTGGAAGGTAAAGACATCTCAAAGGAGTATACCTTATGACCATCTCCTAAAATAAATCATGATAATTTGAATAAAATAAAAATAACTTCTCCTAATAATCAAAAAAAATCCCCAAAACTGGAATGCAGTAAAAATATACCCACAGTTTCACAAAAAAAAACTAAAAGGGTACTTGAAAAATATTCCTCACCTCAAAAAACCAAATACCCAACGAGGAACTGGAATCAAACCTTTTCACAAGAAATCACTAACATGATGTCTTCATGGGAAGATAAAACACCAAATTTTTTTTATAAAGTTTCCCTATGATAGAAGTTTGTTTGAGAGCTTGCTGGTTAGGGCATTATTAGATTCTGGTAGCCAAATTTCAGTGATATCAGAGAAATTTTACCAAGAGATTTTAGCAATAAATTCTAACATCAAAACCTTACCATTAAAATCTATGCAGGTTATCATGGCCAACAGCAGAAAAACTAAATTAATCCAAAAACAAATTTGGGTTGAAATTAAAATTGGCCAAACAATGCTCTATCATGTATTTTTAATATTGAATGATTTAATTCACAAAGTTATTTTAGGGGCCGACTTCTTACATTTGAACACTTGTGTAATTGATTTCTATAATAAGACAGTTAAAATAAATGATGAAGTCTTGGAGATGACATTGCTTCTGAGATATGATCTACCTGAAGTTGATTGTACAACATCTAATATTCCAGAAGCATTCTTAGAGAGTAAACTTGTAGAGTCCAATTATTTTGGAAGCAAAGATATAAAGAAATTATGATTTGTTATAAAAGAATTTATATCTATTTTCTCAGACATACCAGCAAAGAAATATATTAATTCATAATCAACCATTTCAATCCAAATCATATTCTATTAAGATCACCAATACACTGCTTTCCGTTATGAGGGTTTTACATACCAATTTAATATGATGCCCTTTGGATTGATAAATAGTGGTGCTGATCTAATTAGGTGCCTGGATAAAACTTTATCTCCTGAAGTAAAACAAATCGTAATTATTTATGTGGATGATGTAATTATTGCATCTACCACAATTGAAAAACACCTTCAACATTTATCCATATTTTTTAAAGTGTGTTTTCTGAAAGGTATAAAAATTAACTTCAAGAAAAGTACTTTAGTTTCCAACCAGGTAGTCTTCTTAGGTCATATTGTTGGTTGCAATGGTAGAAGACCTCATCCAGAGAAGATGTCTGCCATTAAAAACTTTCCTAAACTAATCAGAAACAAATTAGATCATTTTAGGCCTATGTAATTTTTATAACCATTTGTATCAGAAGTTCTCAGGCCACATGGAACCATTGCTAAAATTGATTAGAAAAGATGAACATTGGAAATGGACTGAAGAACAAGACTGAGCATTTGAGAATATTAAAACAGGCTTTTTAGAGTTAACCATGTTATCCTTCCCTGATTTTAATAAACCATTTAGTGTCCAAATAGATAGTACTGGTTTTGTATTAGGGGTAACACTGTCCCAAATCCAAGAGGATGGCCAACTATGTGTCCTCTACTTTATTAGCCAGCTCTTAAAGGTCCAGAAATAAATCACATGGTTACAAAGAAGAAAGCACTGGCAATAGGCTGGGCTTTCCAGAAATTTCAAAAAATGCTACTTGGATCAGAGGTGATAGTGATCAGTGATCACAAAAGCCTCAAATTCCTGAATCACAGTTATCTGACTAATAGTCATCTAGTTAGATGGTGTTTACTGTTACAAGAATTTAATTACACTGTACATTATTGCAAGGGATCTGAGAATGTCATAGCTGAAGTGCATAGTCGAAATCCATGTAGGTCAGAACAAAATCATTTATCTGAAGACAATGCCTACATTACAAATGTCAATGTGATGGCTGATAGTAATAGAAAGAATGAGTTGGAAAATCTACCTAAGATATAATTTAATGGCCCAGAGTTAAATCCAATCATAAAAGTTTTATTAGGGGAGGAAGTTTTGAATGTACCCAAATATCTTACTCATTTTAAATTAGAACAGCAGGTCTTGCTATATAAAATGAATAATAACATTGATGAACGGAGAAAAATAATACCAAAGTCTTTACATCACTCACTTATAAAATATGTACACTGTCTATATGGGCATTATGTTGCTCAATAGATGGAACATATCCTTAAGAATTGGTTTTACTGGCCAAAAATGTATAGAGACATCTTGAGATCACTCCAAGACTGTCTAATTTGCTTAAGAGCTAAGTCAGTAAATGAAAATTATACTAACTCAATTAAATCTATCATTCCAGAAATACCAAATGAGATCCTAGCAATTGACTATTATGGACGCTTGCTTCCATAAAACAAACAAAAATATTTATTAGTCACCTATGATCTCTTTTCCAAATATATTGCTGCTTACCCAATAGCCCCAAGCCTCTACTAAACATACAATCATAGTATTAAGTACCTTCCAATTTCCAATAATAGGAAAGCCTAAAATCGTACTAACTGATCATGGTACTTCTTTTCTATCTAACGAATGGAAGAAATGGGTAGTTATATAAAATAAAACATGTGCTAATCTCCATTAGGAATCGACAGTTAAACCCATGCGAATGTATTATGCAGGATCTTGGACATTTGTTTAGGACCTATTTAGAGGAAGAGCGTAAGAATTGGGTAAAGCAGACAAAATGTGTAGTCAAATATATTAATTGCAGCTTAAATGAATCTACTGGATTTTTACTCATCCGGCTACACTTTTATCAAATTATACCCATACTATTTAAAAAATACAAACCCATATTTAATGAACCCAAAGTAAATGAAGAAAAAGACATTTTACAAACTCATAAAAAACTTATTAAAATGGCAATTAATAGAAATCGGAATAAAAATGTAATTATGAATTTAATGTTGGGGAGATAGAGTGTTGATAAACATTTCCCATCCCAGTAAACCATTAGAGAATAAATATAAATTCTACAACACATACAAAGGACCTTATACTATCATTAAAAAGGCAGGTCCAAATGCATTTTGGATTAAACAAGAAGGCGAGATTCGTGGTACATATAATTCATGAATTTTAAAACCTTATTTTGGATGTTTATAATCATATATAGAGAAATAATGTGATTATCAAGATAAATATATGGGCAATGTAAACCATATGGTTGTAAAAAAAATAATAGTGATCAATGTAAAAAAAAATAATTAAGAACATTAGTTTTAATGTGAGTTTTCTTCAATGCCTTGAAATAAGTTAAAACAATAGAATCAATTCATATTAATAAATGGATACTCTTATATTTATTTAGTCCTTGTCAAATCCATATGTCTTAAAGAAGCAGGAATAAGGCTAGTAAATATATTTATGTGTTCTCCAAAAAAGAAACACATTATTTATTTATAAAATTTTAACCATCAAAGTCCTTAATGTTTGATCATTATAAGATATATATATATATATATATAACCCAAGTATAAAAAAGATGTAACAGTTAAAAGTTTTTCATTCCTTCATAAATCCAAATATAAATGTAATTAAATTATAGGAACATACTAAAATATAAAAATTTAAACTTAAATTAAACTTTTAATTTTTGAAGGTAAGGGCAAATGTAATAGTAACTTCCAGTTACTATTAACTTAATATAGGAGTACTCTAAAATACTTTTATCTCTAATGAAACTATTTATTAATCAAAATGTATTTGACTATTTTAATATATATATATATATATATATATATATATATATATATATATATATATATATATATATATATTCTAACCTGTAATCTCGTGCATCTTCACTTCCAGATAATATATGGTATAAAATAAAACGGGTTCTATCTCAGTTAATAATTAACAACTAAAATATTCAGCGTTAAAATTAAAATATTTCACTAGCTCAAATTTAAAATTCGAATAAGGTTCAATTTATAAAATAAATTAAATAAATATTTAATATTTTAATGAGACTTGAAGTAAAAATATAGGTGACAAGATAGATTACATTGAGCCAATATACCACAGGATACTACCTCAATGGCATAAGAACACTATCTCCCTTTTATTACTATTTCAAATAACAAACTCATAGTATTCTTATGACTTTAATAACATCTACTCACTAAGATTAAACCAATAATTAAATCTTAATCTTCTATTTAAAATAATCTAGCTCAAATAAAATAATCTCAGGTTCATAAAGTTTACTCTAAGTTAATTTAAAAATACGGTAGTAAAATATGAGAAGGGATTTTATGTCAAAATCTACTACACTTAAACTAATAATAATAAATAACAGTAATAATATTCTTCATTGTTTAACTAATTCTGTATAACTTTTCTTTTTACTATAATTTTATTACCATAACAAAATAATGAAATAATATAATATGATCTTATATCTTCATGTAATGATATAATAAATACATGGTAGCATTTTTAATAATCTGACAAACAAAATATGTGTGGCAACTGATAGCATATAATTTAATATAATATTGTGATAACTGATTTATGACCAATAAAATAATGTAAGATTATGATTATTTAATTATAATGAATACCAATAAAATATTTAAAATTCTTAAAATAATTTACTATTTATCTTTTGTGCAAAATTATATATTTGTTTCAATTATTATGCATATATCATGATTTCATGCAGCGTTGTGGAGAAATAAATAACTCAGACACAAATTTTTTGAAAAAACAAAATTTAACAAAGTTTATTACTAACAATAAATAAATAAACAATTTATTTACACTATTTACAGTGGATATCCTTAAATTTTTTACTTTACAGTTTAATCTACCGGGTTATAAAAAAAATAATTTATATTTCAATTATATCTTAATTTAGATTTAGTATAATATTACAAAAAAATGTTACTATTTGGTTTCTCATTATGGTTAACTTATTACAAATATATTTATCTACTTTATTAGCAACAGCATTTTATCCTTAATATTATTAAACTATCTTATTTTAAAAATTCATACTTAGAAAACATTCTATAGAAAACAAAATTTTATAATGAGTATGGATTTTTCAAAATATTAAAAAAATTTCATCTTGCAAAGTCAAAGATGTTACACAAAATATTATCCAAAAAATTCAGTACTAGATTTTAGTATTTATCACACAATGTTTACTAAACATAATATATTCTTCTTTAAGCCTTACTTTAGTATGATATAAGTGTAATCATCAATATATTTCTGTTAATCAATAAACAAAAAATATACTATGCATATTGTTTACATAATTTACTTTGTACTATTGTATTTAAAATATGCAATACTTATTTTCTCTTAAAAAAAAATAATACTAAAGCATTTAAAATTATTATCACTTTAAAGAAAATATCTTTGTTTAGATACTTTATTTTTAAAAAGTTTATATTTCATTTCCGAAATAAAATTCAAAATATATTCTATGATTCTTTTCTTTCCTTAGGATACTTTGGATCTTCAATTTTAAGTTATAACGTCCTATTTCTTCTAAGCAAATAAACCAATCTTGTACAAAACATATAGCATAACCTAAGTTCTAAATTATTTATCATTTCTCTTAAACATATCTTACTGAACGATGCAGTTACATGAAATAAAGATAGCGAAAACAGATGCATAGGATTAAGGATGAAAGCTAGAATATTCCTCTTAACATATCTCAAAATCATGGCACAGTGCAAAGAGGTATGACATTTACCTGCCTAATACCCTCTAGTACAGGAACGATGTTAAAGCTATTTCTTCAGCTTTATTAGAACATCAAATATTTAAAGTAATATAAACACTGTCCAAATAAAATGTGTATCAGTCATAGGGCTTTGTTAACTATGCTGATATTCACATAAAGACTAAATATTATTTCCATTCCTTATAACATCCTATTTTTTAAAACATCATCTTGGTTTCCACTTCACTAAGTACTTCCAAGCCACTATCTCAACATTATTTCTCAAGATTTTCTACATCTTACATCGATAAATAACTATCTGCATTTACAAAACAATAAATAAAATTCATTAATAGTTAAACAATCTTACTATCCCATAAGAAAAGTTGCTTATTTCATTGCTCTGTATGTTTAATCATATACAATCTATTTAGACAATATTTGAATATCCAATAACATGAAAATTTTAAAAGAATCACATAATTATTTGTTATGTTGTATTATATCACTAATAAAAAAAAATTGTCGTATGCATATTTTCAAATCAATCCTATCTCATAATGTTTTTTTAAAATGTTGTATAAAAATGCGTTTACATTTATAATAAAAAAAAAAACTTTTACACTTCATCCTTACAATTCATAGATGATCTAAAGAAAAACAAAAAAATATATACATTATAAATTATCAATAGTTATTATTATTACCAATAACCTTTATCTAGTCATCATGTTCAGTAGGCTTTTCTTTATCTACTTGAGCTTTGCAGATATATAATAAAAAAATTCACACCCATACACTTTATTAAAATATTTTTAGCTAAATTATTAGATTGTTATATTATAAAATTTTAATATTAATAAATTAATGTTTTTATGTTTTTCCTAACCTTATATAAAAATTTAGATTTAAACTAGATTAACAAAATAAAAGGAATCAAAACTATAATTACATATTTTCTTGACGATAGTTCCTGATAAGTCCAAAATGCTTATTATTTTCTCTAGAGTTTTTTAAAAATGTTCTCCTCCAAGTGCGTTAAAGTTTAAAATAAAAATAATTATTAATCCATTTGGTAAAATTTATAGAAAATAATCCTTGGTTTTACTATTTAAGACGATAATTATTAAATCATAATATTAATTAATCTCGTAAAGCTTCTTAATCTTCTCTACCAATATTCTTTGCTTATCCGATGCATCAATCCATCTAATTTAACTTTAAAAATATTCGATAAACTTTTAAGTACTATTAGTATTTCCATGGATCCATCTTTTATTCAACTATGTGTTCACTTGTTTATATATGTTTCCCTCTTGATACATTTAAACTTTCATTTGGTATTTTTAGATATCACTTTAAAATAAAAAAAACTTTAAGTACTTTTAGACAAATCTTTTCTAAATACATTTTTAAATAATTCGAAGAACGGATATTTTAATATCAAAAACGCTTCTGTAACATATTTCCTGGGTTCTTCAATTCTTGCAAATATTTTTAAAAATGTTACCTTCAGAAAGGATATAACATTTTACTCCTTTGAATATTATATTATATAAAATAGTTCATGAAATATAATTGTCTTATTACTATTTAAAAATAAATCTTGGATAAGGTAAATAATACGTTTCAATACATTTTTTTTTAGACTCCGTATAATGTCTGAGCTGTGTTTTTTTTATGTACCAAAATAGTTCTCCGGTGAAGTATTAATAAAGCTGTATCAATAAATATTTCAAATATTTTTTCAGCATTACAACTTATATCCATTTTATTTTGTAGTATATCCATCCTTTATTGCGAAGTTTAGGTTAAATTTTTAGATAAAATACGACTGATAAAAAAACTTTAAAAAAATTTAACAAAGCATGTTAAACAAAATTATTAAAATATTTTTTAGTTTACACTCTCTTTTTTGAAAGTTACTTTTAAAATATTAAATAGTTTTTGCAAATAAATTATGAGAGAATGCTAAAATTGACTAAAATAATAATTTTAAAATACTATCTCTTTGATAGCTATAATTTACCTTTCTCTAGTTTCAATACGTTATTAATCTCCTCCGATAACCCCATGCAAATCATATTTATAGTCTGTAAGAATACCTATTTCTATTGGTTAATTCTTACTTTAGCTTGAGAACAAATTTACATATTTTTAGTTTATAGTAGAATTGAATTTCAAAATTAGAAATTATGACGTAATGAATTTAAAATATTATTTAATTATTACTACTAAATCAATTATTGGTTCATTAAAATTACTTAAATATTTTTAAAATTAACTTCTAAAATAATTTTAATAACCTATTCCATTTTTTTAATATTCAATTTATCTTGTTTTTATTTAAATAAAATATTTAATTTTTATAACTGTATTCGTCTTTATGATACTATTTAAAACATTACATACAATAGTTAATTTAATATTTAATATTTGCTTTATGTTAGGTAACAATTACATCCAATTCTATAATATAACTTTTAAAATATTTTAAACTTCATTACTTTAAATACAAACAAGCACGTGTGTGAAAGTATATAGTATACAAGTCACATGATTAATAACTTTGACAGACGATTTTCAATCTATTTCTCTGCCTAGACTAATAAAATTGATACACTTATTATATTTAATAATATAATTATAAAATTTGGAAGAACAATTTAGAAAATATAGAATTAAATACAATTCTCACCATCATAAAGTTTATTTTTTAAAATATATTATATTAATTTTGACTATTAAATATAATTATAAATTTAAACATAGCATTTATTAAATTATCAGTTTTAAACTATTAAAATCGAATTTATTAAATATACTTTTATTTTTTATAGCTGTTATTTAATATGGCCAGCTTTTACAACCATATGAAACATCATTTTAAACTTTACTTAACTACTTTTTAAATGATTCTCTATAATTTTATATACCACGTATTTTCTTTAGCTTTAAATTGTACTTTAAAAATATAATCGACAAACTATAATTAATGTATTAAAAGAACATATTCTAAAATTTAAAATTTTTAGTAATTGACTATTATGAACTATTACTGACCTATAGAAAAGGTCACATAACCTTCTCCTTCAAATAAAAATTTTAAATTAAACATCTATCTTATCATTTACTCTATCTATTGATACTTAATATCTTTATCATTTGCTATAACCAAATTCTATCTTGTACTACTGAAATATAAAAGAATATACTGTTTTTAATACAAACCTATAAAATATTTGGACATTACACTCAGAATCTCAACTAGAAATATTAAAAAAAATTTCTACACTTCTGATGGGTATGGGATTAGACTCCTAGCATTGTACGTCCCTTTTTCACCATCTGGTGTAGTCAACATGAAAGCATTTTCTCCTACTTTGCTAAAAATCTTATATGGACCCTCATATAACTCAAGAAATTTCTTAAATTGATTTCTTTGAAGGTTGCTAACATGCGGTGTTCTAACAAGAACGAAATCATCAACTTTAAATGGATGTGGTCTATTATGGGATTTTTTTACTCTCTTAGCACCCATAATATGTAGCTTTACTTTAGCTTGATTTATATCTTGATTTACATCTATTAGCTCTCTTATCATAGGTATAGGTGTTTGAATTAGTAAATTTTCATGTTTGCCATAGTGTAGACGGAAAGGTGTAAAACCTGTGGATTCATTGCAAGTACTGTTTATATAATTAACAACCTCAGAGAGTTTATGAACCCATTGTTTATGATCATTGGCTACATAAACCCTGAATAATCTACCGAGCTCCCAAATAACACATTCGCAGGGATTAGACTGCGGGTTTCTAATGGAGCTCATAATATGTTTGAGGTGTTGAGTTCGAATCCACTCATTCCATCTACCAGATATAAAAGCAGTTGCATGATCAGTTAGAATTATTTCTGGCTTTCCAACTAAAGGGAATTGGTAATCAAGCATGCATTTGATTACATAATGTGTGCTGGTTTTAGGTACAGGATAGGCTGAGACTAGCTTACTAAAAACATCATATGTTACAAGTATAAATTTCTGACGATTGAATGGTGGAAGGGGCCCATAAAAATCGATTGCTAATAATTCATTAGGACGATCTGGAATAATGGGCTGCATGATTCCCACATAAGATTTACTGCAATGTTTAGATTTTAGACATATATTACACGTTTTAATCTTTTTAATTACGCGTTTATACATTTTATTCCAAAAAAATATCGATTTTAAAACATACATAATTTTTGGTGCACCATAGTGCCCATAGCTACTATGAATGTACATGATCAGTTTATAAATCATGGAGTTATGGACAACTATCCTCCATGATTCCCCCTGATTAGAATTTATATTATACATAAGTAAATTTTGATAAATTTTATACTTTCTAAAAATCATTTTAACGCATTTATTTTTACTGTTTATATTATCATGATTATTTAAGATAGTCATGATCCTATTTAATCTCATATCCTGACTCTGAATCATAGTGAGATTATTATAATCATCAGCTATAGATTCATCCCTAACCAAATCTACATTACTTACAATTATGTTTTAACTATTGGGATTTTGTGACATTAAACAGATAGGGTGGTGACTAAGAATATCAGCAGGGATATTCTGTCTCCCTTCAATATAGAGTACTCTATAATTGAACTGTTGGAGATATTAGCTCCATCTAATAAGTCTCTCATTATTGAGGTAGTTTTTATTTAAAAACTCTAAGCTTCTATGGTCAGTCAATACAATCACACTAGAACCTAATAAAAATTGCCTTAATTTCTGAAAAGCCCAGACAACAGCTAGGGTTTCCTTTTCAGTTATAGTGTAGTTCAACTCAGCACCTCTCAGATGACTGCTCAAGAAGTACAATACATGAGGTACCTGATCCCCATCGAGTTGAAATAACACTACACCCAGACCATAGTAACTGCTATCTGTTTGCACATAAAATGTTTTATTGAAATCAGGATATATTAAAATTATGTGTTTTAAAAATTTATTTTTAATCAAATTAAATTCACTAACATGATTAGTGGTCTACTTCCACCTCTCAGCCTTTTTTAGCAATTTGGATAAATGTATAGTGTCCTCAGCAAAATTTTAATAAAAGCGGTTGTAGTAATTACACAACCCAAAAAATGATTTCAATTGCTTTACAGTTTTTGGTGAGGGAAAGCGTTGAATAGCTGCAATCTTTTCTGGATGGGGCTGGATGCCATGCTCATTTATTAAATGTCCCAGACAAGTAATTTCTTTAGCTGCTATTGAACACTTTTCCAAATTAATTTTGACATTTTTCATAGAGCATTCATTAAAAAACATTTCTAAGTGTTGGAGATGTTCTTCTAAACTGTCAGAAGCAATGACAATATCGTCCACATACATGACGATTTTTTCCTTTAATTGCTTTGAAAAAATCATGTCCAAACATCTGATTGAGCCAGCACCACTATTAATGAGACCAAAAGGCATCTGTCTGAAAACATACGACTGGTCTTGAAAACGAAATGCTGTGTATTGCTGATCATTCTCATGTAATGGTATTTGCCAATAACTAGCTGTTAAATCAAATGTAGAGAAAATTGACCTCTTATGAAACTTAGTTATGAGCTCATGTATGGGTGGAGGAATGTCACGCTCTGGCACAGTTATAGTATTTAACATGCGAGCATCCAAACATACCCTAATATTGCCATCCTTCTTCTTTACAATAACCAATGGGTTTACGTAAGGAGAACGGCACTTTTTTATTATTTCCCACTCTAGCATCATGTCTATTTGACTCTGTATCTCGTCCTTATATTGGTAAGGGATCGGGTACATCTTTTGATGGAAAGGATCATTACACTTCAATTTAATACGAGGGGTATATCCCTCTATTATACCAGGGATTTTTTAAAAAATGCTTTTAAAGCTATACATTAATTGATATAATTTCTCACTTAATTTAGAATTGACTGCATAAATATGTTCAATTTTTGCTTTTATGCTAGCATCAATCAATGTATTATGGATGCATAGTAATTGATTGGAAAGGTTATGCACACCATATTCAAAATTAAGCCTTTCCTTCTTACAAGTAAAAATTTTGTTATAAAAATCTATTTGACAATCATTTAAAATCATGAAGTCAGCACCTATTATGGCTTCATGTATCAATCCAGGCATAATAAGAAAAACATGCCCAAACTCTGTGTTATTAATTTTGAAGGTAATCCAAACTTGTTTATTTGTTAATTTCGTTCTCTTACCATTTGCCAGAGTTACTTGTATTTGTTTTACTGGCAATGAAGGTATATCACCTTTTATGCATACCAGATTTTTATAAGTTGACTTTGATAATATGGAAGCTTGGCTTCTGGAGTCAATCAATGCTTCAACCTTTATATTTTCAATATTTAAAATTACAACCGGACATTGATACATTATACGCGGTTCACCTATAGTAAAGGGCTCTAAAAAATCAATGTCTAAATCTAAAGTATTTAGGATCCACATCTGATCATTCCCCATTGTGTTAGCACCGGGTCCTTGCAAAGAGGAACTAATACACAAAGACCTTTTCAGTTTAACTTTTTCTCACTTGTTTTAACATTTGGTCTTCTTAAAATTGTAGTAATACCACTAGTAGAGGGTTGACTATTTTGTACCTCTACCCTACTCCTAGATTTATCAAATCTAACTGCTTTCTTAACATAGGGAGATACCCAATCTCTATCTCTAGAATTATATCTCCTCTTAAAACCTGCTTGAAATCTTTGACTATTATTGTTAATGTTAATATTTGATAACGGATAATTATTTCTTTCCCTATTGGCTTTGAATCTACTGTCTAAAGATGTTTCAGTGATTTCAAGTGCGTCTAATATCTCTGACACATCTTCCATCGAATAACGGTCTGCTGCAATCAATAATTGCTCCACATTTCTGGGCAAATTATAGCGTACTATCCTGACTATCTGCCTTTCAGATAATGGACATTCAGTAAGTGTTTTCAATCGGACAGCCTGGCTTCGAAAGAAACTAGTGTAACTGCCCTTGCTAGAGTGATATTTTTCTTGAGTTATCTGGAACCTAATACTATCTTGTTTGTCTGCATTCCAGAAACTCCCTATAATTAAATATCTAAAGTCGCCATAAGTATTTGGCCTTTCAAAGAGCGACTGCCACCAGTCTTTGGCAGTGCCACCTAAATGATTACTACAGATGGCTAATTTTTCCTTTTCTGTTAGAACACATATTGAAAATAGCTCATCCAAACTATTCAGAAGCTCAGATGGGTTTTTGGTATAGTCTCCTCTAAATGGTTTGACCCTCATGAAACATAATGCCATCGAGCTATTCGAACCTCCCTCACAACTAATATTTTCCCTAACTGGTCTGCTGTCTATTTCTTTAACATTAGTATGTTCTAATTGGTTATCCTTACCTTTTCTTAGACATTCTATCTATTGGGGATGGAGTTATACGTCTTCATATTTACAACTCAATACTTTTTCTTTGCCTAACTCTAAAGTTTTATTACTTATGGACTTAATCTCTTTCATTTGTTCATACATTTGTTGTACCTTTTTTTCGAAATTTATCTGTCCAATCACTTGTTCTACATATAACTTCTGTTCATTTTTAAACTTATCCAAGTTTTGATCTACTATTTCTCTACACTCATTATTATTCTTTTCCAACTGCTGTGCCTGTTCTTTCACATCTTTCTGTAAATGCTTCATATTCTCACCGACTTTAGATCTATACTTAGGTTCATCATCTTTCTGAATACCAAGATATTTTAATTTCTCAACCAAATCTTGTTCTATTTCTTCCTTTACATCTCTCCTAGTTTGCACTATCAAATCCTTGAACTTCTCTACTAATTCTTTCTCCATTTCATCTTTCACAGTTATTCTGGTCTGCACTACCTCTTCCTTTACAATTTTAAAATTTTCATCCATACGACCTATATGATCTTTTATTTCCCCAATTTCGCGATCAACATCTGATTTATTACTATTAAGCTTCTGATTTAAGTTGCTATTGTTTATCTGACACTGATTGATAGATTCTTCTATTTGCTTGCTCAAACCCTTTATAGTATTCTCAGAAAATTCGGAAAACTTATTTTTTAGCAATTCCTGATTCTTATAATCTATGTGCTCTATTTCCTCCTTTAAAGAACCAATGACTTTTTCATTGTTATCAAATCTCAAATACAAATTATTAAATTTATCTTGTACTTCCACCTTAAAAACTTCTACTGTTTTACAGGTTTCATTAAGTATTTGATTCATATTTTCTACAAAAGTTCTGATTTCATTACTATTTTTGTCCACATTTTCACTAATAGATTCTAATCTTATATGTGTTTTATTTAGGTTTTCATTAAGAAACTCAATATTTTTACTCATATTTTCAAAAGAGCTTTCATATCCTTTCTATTTTTAATCATATTTTCATTAAGAGCTTTTGTATCCTCTCTATTTTTAATCATATTTTCATTAAGAATATTAAATTTTATATTATTATCTTCTCTATTTTTTCTATTATCTTTATTAAGAGCTTTTGTATCCTCTCTATTTTTAATCATATTTTCATTCATCTCCTTCATCATCAATAACATTTGAGATATTTGGGAGTTCTCTACCTCCTTTTTAGGCACTATTATCTTTTCTTCCACTGTTTTAATTTCCATAACCTCTTTCTCCTCTTCATTCATTTTGCTATCTACAATTTGAACATCATCTAAAACTGCTTCCATTTCAATTAAGTTTTCTATTTCTCGTTCCTCCTCACAACTTTCATCGACAATAAACTCAGATATTTCACTCTCTAAATTATTATCTTGATTATTCATTTTTTCAAATATGCTTTTTCTCAAAATTCAATATTTAAACAATATATTACTATTAATGTTTCATAAAAATAGTTCCTTACCAGCTTCTTCTATTTCCATCTAACCATCACTTACAATAAACTATAGAAAATACCTCCATTACACCTTATACAATCTAATCCTAAATTACAATAACGATTAACATTATGTGTGTCACAACATTATTTCCCACATGCATGATTCACAGAGATTTTGCACATAATAAAATATTTTCAAAATATATCATTAATATTTTAATAATTGACATGGTCATAGTGAATACTAAATAATCATTAGCCACATATGCATATTTTAAAATTTTATTTGCTAATTGTTTTACAAACAATATAATAATATTTTCCTTAAACAATCAGATTATATACCACATAAAATTGCAATAGTTTTAATAATAAACACTTAATTCACAATAATAATCAAATCCTAAATAATTATTGCTATCATAAATATTAAATTATCTATCTTCTGTGAGATATACTATCAATAATCTCTAAAGTTACACGAACAAATTCAAATACTAACTATTGTATTATATATTTTTAACTACTTTCCTAATATATCTCATAGCCTAAATGTTTGGGTACCACAATCAGAACTACCGATTGTAGTCCCAACTACATATCATGCAGTCACATTGGAAGAGCAAAATCTAACCGAGACTTCCCCATGTCATGTAAGCCCATTTTAAACACTCAGACCCAACACGTTGCTGGCACCATAATCTAACCTGTAATCTTGTGCATCTTCACTTCCAGGTAATATATGATATAAAATAAAGCGGGTTCTATCTCAAAATATTCAGCATTAAAATTAAAATATTTCACTAGCTCAAATTTAAAATTCGAATAAGGTTCAATTTATAAAATACATTAAATAAATATTTAATATTTTAATGAGACTTGAAGTGAAAATACAGGTGACAAGATAGATTACATTGAGCCAATATCCCACAGGATACTACCTCAATGGCATAAGAACACTATCCCCCTTTTATTTCTATTTCAAATAACAAACTCATAGTATTCTTACAACTTTAATAACTTCTACTCACTAAGATTAAACCAATAATTAAATCTTAATCTTCTATTTATAATAATCTAGCTCAAATAAAATAATCTGAGGTTCATAAAGTTTACTCTAAGTTAATTTAAAAATACGGTAGTGAAATATGAGAAGGGATTTTATGTCATAATCTACTACACTTAAACTAATAATAATAAATAACAGTAATAATATTCTTCATTGTTTAACTAATTCTGTATAACTTTTCTTTTTACTATAATTTTATTACCATAATAAAATAATGAAATAATATAATATGATCTTATATCTTCATGTAATGATATAATAAATACATGGTAGCATTTTTAATAATCTGACAAACAAAATATGTGTGGCAACTGATAGCATATAATTTAATATAATATTGTGATAACTGATTTATGACCAATAAAATAATGTAAGATTATGATTATTTAATTATAATGAATACCAATAAAATATTTAAAATTCTTAAAATAATTTACTATTTATCTTTTGTGCAAAATTATATATTTGTTTCAATTATTATGCATATATCGTGATTTCATGCAGCGATGTGGAGAAATAAATAACTCAGACACAAAATTTTTGAAAAAACAAAATTTAACAAAGTTTATTACTAACAATAAATAAATAAACAATTTATTTACACTATTTACAGTGGATATCCTTAAATTTTTTACTTTACAGTTTGATCTACCAGGTTATAAAAAAAATAATTTATATTTCAATTATATCTTTATTTAGATTTAGTACAAAATTTAAAAAAAAATGTTACTATTTGGTTTCTCATTAAGGTTAACTTATTACAAATATATTTATCTACTTTATTAGCAACAGCATTTTATCCTTAATATTATTAAACTATCTTATTTTAAAAATTCATACTTAGAAAACATTCTATAGAAAACAAAATTTTATAATGAGTATGGATTTCTCAAAATATTAAAAAAATTTCATCTTGCAAAGTCAAAGATGTTACACAAAATATTATCCAAAAAATTCAGTACTAGATTTTAGTATTTATCACACAATGTTTACTAATAATAATATATTCTTCTTTAAGCCTTACTTTAGTATGATATAAGTGTAATCATCAATATATTTCTGTTAATCAATAAACAAAAAATATACTATGCATATTGTTTACATAATTTTCTTTGTACTATTGTATTTTAAAATATGCAATACTTATTTTCTCTTAAAAAAAAATAATACTAAAGCATTTAAAAGTATTATCACTTTAAAGAAAATATCTTTGTTTAGATACTTTATTTTTAAAAAGTTTATATTTCATTTCCGAAATAAAATTCAAAATATATTCTATGATTCTTTTCTTTCCTTAGGATACTTTGGATCTTCAATTTTAAGTTATAATGTCCTATTCCTTCTAAGCAAATAAACCAATCTTATACAAAACGATAGCATAACCTAAGTTCTAAATTATTTATCATTTCTCTTAAACATATCTTACTGAACGATGCAGTTACATGAAATAAAGATAGCGAAAACAGATGCATAGGATTAAGGAAGAAAGCTAGAGTATTACTCTTAACAGATCTCAAAATGATGGCACAGTGCGAAGAGATATGACATTTACCTGCCTAATATCCTCTAGTACAGGGACGATGTTAAAGCTATTTCTTCAACTTTATTAGAACATCAAATATTTAAAGTAATATAAACACTGTCCAAATAAAATGTGTATCAGTCATAGGGCTTTGTTAACTATGCTGATATTCACATAAAGACTAAATATAATTTACATTCCTTATAACATCCTATTTCTTAAAACATCATCTTGGTTTCCTGTTCACTAAGTACTTCCAAGCCACTATCTCAACATTATTTCTCAAGATTTTCCACATCTTACATCGATAAATAACTATCTACATTTACAAAACAATAAATAAAATTCATTAATAGTTAAACAATCTTACTATCCCATAAGAAAAGTTGCTTACTTCATTGCTCTGTATGTTTAATCATATACAATCTATTTAGACAATATTTGAATATCCAATATTATGAAATTTTTAAAAGAATCACATAATTATTTGTTATGTTGGATTATATCACTAATAAAAAAAAAATTGTCGTATGCATATTTTCAAATCAATCCTATCTCAAAATGTTTTTTTAAAATGTTGTATAAAAATGCGTTTACATTTATAATAAAAAAAAAAACTTTTACACTTCATCCTTACAATTCATAGATGATCTAAAGAAAAACAAAAAAATATATACATTATAAATTATCAATAGTTATTATTATTACCAATAACCTTTATCTAGTCATCGTGTTCAGTAGGCTTTTCTTTATCCACTTGAGCATTGCAGATATATAATAAAAAAATTCACACCCATACACTTTATTAAAATATTTTTAGCTAAATTATTAGATGTTATATTATATAATTTTAATATTAATAAATTAATGTTTTTATGTTTTCCTTAATCTTATATAAAAATTTAGATTTAAACTAGGTTAACAAAATAAAAGGAATCAAAAGTATAATTACATATTTTCTTGACGATAGTTCCTGATAAGTCCAAAATGCTTATTATTTTCTCTAAAGTTTTTTAAAAATGTTTTTTTCCAAGCACATTAAAGTTTAAAATAAAAATAATTATTAATCCATTTGGTAAAATTTATAGAAAATAATCCTTGGTTTTAGTATTTAAGATGATAATTATTAAATCATAATATTAATTAATCCCGTGAAGCTTCTTATTCTTCTCTACCAATATTCTCTGCATATCCGATGCATCATTCCATCTAATTTAACTTTAAAAATATTCGATAAACTTTTAAGTACTATTTGTATTTCCATGGATCCATCTTTTATTCAACTATGTGTTCACTTGTTTATATATGTTTCCCTCTTGATACATTTAAACTTTCATTTGGTATTTTTATATATCACTTTAAAATAAAAAAAACTTCAAGTACTTTTAAACAAATCTTTTCTAAATACATTTTTAAATAATTCGAAGAACGGATATTTTAATATCAAAAACGCTTCTGTAACATATTTCCTGGGTTCTTCAATTCTTGCAAATATTTTTAAAAATGTTACCTTCAGAAAGGATATAACTTTTACTCCTTTGAATATCATATTATATAAAATAGTTCATGAAATATAATTGTCTTATTACTATTTAAAAATAAATCTTGGATAAGATTATAAATAATACGTTTCAATACATTTTTTTTAGACTCCGTATAATGTCCAAGCTGGGTTTTTTTTATGTACCGAAATAGTTCTCCGGTGAAGTATTAATAAAGCTGTATCAATAAATATTTCAAATATTTTTTCAGCATTACAACTTATATCCATTTTATTTCGTAGTATATCCATCCTTTATTGTGAAGTTTAGGTTAAATTTTTAGATAAAATATGACTGATAAAGAAACTTTAAAAAAATTTAACAAACATGTTAAACGAAATTATTAAAATATTTTTTAGTTTACACTCTCTTTTTTGAAAGTTACTTTTAAAATATTAATTAGTTTTTGCAAATAAATTATGAGAAAATGCTAAAATTGACTAAAATAATAATTTTAAAATACTAGCTCTTTGATAGCTATAATTTACCTTTCTCTAGTTTCAATACGTTATTAATCTCCTCCGATAACCCCATGCAAATCATATTTATAGTCTGTAAGAATACCTATTCCTATTGGTTAATTCTTACTTTAGCTTGAGAACAAATTTACATATTTTTAGTTTATAGTATAATTGAATTTCAAAATTAGAAATTATGACGTAATGAATTTAAAATATTATTTAATTATTACTTCTAAATCAATTATTGTTTCACTAAAATTACTTAAATATTTTTAAAAATAACTTCTAAAATAATTTTAATAACCTATTCCATTTTTTTAATATTCAATTTATTTTGTTTTTATTTAAATAAAATATTTATTATAACTGTACTCGTCTTTATGATACTATTTAAAACATTACATACTATAGTTAATTTAATATTTAATATTTGCTTTATGGTAAGTAACAATTACATCCTATTTTATAATATAACTTTTAAAATATTTTAAACTTCGTTACTTTAAATATAAACAAGCACGTGTGTGAAAGTATATAGTATACAAGTCACATGATTAATAACTTTGACAGACGATTTTCAATCTATTTCTCTGCCTAGACTAATAAAATTGATACACTTATTATATTTAATAATATAATTATAAAATTTGGAAGAACAATTTAGAAAATATAGAATTAAATACAATTCTCACCATCATAAAGTTTATTTTTTAAAATATATTATATTAATTTTGACTATTAAATATGATTATAAATTTAAACATAGCATTTATTAAATTATCAGTTTTAAACTATTAAAATCGAATTTATTAAATATACTTTTAATTTTTATAGCTGTGTTATTTAATATGGCCAGCTTTTACAACCATATGAAACATTATTTTAAACTTTACTTAACTACTTTTTAAATGATTCGCTATAATTTTATATACCACGTATTTTCTTTAGCTTTAAATTGTACTTTAAAAATATAATCGACAAACTATAATTAATGTATTAAAAGAACATATTCTAAAATTTAAAATTTTTAGTAATTGACTATTATGAACTATTACTGACCTATAGAAAAGGGCACAATATATATATATATATATATATATATATATTGTATATATATTTATATATATATATATATATATATATATATATATATATATATATATATATTGTCATATTTTAAAGAATATTTATAAAAATGCAACAGAAACAGTTAGATTACAGAATGATACTGGAAAAATCAACATTGAGAAAGGTGTAAGACAATGTGACTCCATATCTCCAAAACTCTTTACAGTAGTGCTGCAAGAAGTATTTTGTGGATTAAAATGGGAAAATAAAGGAGTGAAAGTAAATGGAGAGTATTTAAGTCATTTAGATTTCACAAATGATGTAGTTGTTTTTGCAAATAATGCTTCAGAGCTGCAGGAAATGTTGCAGGAGTTAGCAGATGAAAGTAGAAAAGTAGGACTAAAGATAAATGTTAAAAAGACTAAAGTAATGTTTAATCAATTTGCTCAAAATATGAAAATAAAGATTGATTATGAAGAATTAAAAGAAGTTAACAGTTACTAATACCTTGGTCAGATTATTAATACAGATGGAAACATAATGGAGGAAATTAATCATAGAATTAAACTTGGTTGGAGTGCTTTTGGTAGAAATAACTTAATACTAAAAGGAAATATGCCTATGTGTTTGAAAAGGATGGTTTTTAACAAATGTGTTTTAGCAGTTCTTACTTATGGATCTGAGTCTTGGACACTTAATAGAAGAGCAATACAGAGGGAGAGATGTATGTTGGGAGTAACAAGAAGAGATCGAAAATGCAATGTATGGGTAAGACAACAAACAGGTGTTACTGACCTTATTAAAAAAATTAAAAGATTGAAATGGAGTTGGGCTGGACATATTGCTAGAAGAGATGATAATAGATGGACAATTGAAATTTTAAACTGGATTCCAAGAGATTGTAAAAGACCCAGAAAGAGACCACATGTGAGATGGATGGATGAAATAAGAAAATGTGCAGGGGTGTTGTGGAGAAGAGAAGCTAAACATCGGAGAAGATGGATTAAACTTGGAGAGACCTTCATCCTGCAGTGGATTGATAATGGTTGATGATGATGATATATATATAATATTGAAACTGTAAGATTTGCAATCAAATCTTTGTTTCACCTTAGTTCTGTCATCATTCTACCTCTTGCCCCTTTTAGTATGGGTTTACAAATATCAGATTAGTGCATAATAATATACAATATCTGTAAATTGTTTAAATAAATAATTAAATGTTATATATGTGCACATACTCCGTTAATTTTATTTAAAAATAATGCATTGCAAGGTATTATTAAATTGCCATGTGTAAGTTGTATAAAGTTAAATAATCCTATTAATTATTCTGATAGTTTAAATAGTATTTTAAATTATAAAAAAAATCAATAATTATATTTTAAAATGTAAACATATTATTATTTATGTCAGGTCCAGGTAATACTTAAATTATAAAAATAAATAATTCTCAATTAAAATAAAGATGTTTTCAAAATTATCCTGCTAATTAAAGGCAAGTCATAGTGGGAGGAGGAAAGAGATGACAGAACTAAAAAGGTATTTTAAACATACAGAAACAAAGAAAAAGGTTTGTTAAAAACAACTTTTATAAATTATGTCATGTAAAAGGTAAAATTTAAAAAGTGATCAGATTCAAATTCCAACCTGTATAACTATTGCATCCATGACTTAAAGGGATGTATGGCACAGACCTGAGAGACAGCTGCATGGATGATGTATTGCTCGATGGATCTCAGAGATAAGGAAAAAGAGAATAAAAAGACAACTGATTGTTCAATTAATCAATGAAAGGCTAGAACCAGAAACGTTAATTCCAATTATGCTATTTATTATATTCCTTGCGATCCAAATTTTATATCTAGCAATGTGCCAAGAGTAGGCACTGTGCGATGCTCCTTCAGACTGATGGCTATACAATATTAAAATTCCCATGAAAATGTGATAAACCTAGAATTCTGCTACTTCCGTTGAATAAATCTTCTCCTAAATGTAACTGTCATTGAACCAGGAAACTCAGATGCTCCAAACAGTGTGCACACTTAAATAAATTAAAGGTAACATGATACCCAAGAATAAGAATTGTTTTGGAATTCTAATTGAACTCTATATTTCTAATATATTAATTTCATTTTTAATTTCTACTATTATGTAATTCTAAAATTTAATTTATACAAATTTAATTCTAAAATTTAATTTATACAAATTTTCTGTAATAATGCTATTTTATAATGAACCTCGTAAATTAATCTATCTACCATTATTCTTCTTGGGTATCCAAAATTTGATTTTATTCATTAAGATTATATTTCATGCCCACGTGGTTTCTGAGCTGATGTTTTTTTTATCTAATTGTGGAAGGGCCACCCTCTTTTGCGACTTAATATCATAACAGTAAATCATATCGGTTAATAGATTTCAGCTTGGGAATCATATAATATTTTAATATGTTTATAAAGACAAGATCTATATTATTAGTTAGTGTATTTGGTAATGGGTTATCATTCATGTTAGGTTAGTTAAATCTTAAATAAAGCCATAATGTTAAGAAGAAAGGGGGGGGGTTTATGATAGTAAATTAAATGCTAGTTGTGTGGAGATTGGGGTTAGATTTATATTATCTTGCCAAGCATAGAATAAATAAATGCGTTTGTATTAGAGTTGTGAACTGTGCTAGTTATTGATACATGAATTTTTATGTAAAAGAGGTACTGCAACATTTTGTTCTCGCACTTAAGGAGCATACAAAAAAATATAATAGCACGGGACCTTGTCACGCGGTCGGGGATAAAAAGGCTACTACCTCATACTGAAACCGCACTTGTGACCACTCCTAAGGGCTCCAGCCCGATGTTTGGCTGATCCTCTTCCTATTCCAATAGTAATTATCTTGTCATGTAGTTGGGGATGGAAAGGCTATGACCTCATACTGATATCGTGCTCGTGATGTACCTACAGGGTTCCGATCTGACATTTGATCATCCCACCAGCCTCCAACATTTCTTCTGCGATTATCCTTTTAGAAAGCCGATTCTCTTACAACTCAGCAGTATCCAGGTAGTGTAGGTTGCTTTAATAATAAATATAAAGTTTATGCTGGGTCTAGCTCCACTCCTCCACATCTGTTAATCTTTAGTAAATTATTAGAATAGCTATTGATATTATAAAGTAAATAGGATGATATCTTTGTGAACGAATGCACTCCTCATTAAGATATCGTAGCGTGTCTTGTAACATTCGCCACTTAAACATGAGGCATGGGTTGTAATTTATATTGATATCCAGGTAGCGTAATATATTTACCTATGTAAATTAACCGCAATTAAATATTTAAATTATCTATACCCATGTCTGTGTCTGCTTAATTTAAATAATAATTAGTATCCCTCATATCAATGAATAGTAGAATATAGTAGTAGTCTGTAAGGTGAAACCATTAGTTAGAGTCTCTTGTCTACCTGACTACCGGGACTAAAAAATAATTCTATTGTTAGGGTAGATACGTTGTCATGTGAGTTTTGTTGTGAATAAATTTACTATGTTCGATTATGGTATCACAGGCCCTGAACCCACCTGTTATGCTGCCATTTGAACATGATGGTGGAATTTTGCAACATGATAAGAAGGCATATGACATCTTACCGTTACAATATATGTGTGTGCGTGTGCGTGTGTAAACTTTAAATAATACATACATTAATGTCAAGCTTTTAAGTAATTACCAGATTTGAAATTGAAAAATAAACAATTATGAATATATATTATAATCTACACTCCCAACACTATTCATATACATTATATGAGTAAATGCCCCTGGCGCCAGTTCTATTAATGAATAGAACAATATAACAACATATCTGATACAAAATTATTACTGAGACTCTTTACCTAAGTCTACATTCAGCTCAACTCAGTGGGAGGCTATAGGAAGTTCATAAGATATATAATTATAAATAAATGAAAGAAGAAATACTATAAAAACATTAAATATAATGTAAATCCTTTTTGTTAACTAAGTGCATGATAAAGAATCACAATGTTTTTGTTTTTCTTATGTCATAGCATCAGCCGGGACACGAACCCACAACTGTCTGCAACCAACTACTTGCTTGCATGGTGGCTGCGATACCTCTCGGCTAACAACACAAGACTGAATCACAATGTTTATGAGTGCAATCTATCAAAATATCCTTCCAACTTAATTTCTCCCTTCATCCAAGTATAACTTATATCAGCTTGATATAATTATATAACTAAACAATTCTATGACTGGGCATATCATCATCTAAACAGCTATCTTAATGTCAATCAAGGAATATACAATAAGATCTCAGGGAATTTAAAAACACAGTTGAATTACATAAAATACATTAGCCCATAATTTATAATTCTAATTTATAATAAAATGTAATAAAATAAATTGTCTAAATGTTGTACTGTGTTTAGCAATAAGATAATGACAGAAATAGGGTATTTCAATCTCACATCATCATCTAACAAATATACTAATTGGGCATTTTTTCTAATATGTTTATCAAGTGGCAAATGTACCTTATAATATTTGGATTAAAAAAACAAAATTATCAGACACCAGCAAATTTGATATTATAACTATAAAATAATATATCCATTTTATAATAGATGTACGAAATGTGGAGATGTGGAAATTGAAACACGAATGTATACAAGAATAACTTAAGACACAGTTTTTAATAAATAAACAAATCATTTATTATATTGAAAATTTAATTTAACACAATTATTTTTTTTTACAATAAGACTACTTGTCTTAATGATTTTAAATTCTCAAACAAACTTTGGACATCAGTTTGGAATTATCCCTATTATATTACATTATTTATACCTTTTTTGAAATCAGAAATTAACAACAAAACTTGAATATTCTAACTTTGAATACCTGCTTTGCTTAAGTGTTTTATTTAAACATATCATTAACTAAATAATATATTATATTATTGGCACAATAAATATTTATGAAAAGATATTCTATTGATTAATAAAATAATTCAAACTAACATATTTGGCCATCAACAAAGCACCTTTCTCTAACTAATTAAATAATCATTTTTAATTACATATACCTTTCATGCATAGCAATAAAATCATATTCATTCTGACAGTTTGATGATTTATAATTCTGTATTAAATGAATATAATATGTTTCAAAACATATATTTCCCATTTTTTAATTTCAATAACTCTATACTTTTATATCTGTGATATTGTTTATATTACACATGTGTGTGTATGTCCAAGCAACAATAATAGAAAACAATCTTTTCTACACTCTATCCATTCATCAAGAAAATATTAAACAATTATTTTATTTCAGACAATGTCGTAAACCATCCAACAAAATAAGACACTAATAATATATCAAGAATTAATTTAACTATTTGTCTGGCCACATACTAAATAACACAAGCTATATTTTCATGATTATACAGACTACATGTTCCAAGGAAAATTCATGTGAAGAGCAAATGAACTCTTTACTTAACACTTCTACAATAATTCATCTAATTCTGAAATACACTATTGGTGGGGACTTTTTCCTCATCACCAAGACTCTAATAAAAAACATGACTTAACTTCCTAAATATCATTTCAACAATAACTCATCTAATTCTAAAATACACTATTGGTGGGGACTTTTCCCTCATCACCAGGACTATAAGAAAACAACATTTAACTTCAAAACTATCTTTTCATAATATGCGTATAATATAAACTAGGTTCTACTCATGGAAATTATTAAAATATACTAAATAAGCAAAATCTTTTATCCCTACAAATATTAGAATGCATCCAGATTACTTTCCATTCCCAAAGCTCTTCTACATATCGAACATTATATATACACGCTGGCAGATAAATACATAAGATAACCTACTAATATGTTCAATGCTTTACAATATGACAACATCCGAAAGTTATACATAAAATATTCACAAACTGAACTTTATTAAACAAATGTTATAATTGTGCAAAATAGACACACACATGTGTGAATAAGAATATATAAAAAAAACTAATTCTAAGTTATATACTATGCAAGCAACTTGGTAATCAAATAATACATTAAAGTATAACTTTTAATTCAGAATAGACTTTAAATTGTTTTTTAAAATTTAATAGTTATAATTATTACAAATGAGTTTTCTTTATCATCTCTAGCAAACTATTTCAATTATACATTCATTGATTTTAAAGCCAAAATTCTCACTTTGAGTTAATAAAATATATAAAATAAATGTAAACCTCTCTCTAACAATATAATAAAAAAAAAATATTTTTTTCCTTTAACATCATAAAAAAAAATAAGACATATTTGTATATAATCAATTTTTACCAGCGTATCCACTATTCATGAATATGCATTTCAAGATGATCTAGAAGATCACAATAGCCCAAATTATAAACAAAACATAATAATAATAAATATGTCTATCTATCTATCATATACATGGATGATGACAAGTAAAAAAAAAACTCATTTATTCTTTGACTTAAAATAAAAAGTTCGCTTGAAAGTTCTACTCCGAGTTTATTAAATGATATGGGGACAGATTCCAAACTGAATCGAACATAAAATGAATTTCTGTAGGATAACCAAAAAAAAGTATAATCATAACTTAAATATGATCCACCATCTCCAATGTTCATAGAATAGCTATTTGAGCTTACTACAACACACATAAGTAATCAATTTCTTTTTTTATTATGATGAAAATATGAGAGACATTTGTTTTAGCTACAGTTTTACAAGACTTATTTAATCCACTTCATAGTAATTTTAAATTAAGTAAGCAATTGTTCTTAATAAATTTCTTAAATAGCATTTGACATTTTATAATCTAGTATATGCATAGTTTATTTTTAAATATTGCCAATTAATATATCATGATTCATTGGTAATTCCACAATTAATAATACTTTATTTTATAGTGCATCTTTATCGAAGAGAACAGAAACACAAATCGCATTCCCATCCTTCCATCCAATTTAAGTACATCTTTAAAGAGTAGTATCCTTTGATTATTTGGGTAATTCACATTTTATTTCTTTCATTAAAAATACATATTTTTAGAAATACCAAATAAATAAATACTGTCATTTTTCCATAATGAATTTAAGTATGGTATGATAAATCAAATTACACATATTCTTTAATTTTACATTTAACTTTCATAAAAGTAAGACATGAAATATAGTGAAAATTTTAAATAAATTCTGTAAAACTGTTCTACATATATTTCCAAGAGATATTAGAAGACACACATAGATTAGTTAGATAATAATAATGTTCATGTAATTTATCCTTATTCATAATGATAATCAAATAAAGTAATGCAATATTAACATTATTGATATACATTTTAAAATAATAATAAGTATGAGGTGGTTAACTCAAACATTTAAATTAAGGAGAAAAATAAAAAAAATGATGTACCTTCTTAAATATTAGTCTTGCATTCCAATTGAAGACATTTTTTCCGTAATGTATTTCTTAAGACTTTTCCAAAAATTTATTGCAAAGGGTTTTTTTTAATTAATTTAACTTCAGCAACTGGCTGCAATTACAATAATAATAAGCAATTTTTAATCTCAACTCTCTGTTAAATAAATATCTTTTTCCCCCCATCAAAAGGTCATTTCCCTTCAAAAAGATTAACTCCCACCTTTTTGCACTTAAGCTCATTACATATGCAAGAAATCTTTTTTTTAAAAAAAAATCATTCTGATTTTTACAATTAAATCAAGACAAAAAAAATAACTATTACAAACTTGAAAGAAATTAATATTAACTAACTGTTAAACAAAAATTATTAATAATTTATTCACTGATCCAAATATCTATTAATCATTGGGAAAAAATATATTTGTTAAATTATTAAAGATAGTTACTGTAATTTAAATGTCTTCATGTTATATGTACTATTGCTTAGTGTTATTAAAAGATGAAAATGACATGAAACACAATACAGACATATATGCATGCACATATACTGCAAGCTAAATATTAAACTATCTTGACTAAATATAATTGAGATGGCTATTAATGTTGATAAAGGGATATGTATTAATGAATAAAGAATTATAGGAAACCATTCAAACCAATACTAAACACTAACATAAAATAACATTGCATCCTGCTGACAAAATATATTAATTCTTATAATAAATAACCCCCTATTTCTTGCATTAAATACTTCATTAACTATAATGATAACAACAAATGCTCATAAGTTAGTTAATCAAATGCATAAGCAATCAACATCTAAAGCTTTAAACAATTTCCAGCAAAACTTTAAAATTCCAAGGCTATTTCATTTTTTTAATACAATACAACTACTCACTACAGATACAGAGTATGTGCCCGTTCAGAGAGTCACAATATATATATATATATATATATATATAAATATATATATATATATATATATATATATATAATATCTTAATATTTATTGATAAAAATGAATATTTAAATCAAGCATGGAAATTGAAATAAAAATATGCAAGGAGATAATTCATTTGGTCTCTTGTTAATAAAGAGGAAAAGAAAAGAAAATGATTTATTTTTAAATAACTTTTTCTTTTATAAAGCATTACTAATTTACATTGGAATTGAATTTTAACTCTTCTGAATAAACACCTATGGATTAAACCTATAGATTAAGAATGATTACAAGGAAAATATTTTAATTTTCTTCTACATCTACAAAAATAATAGCAATATAAAAAGAAAAAGAATATCTATTTGAGTTTTTGGGAACAACATTATGTTAAAACTTCGCTATTCTACATATATATATAAAGAATCTTACAATATGCTGTGAGTAGAATAATTTTGTATCGTAAAGGTTTTGAAACTAACTTTCATGCTAATTTGAGATATTTACTGTGTAGAACATCTAATAGAAACTGGAAAATAAGAACATCAATCTTCAAAAGAAAGATATATATATATAAGTATACTCCATTACATTAATTTAAAATTAGAATAAAAACTTTTTTTAACTTTGTAAATAAAAAACTAAAAGCTAAAATTAAAAAGAGCTGCTTAATGTATATATATATTCCCACAGATGCAAAACTTTAAAAGTATTTTTTTTAAATAAAAAAAAGTATTTAAAGGTACTTTTTTATAAAAAAGTACAAAATCTAAAAATAAAATATTTTTGTAAATGGAAATGATTGTTTTATAAATTAAATGAAAACCAAACTAGCACTTGGGGCTCTTATATAAAAAAGTCAGATGAAATATAGATAAGAGAACAAAAATAAATTACATGTCCAATAGAAGCAGCAATGAAGGCTTGGACCATAATGAAAATTTGGAACAGGAAACCATTGTTCAGTGAATCCAGATAATCAGTATAAAAGGAAAAATATTAAAATTAAGAACAGTTCCAGCTTTATTTTTTTGAGGGATGTAATAAGACACACTTGTCACTCTCTCTATTATTTTCAAATGAAATGACCGATGAATTATGAACAAATGAACAATACTATTGCAGACTCTGAATCATATGGATTCTGCAATCAAATAGTTCCAGGATTGAACCATCTAAGGCCACCTTCAGATAGATCGGTCTTCAAATAAAGTCTTTGTGGAAATTGACACCAGGAAGAGAGATTCTTTTACTGTAAGACATGAACTGTAAAATTTAAAAGTAATTAAAAACTTCCATTAAGATTTGACAAGCTTTTAATATTCAGCTAACCTAAATTTTAAAATGAACTTTTATCTGACTTTTAAGTTTTCAAATTAATTATTAATGTTTAATTTTTATACATTTGAGTTTGCTAAAAATCATTTCCATTTTTTTTATTAATATTTATTTTATAAATTATTTAAATGCATTAAATTTAAGTTGGGTATAGATGCGTGCATAGATTGGTTAACGTTTAATTATGTTTTTGTTTTCATATTTGATTGAAATATATAGACATTCAGTAAATAATGATACCTTATGTTGAGTATCTAAAATGTATTTATTCGGATGTCTTTTATGTTATTGATGTCAATGTGGCATCTTATGATAAATGCCATTGGGTTTCTTGTAAATTTCCCTCTGCAATTACATCAATGACTTTATATTTTGATTGTTTATGTTTATTTTGAAATGTTTTTAACTTTGTAATCTATGTAGCCTATCTATACACAACATTCTAAAGTAAAATTTTATTAAAATGTCCATCTGTGCGAAATTATATAAATGTTAAATTTAAGTCAGGCATGAATGGCTATATAGATTTATAAAGTTATATTAATTAATTAAGGGAAGGTTAATCTTCGTTTATTTGTTTTGTAATTAGATTGGGTCAGTAGATTGGATATATCAGTGTAATTAGTAAATGTAGTATGAGGTCTGCTATGTGCAGGATCACCATTATATGCCACACACACCCTTTTTGCCTATGGAAGGGGATAGTAAGATGGAAAACACAGTCCCTTTTTATGGAGTCTTTTTATTGTTCTTCTTGCCAGACAAATATAGCATTCCTGTACTGGACGAGAGTCAATGTCTTCTTTAACCATTCTGTTCAGATGTACATTCCTGAGAGTATGGTATTGGTGCTGTGATATTTTATGCTGCACTGAATACATCAATGTATCAGATGGATTGACATCAGTTTGACTTGCTTACTTTTCACCTAAGGTTAAATAAGAGATAGAATATTTTCTTTTCAAATGCAATGTATGTAGTTTATTCATACTCAACAACCTTAAAAAAATATTATTAAATTCATCTGTGCAAATGGTTGAAAATTTAAAATAATAATTTAAATTTAAAAATTAATATTAAAATCGAAAATAAAAAATGTTATTCCTCAAATTTTAAATGATTGTATATGTGTGTTAATAAATGTTGTTTGTGTGTTAATTACTAACAGTGGCTTTTATTTGTTAATATTGAAAAGATAATTTAACTATATATATTTTGTAAATCTCAGCATCTCACTGAGGTACTGGCATTGGGCTAATGGTCAGAATAAAAATGTATATATAAATTGGATCTTAACAGCACTTATCTGCCTACTCTATAAATTTTCCAGGTTCAAATGGACTGGTGACCTCCTGTAGTGCAGATACGGTAAGACTGTAACTTCCACTTCTTATCTGGCCATTATAATTGGTGCCCAACATGGGGCGATGTTTAATAAACCACGAAGACCCTGAGAATTTTAAGATAAATCATGCCAGTAACATTTTTTTCTGAAATAAGTGTATTTTTTGTATTAATGTAAAGTTATAGTTTCAATTTTGTTTTAAAGGTACTGCCTGTAACAAAAATTGCACATATGTAAAGATAAATGTGAAGAATAAAATGTAATATCTAATATAAATATTTTAAAAAAAAGTCTTATTTAAAATACAACTATTTAACGTGCCTAAGTAATACTTAAAAGTAGAAGAAAAGAAACTTGGAAAGGAGGGGGCAGAAATTTAGCTGGTAGTAAAGAATAAACAGTCAACAATTTTTTATCATTATATTTGTGTGTAATTACTAACCAAAGTTTTGTCTTTTAAAATAAAGTTTAGTATATGATTGTGTAACGTAATTACTAACACTAAGTAAATTCTTTTTTTTTGATGTTTTTGGTTTTTTTTTTGAGAAAGTTTACTGATATGTAATGGTATATGCCATTACATTAATTTAAAATTAGAATAAAAACTTTTTTTAAGTTCATAAGTAAAAAACTAAAAGCTAAAATTAAAAAGAAATGTTCAATGTATGTATATTGAAGCAGTCAATCTTAGCTTAAAATTGAGCTTCATGGTTCCATCTACTAACCTGTGTTCAAACGCTATATCCCATCCCACTCTTTTTGTCATGTATATATATTTTATGTATACATTTGAGGTGCACACCTAATTATAAAATTTTAACATTTTTATTATTATTAATTTTATGATTATTAATTTTTTTTATTAAAATACATAGGTGCGGCTCATATATATATATATATATATATAGAAGCAAAATTACTAACAAAAAGATTGATGTTTTAAATATTTTATTATACGTCATTTTTTTAAACTTTTTCTTTTTAAATTGCTTGTTTTTTTCTTTAAAACTGTATATTTTGTAAAATCCAATAAGGAAGATGATACAGTAATTGTCTAAAAATAATTAAAGGGTTGGAAGCACTATGGTTTTAATCTGGGAAAGGTATTTTTAATTAAAGTTTTTACTTAAAATGGGATTAAGATTAGAGATATTTTTGTTATAAACATTTTGTCAAATCTATTTCTAATCTGGAAATAGATTTGAATTTATTTTTGGACATTATCTTACTGTTGCATCTTCAAAAACAATCGATAAGGAAAAACTATAAAATGGCTATATTTTGAATCAGATGAGATTAGCTACTATTGAGAGAACTGATTGTAAACATATTACATGTCACTTGAAACTTAAAAATGATGTAACAGTAAATCCACCATCTTTCTCAGCCCTGTTGGGTCATCATCTGTTGCTGCCATAATATCCCGCTGCCCTGAAATGAAGAAAGGTCTAAGAAAGAACTTCAGAATGCTAATAGAAGCTTGCTGCCACCAAAGTACTTGCATTTCAATCACCATGCACATGCCATACTTGAAAATGAACTCTTAAAATTGCAAGTAACTTTTCAAGCTGTCACCTCAAACTAAATCTAGCCTAATTCTACTATCAAGATTTCTCATGTTTTATTTAACTTTGTTTTTTTTAATATTTAAATATAATTTGCTTTTAAATAATTTTATAAATTTCATCCTATCTCATATGCTATAACTTTTCTTAATTTTGGTGCGGTCAATTAGTTATAGTTATTTATTACTTGATTTATATATATATATATATGCTTTTATAATTATTATTATTATTATTATTATTATTATTATTATTATTATTATAATTATTATTATTATTATTATTATTATTGTTATCATCATCATCATCATGATTATTATTATTATTATTATTATTATTATTATTATTATTATTATTATGCCAATCTCAAACTATCTGATGAGTTGAATTTCTAAAATCTTTTCTTCTTTTACCTTTATGACTTAAGGTTTTAACATCCATTTAAAACAATGCATTATTAATTAATACACTCACCAGATTGTTTTACAAGTCAACATTTTATTTATGTCTTAGTATAAAAATATATTTGTTTAATTCTGGATTTTCTACATGGAGTGAATTCAGAGCTTAGGCTAATTATCGCTTTGAAACCTTATTTATTTTATAAATGTTATTCCATTCTGAAAAAACATATTAATTGTTTTCTGTATATTACTGCTAGTTTTTATATTTTTGTTCCATACTCTTAAAATATCAAAAACAGTCTTTAAGTATTCTAGTTATTATAAAATCAATGAAGGTGGGATTGATTTATTTTAAACAATTGAAAAGGAGGGGGTCAAATCTTAACATATATTTTATCAAGTTGAAATCTAAATCTTAATGTTTCTTTTGCTAAATAAAATCTTCAAGTATATTTTAGTAAATGAAATCTAAATCTCTCTATATATATTATAATGCATAGCATATTATTTGTCTAAATTATAGTACTCAAACAAGAGTCATTTATTTTAAAGGACTTAAGTTTATTCAATGTCATTAGGGACATTTATCATTACTGCTTTACTGACATTTGGCTTATCTTCATATATATATATATATATATATACATATTACATGCTTCTAGTCTTCTAATCTAGGGGTTGTGACAAGTTCGAACCCATAGATTTCTTCTCATGTCTCTTTCCATAGATAGTTGAGCTATCCAGAACATTTATTTCATATAAAAATGCCTCTGGCAGTGATTCCGTAAGTTTGGCACATACTATGCATATCTACTTATTTTGTATAAAGGATCTCTGGTGGTGATTCCTAAGTCTGGCACATGCTATGCCTATTTACCTCATTCTCATCCAGAAGCACAACCGTTTCCTCTTAATTATTTTTGGCTATTATGTCAGTACTGCAAACTTCTTCATATATTTATTTCTTTTGCTTCATGACCCAGTTTTAATGTTCTAATATTAAAAGTGTGCTCTGCTTAAAATATATATAAATGCCAACTACTTCTAGTTTTATTAATTACATTTATTTCAGTCTTATACAATCTCACCATCATAACTTATTTCTGTATTTAAGAGTATCTATATGCCTTGGGCAAATAAAGCATTCATCTTACTATTGTTAAAATTATTTTTCATTAAATATTTTGTCATAGATTTATATATAATCTTTCAAATAGTATTTTTTATTTCACGAGCTCAATGACATGAAAATAGTTTTTATCATATGTATAATGAATTTCAGAATGCTCCTAGAAATATATGTTAGTCACCATGTTTCTGAACCATAAATCAAATTATTAATGGCAGTATTATGTAATTCTTTCTAATATTTGATTGGCATCTTAATATTGGACCCACCAAAGATGTGTGTTTATTTATAATATATCATTTAGCTAATAAAGTGCATACAAGAAATAATAGCATGAATTACACTATGTAATCATCTACTGCTTGCTCATTCACACACATACTAATGTACTTAATTTATAAATATATATAAATAATTTGTCATTATATTAAACTATATTTTATTGTCTAACTTATTTGAGTAGTTCGAATTCCTTTTCCTCCATGTCCACATATTACAGTGATGCTTATGTATATTTTAGTTTAGTCATAGTTAATAGATGTCTCATTGTTTTGCTCAGCTTTGCTAGTCAGCCAGATTAAAATTAATTCTCATGTCCCATCTCTAATATGTTACTCATTAGGTTTTAGATCTGGGTCTTAGAGAGTGGGTTTGAATCCAGGCTGGTCCCTGATCTAATCTCGAGCTTGACTGGATTTGAAGGACATTTTGTGAGTTCCAGCTCTTGTTAGATAAATAAACATGGTTTGACCGGTACAATATATATATTTACACAGATGCAAAACTTTAAAAGTACTTTTTTTAAATATAAAAAAAAAGTATTTGAATGTACTTTTTTATAAAAAAAGTCCAAGATCTAAAGGTAAAATATTTTTGTAAATAGTAATGATTGTTTTATAAATTAAATGAAAAGCAAACTAGCCCTTGGGGCTCTTATATAAAAAAGTCAGATGAAATATAGATAAGAGAACAAAAATAATGTAGATGTCCAATAGAAGCAACAATGAAGGCTCGTACTGTAACAAAAATTTGGAACAGGAAACCATTGTTCAGTGAATCCAGACGATTGGTATAAAAAGAAAAATATTGAAATTAAGAACATTTCCAGATTGATTTTTTTGAGAGGCATGATAAGACACACTTGTCACTCCCTTTATTATTTTCAAATGAAATGACTATATAGATTTGTAAAGTTATATTAACTAATTAAAAGAGGGTTAATCTTCAGTTATTTGTTTCGTAATTAGATTGGGTCTATGGATTGGATATATCAGTGTAATTACTAAATGTAGTATGAGGTCAGCTATGTGGAGGATCACCATTATATGCCGCACACCCCCTTTTTGCCTATGGAAGGGGATATTAAGGTGGAAAACATGGTCCCTTCCTATGGAGTTTTTTTATTGTTCTTCTTGCCAGACAGATGTAGCTTTCCTGTACTAGACAAGAGTCAATGTCTTTTTTAACCTTGCTGTTCAGATGTACATTCCTGACATTATGGTATTGGTGCTGTCGTATTTCATGCTGCATTGAATACATCAATGTATCAGATGGATTGACATCGGTTTGACTGTAAACTTTTGGCCTAAGATTAAATATGGGTTAGAATATTTTCTTTTCAATTGCAATCTATGTAGTTTATTCATATTCGACAATCTTAAAAAATATTATTAAATTCATCTGTGCGGATGGTTGAAAATTTAACATAATTTAAATTTAAAAGTTAATATTAAAATCTAAAATAATAAATGTTATTTCTCAAATTTTAAATGATTATATATGTGCATTAATAAATGTTGTTTGTGTGTTAATTACTGAAAGTGGCTTTTATTTGTTAATATTGAAAAGATATTTTAACAATTTATATTTTGTAAAGCTCTGCATCTCACTTTGCTAGTGGTTGGGCTAATGGTCGGAATAAAAATATATATAAAAATTGGATCTTAACAGCGCTTATCTGCCTACTCTATAAATTTTCCAGGTTCAAATGTACTGGTGGCGCCATGTAGCACAGATATAGTAAGACTGTAACTTCCACTTTTTATCCGACCATTATATATATATATATATATATATATATATATATAATCTTATATCAACCAAATCATTGGATAATATTAATAATTTATCAATTTAGGATAAATAAATAATTGTTGGACCAATGGATTAATTTACTTGGCAGAGGAACTCCATTAGGATTACGAACTTAAAGATTGATTCTTAACTCAAGAAAATAAGTTTTTCTTTATTTATGTTTAATTTTATTATTATTATTTTTATATCAAATTTGGCATCGTTTCATTTCTAGTAGGAATATCCAAATTTAATTTTATAAATGTAAATTGAAAGTTTGACAAAGTTCATCAAAATTAGATGAAGTATAAAAAAGGTTATTCTTTAACAGATATTAAAAACAGGAATATTATATTTATTATATAATATAATAAACATATATTGTATTTATTTTATTATAAATGCACATAAAATAAGTTATACAATTGTAATAGTACTTATATATTTATAATTATAAAACATATGAATAAAAACTGAAAATAAATTAATAAGTTATTTAAATTATTAATTTTTGATTTTTAATATTTTTTATATATCTGTTAATTTAAATTATATTCTTTACTTTGAAAAAGTTTATTATAGTAAGAAATTTTATCAAAGGGTATTGGATCGGAATATTGTTTATTAATATCTTGAAATGATAAAATTCATCTTTACTTTTTATTAATATGTTATTTATCTTTTACATTATATTTGTTATTGTTTATTAAATATTGAATTATTATTTTGATCTCTCTGCCTAATCATTATATATATATATATATATATATAACTGTAAATTTCCATTATTATAATGTTATATTTATTATGTTTTTAACATATGGAATATTTAATATCTATGTATGAGTCAGAATCATAAAATAAGAGTTTATTTGTATCAGTAAAATTTAATATCAGATCTGTAATTATTTATTGTTGTTGTTACTACTACTACTACTACTACTAATACTACTACTACTACTACTACTACTACTTCTACTACTAATATTACTACTACTACTACTACTACTACTACTACTACTGCTACTGCTACTGCTGCTGCTACTGCTACTACTACTACTACTATGACTACTACTATGACTACTACTACTACTACTACTATTGTTTTTGGTGTTGCTATCATCATCATCATTATTATTATTATTATTATTGATGTTGTTGTTATTGTCATTGTCGCTGTTGTTGCTGCTACTGCCCCCACTGCTGCTGCTGCTGCTGTTATTATTGTTATTAATTAATTAACAATTATTAATCATTTTTAAATAGTTTTAAATAAGTGATGAAATAAATCTCAAAGGAAATGACTCAAGAAAAGTTCATATATAGTAAGGCATCATATATCAGCTAGACACTGCTCGTCATAAAAAAATACAATTGCAATATAATATAATGTGTACATACTTTAACAATCAGGAAAAGATTTATATTTTTAAATATAAATTATTCCGATAAATAATAATTTCAATTTAATTGTATAATAAATACATCCAGAACCTTTAGGCAATTGTTTGCAATAGTAAAAGTACAATAATAATAATTATAATTATAATAATTCAATTTCACAAAATCATGACTGTGAGTAAAAAGACAATGCATTTTATTAGGTTATTGCTAAAAGTCTAATCTGAATAACTCTGTATGAAGAATTTATGTTTCATTTCATCAAACGCATTGAACATTCCAAAAGAAAATATCCATCCTATAGTTATCTTCCATCTTATTGAAAATTTATACAAACTAGTTAAGTAGCTTTGTTTAACTTTGTGATTGGTTTAACTGAATTATTTCATCTTTTGGCTAATTCACCTCTAGTGAATTTTTTCATAAATATTATACATTAAAATCATGTAAAATGGTATATTTTAGTATAATTTTTTTTTTTCATAAATTTCATGCTAAAAGGTGGGAAATTCAAAATTCTCACTCTTACAATAGACAGTAGCCCCACCCTGACATGGTCAGCCATTGTCTTTTGTCAAGGTTGTAAAACATTCAGCACTTTATGACATTGCAGTTTCCAATGATGCAAAAACATGTTTATTTGCAAATTTATTATGGTTTTAATTATTTTTTTAAGATAATTTGTACTATATATATATTAAAAATCAAGAAATATAAATTATTAATAACTTATTTTGACATGAAATACATTTCAAAAATATGTTACATTAGCAGCTAATGTAAATATGACCTGAAGCAAATTAGAAGACAAGGTATGACATAAACATTCTATTTTATTTATGAGTAAAGAAAATATCAAAGAAAATATTGTAATTTTGCAATAAATATTCAAAAAATTTAAACATTTTAGCAAAATTCGTTATATATAAGAGAAATAAATAATTAATCATTTCAAATGTTTAAAAATAATAAAAATTAAGAAATATTTCATTGATTTTATAAACGGAAAATAATATTTCTAAAAATGATGATGTGTAACATCTTTGTTTTAATTACATCCACATTTTTTTTAATATTTTCAGAAACAAAATGTGAACATTTAAAATTTATTTCAGTAGTAAAAATATCTATCAAATAAAGTTGTTTTCTAATAAGTAATAATCATTTTATTATATATTTTACATTGATGTGTGAGACAAAGAAAAATGTCAGAAATGCTAAAATGTAAGATACATGATGCTGCAATTTGGAATGGTTAATAGACCTATTAGATAAAAAAGGCATGTTGTTCAAATGTATATCTTGCTGAGGTTAAAATACTTTTATTGCATAAATGATATTCAAATATTTAGACAGTAATATGAAGATGTCTACAGTCACTAATTATATCTTTATATCCTCATTTTTAAAAGTAATCAGATATTATTTCTAAATGAAAGATTGAATATTGTCACTGCCCATATTAAAAGGTAATTTTATTTCTTAATAACAAAAATAATAAAATCCGTGTTATAATAATACATTTTTAAGTGAAAGAAATTTTGAATTTTTTTACGAAATATGATAAGTGATGAGAAGATATTGAAATTATCCTATTGCATTTATTTTAGTACTTCTCAGTTCTTAACGAGAAACCAAAATTATTTAGCATCACCACAATATAAAACTGGTAATTGTGTAAGAATTTTTAATCATCTTTAGAAACACAAAAGTTGGTAATTTTTTTATAAAATACAAAATTAATGTATTATTTTCCTGTTTTGGCAATAATTTCTTTAAGAGAAGTTGAAAATCATGATAAAAAAATAATTAATAATTAAATAATTAAAAAAATAAACTTTGAATAAGTCAACTCATTACATTATTGCACTCAAACTGAAAAAGTTTTAAACTAAGATTAAATTTTTTTTTCTTTTCATAGAGTCTTTTAATATTCAAAACAGAAAAGAGAAATCACATATAAAGTCAATTGCTACTAAATCTTCAAAAAAAAATACTCACAAAAGAGGAAATTTGTAACATAAATTTAAAGCCACCCAGAATCAAAGTTAAACCCAGTTCTCAAACCAACTTTAATTTAAATATAATTAAGAATGGCCAAATCTTAAAACCTGTGGAAAAACCAAATCAATTACCCTCATTATAAATAAGTTCTACTGTAAAGTCTAATCAAATACTACACTTATGCTACACATTCAAGTTCAACTGGAAGTTCCAAAATGCGGCAAAACTTTTCAGCCACCCAAAATTAGTGGAATATATAATTTAAACTCAAATTTAAAAATAAACAATATGGATTTGGACCCACACTACAACTCAGTAGAAAAAGCAGATTTTTTGAATGTTCCAATAGAAAGTGATAAGGAGAAAACTGATGAAACAGTGGTGCCAATAAGCACATAAAATTTTGGTAATAAAACAATTCTAACAGAGATTTCTCTGTATCAGAAAATGATATTCTGTTGTCCAAGATTCATAAAAATTGCACTTTCAACGCATCTAAAATTGATAAATCAATAGATTATCCCTCTATGAACATGACTAATGTTGTAAGTCTAATTACAAGCAACAAACAGGAAGTTATACCATTAATTCAATTTCACCATCTATGAAAGAAAAACGGTTTTTAATGTAAATATGCAATACATGCAGGAATTCACTCCGAATGTTTCCGACCCCACAACTAAAGTCCTGGATGCCATTCAAAAACCCATAATGATGGATAACTCACCAATAAGGACTACAACATCTTCAATTGATATGTCCAAAAATCTAAACCTTCAGACCTCCATTCCAACAAATTCTGGTTATTTACCTGGCTTACAAATTAATAATATTAACCACATCTCACAAAAAAATCTATCATGTTCTTAAGTCTACACTAGAATGGGTTTAGGATCTGATTTTCCTTCTCTAAGTCCCACACCCAAGTCAAAACTGCTAAACTATTTCAATAAAAGTAAATTCACAGGACCTAAACCACTTACTACAAACAAGAACCAACATCCAAATAAAACAATCAACTTATCCTAAGACTTCCCTTCGCTAAATGTTTTTTTCCAATCATAAAACCTATCAATCAGCTTCCAAACCATTATCTTACGCTGAAAAAGTGGCTATGATTTCTAACTCAACTATTTTGTCTAAATCATTTTCCTCTGAGAATCTACATCACACACATAATCCAGACTTCTTCAATAAGGCCATACAAATTATTGATGGAGCAAACAGACTTGTTGAACAGGATACTCCAGAAATAACACCACCCAGAGCCACTAACAAATTTCATTGTGATCCTACTATTCATGCTTTTATTAATGAACAATTTAATAGATCTATTCCTTCTTTCCTCCATAAATTTTTTTAAAATTAAAAGTTTTAAAAACACAGTCATTCTCTCACTTACTGACAATGATCTTAATTTGTTTAATTTTTCTATCAAATCACTATATGCCTTATTCAAAGATCACAATCTATGGGAATCAGTATATCACATTATACAATTCCATAATGTTGTTGCAAAAGAAGACTTTAGGAACAACTACAAATCACTGGCTAATCATTATCTAGTCACCATAAATGCTAATCATCCTCTATGGTTGGATGGAACAGTACAGAACTGCAGAGTTGACTTTGCTAGAAGTGATCTACAAAAGATACTGTGTCCCTATGGAAAAATCATCTTCTTTGAATACAAGCTCAAACCTCGTGCTGAAACCCATGCCCTCACCAATGTGCAGTATTCAAAATTGTCCTTGCTAAGGGCATATCTCCCTTGTCTATTTCCAGGATTGATTATCATGAATTCCCCCTTATAATTATTCTCTGTGGTGTGCCTCATCAATGTTTTCATTGCCAAAAAGGGGACATATCATGAAGGAATATCAAGACTGCATATGTGTTGAAGGTGGAGATATATGCTATAAATATCATAAATGTGCCTAAAAGGATAGACTGCTCTTGTTCCAATCTTGCTCCAACAGGCCCATTTCTAATTACAACTGTAACAGAGTTGATAATCACCAAGAGCTTGGGCCTAAATCACATTTTTCCTCAATAGCTGTAGTTTCTGACCAGAGGGCTCAACAATATACTAATGACTTTTTACCTATTGAGTATGTCAAAATGACAGTTGATGGCCAATCTGCAGCCTGTCATTGATGGCCAATCTGCAGATATCTTTTCTTTGGCCAAGGAGAATTGCCTGTCTATGGCCTCTGTCACTAACCCAGAGATCAACTCCTTTGGTGCCTCCTTCCTTCCCCAACATAATAGGAAAAACTGTAATCTTAAATCTCAGTCTAATCCAGCTGAGTCTTATTCCAGTGCTAATAGTTTTGCTACTCTTAGGGGGGGAGCTTGATCTGCCTGACAAGTTGGCCACCTCCCCAGCCCTAGTAATAAGAAAATCAGAGACACTTCTCTTGTGGTATCTGAAGCCTCTCAGAAACCTGTTCTAATAGATCCAATTCTCAAATCTATTCCTGCTGTTTCTCAATCTATGTCCAGTTCTGAACATATCTCATTGCTGAATGATATTGTTTTTCCTCCTTGCTTGCTGAGGATATTCCTGAGCCTGTTCCTGAGCTTGATGCTACTTTTCATCCAATGATTGATCCTGATCCTTCTGACTCCAATTCTAAGAGGACAATATCTTTGAATCTTAAGAGTAAAAAGACCATCTATTATGTTTAGTATTGTTTCAGCTAATGTCAGACATTTGAACTCTTATGACAGGGCTTATGCCTTATCACACTGGTTTCATCACCAAGCCCCTGATATTCTTTGCTTATCCAACACTAACCTCTACGTTGGGTCTGATCCCTGCACTCTTGATCTCATTTATCACCTAGGCTACTTTCATTACTCTTACTCCTCCACTGCTTCAGGAGGAGTTGCAATAATCATCAATAAAAATTCCCCTATTTCTATTTTTTAAAATTCTGCACATCTATTCCAACTGTTTAGTAGCCACCATTCAAATCAATAATTTTCTTTTCAGTCTGATAAATTTATACTTATCCAAGGATTCAGATATAGTTCTCAGAACTATTCACACTATAAATTCTGTTCTCAGTATTAGTCATCTCCCCACTTTAATCATTGGAGTTTTTAATCTTACCTATGAACAATGTCAAAATAAATTTATGTCATTTCTAAACCAGCAAATAGAAAGTGGAAGGGGATTCTTCCCTCAAACTGCTTTTCAATTTACACTCAAATGGTCACATCACTCCTTGGCCTCATCCTCTTCTCTCCCTCTCTTTCATTGATTACTGAAGCTCATCTATGGCCTGCAGTATTTTTCAGCCATGTTGCCTTAGAAGTTAGAGTCAACCTGAGAACTGTCTGACAGGTTGTTAGTGAACTAACATGAATCACTCATATGCTTACCAAGGACACTATTACTATCCAGCTGATATTGAAAGCTTATATCACCTTTAATCATTAACAGCTGTTTTCCAATCCTGAACAGGCTGCTTGAATGGCATTTATTGATACACTCAAATACCTAATCAATAAATGTGCTATTAAATCAAAGGGACCAGTTTCTATGCTTCATGAATTGGACTCCATTTTCAGAGAAACTTGGCTCACTTCCTTATGAAACACAAACTGTCTCAAATATTCTGTCTCTAAAGACAAAATATAAGCACACTCAAGGAGCTATTGTTGAGTATCTCTCAATTAAGAGGTCCTGCCAATACCTTCATCACCAACATTGCTGGATCAGAGGCTATCTAAAAAGGGCCCTGGCCTCCAGAAAATGGTCTAAACCCCTAGGTTGATTGAGATACAAGGTAATAAATACTCTAGTTCTTCCATGCTGGCCAGAGTTCATGAATTTTACTACAGAAAATTCCAGCCTCTGGGAGTATTTTAATTCATGTAGAACTCTTGTCAATATGGAATCTGCTTCACATAAGATCACTGAAGATGGGATCCTGTTGAAATTAAGATCATTTCCTGATAGAAGTAATCCTGACCTGCATGACATTCCCAAGTTTGTGCTTATACACCTGTGTGCCTTTACCATCCCTATTATCAAACAATGTTTGACCTTCTGGCTGATGGCAGCCAAGAAATCATTGTGTCCGATTGCCATGGTTCCCCTTATTAAGAAATGGAAAACCCCACATCAGTTGGACAACCTCCAGCTGATTTCTATGTTGCCCTTAATGATGTATACAATTGAGGGTCTAATTAAAGAGGATATCCAAGACATCATCATAGGTCAATTGTCCTCAATTGTCCTCATACCAATTTTTCAAGAGAACGAGTTCAACTGCCGATCCATCTGCCATTTCTGCCTTCTTATAGATTGTGTTCACAGGAGAAGAATGCCCCAATCGATTGCAGTTCAACTCAATTTTTTGGGGCCTTTGATTGCAACAAAATTGACATATTACTTAGTATACTGGAGAAACTCCAAGTGCCTTCAGCATATTTCAATGATATAGAACCTGCTTTTCAATCAGGATGTATTTCTGTCTCTGGATGGCAGAGTGGATCCAGGATTTTAGCCCTGTATTTCCATCTCACAGGGCTCACCACTAAGTATACTCCACTTCACAGCCAATGTAAACCATTACTTCTAAGCATTGAGGCTGTCTTTTCTGGAATATCCATCCCTATGCTGAGGAAGAACATTCGCCATATTTCCTATATGAATGATGTGGTGGTGATGTTGTGGTTTTCTTCTCACTCAGGATGAGTTCACTAGGTTTGAGAAACTACTAGACCATTTTTCTTGCTAATTTGGTCTGAGAGTAAACAGAGCAAAATTGGCTATGTGGCTGATTCTATCAGGAAAGCAAATACCAGGTGAATTTGAAGCCCCACTTAGAAATTTCTCAGCTTCCCCCTAACTTCTCCCCCATTCACTATGAGAAGGAACTCGAAGCTTCCTTATTAGCTAAGGTCAATTCAACTGTAACATCACCACCTAAGGTCTACCTGCCTTTGTGGGGGAAGATAACATTACTGAATGCTGGAGTATTGCCCAAAATAACATAATATCTGGCAGAACTTCCCCCCATGGGCAGGTTTGCCCAAAAGATTGAAGCCTTATGCAAGAAACTTTGCTGGGGAGGCAGAACTCCCATCATCAGCCTCAACCTATTACAAAAATCAAAGCTTCTTAATGGCTTTAGCCTTCTTTCATTGAAGATTTTTTACCTTCAATGAACTCATAATACAGTCTTCAAGATTTTTAAGGAAAATCCTGATATGGAGCATCCCTTCCCCATGAAAAACGTTGAGCCTACCAATCAACCTCCACCTAAATGGAGAAGCATTTAGTTGCAAAGCAAGTTACTGTGATTATTTAAAATTTCCCATAATTGGTTTCCCTTTTCCAGGGGAAATTTATTATATTGGGAAGTTTATCGATTAATGTTTTCCAGAAAAACTAAATCATTTAATATACTCCCTATAGGAATCTTCCCAATTTTTCCAAAATTAAGAAAATTCATCAAACTGAGTCAAAAATTTGTTGAGGTTTTAATAAAAATCATCCTTGGAGCACTCCCCACTGGAGCCTTTCTCCACTACCAAATGAGTTACAATATCAACCCCCTTTGCTGCTATGCAACAAACAGGAGGAGACCATTGACCACATTCTGAATCCAGGTGGTTCATGGACTTACCTCTGAAATATAGCATTAGACCGGATAAATGTCAATGATCCAGATAACATTTCTCTTAAGGCCACAAATAAAAAGAGTCAATTCAGAACAATAAGACTGGTCACTTTCATTAACTTTTTAATTTAGACTGTCAGATATAGTGTGATATTTGATCATGGCTGTGATGACAATGGTTAATCGATTTTTCTATTCCCTCTACAAGATAAAAGATGAGGATAAATGAATTTGTCAGCCTTGGCTAACTGACCAAATCTGGAACCAGATGAGGTTATAGACTTAATTCATGTAATTCTTAGGCATAAGATGATGTAATTCTTAGGCATAAGATGACCTTTCTCTCATCCGTTGAATGAATAATATATCCCATCTTTCATCTAATAATAATTTAACTATGTAGATCTTTTCATACACCCTATATATTTAATACATGAAATTTGCATGGTTCCATACTGTGTAATTAATTTACCTATATATCCTAATTAATGATTCTCAATAGTCCCTTTTACATATCAACTTATAAATATTGTTATGGTCCTCATTGGCCTTTGGGCCAAGATAGTCATTAATCAATGAAATTTCTAAACCTTATTATATATAGGTTTGACTTACTTTATATCCCTAGCAAATTATGCACATGACACACTGCCTTAAGGCATTAGTGTAACCTTTGATTTTATTTTTATTTATGTTTCTTTCATACTTGCATTAATTTGCCTATCATAATTTTCTTATGTAGCTCTTGAGACTGTTATTCATCTAATACAACTTTTGATTTTTCTATAATGGTTTGCATACCACATTTATATGTATTCATTGTAACTTTCTTACTGACCTAATTTTATGCTATTATTGATTTCTCTTGTATCTACTTCAAAAATGTAAATAAAGTTTTAATTTTAAAAGTAAAGTGGTCTAAAATATTGATTTTTGATTTAATACAAATAAAAATATAATAATTTTAAATATTTTACTGAATGTAAAATAAAATCTATTAAAATATTGTTTGATTTTAAATCATGCCTATTAAAATTACAAGTAATATCAATATATGATTATCCTTAATTAAAAGTCTTCAAATAAATAAAATAATTCATTTAATACTAAAAATGTTACTGACAATTCATGTAAATATTATCTAAAAGAAATTTTGATATTATTTTCTAAAAATATGTCACATCAAGTATTTTATACAATGATAAGATTAAAATATATTTCTGCATACTTTTATTGGCATTATAGTACTTCTTTTGGATACACATCAACAAACATAAATACTTTATACATTTTATGCATTAATACTTGATTTAGTTTATAATGAGAATGTCATAATTTCAGATAAAAACAAATTCAAATTTCTCAGAATTGAAAATTTATTCATTGCCATCTTAGTTCTCAATCCACAGATATTTATATATATACATATCTTCATTAAAAGATTAAAAACAAAAAAAAATGAACAAAAAAATATGAAAATATTAATAAAGAAGCAAACTGAACGAATTAATAAAATGGTCAATGGTATATTTAAAACATCAATATAACACCAGAAAGTCAAAGTTGAATAGAAATGAATTTTCTTCTAATTTTTATGTTTGAGATTCAAGACAAAACAAATATACTAAAATTAGAATTAAGCACCTTTACCTTATGATACATAATTTCTGTGTGAAACTTGGTTTTAGGAACATTTTCATACCATAAAATTTAAAATCTAGTGCGATATTTAAAATTTAATATTTATATTAAATATTTTTCTTTTGTTATGCATGAAAGCTTACCATCAACAGAGTTCTAAAAAAAAAATTATTAGATTTACTTTTAACCATATCGTTATTAAATAATTCATTTAAAATTAAAAGAATAATTAGTAAATTTATGACAAAAAAAACCCATTATTCTCTACTCAGTTTTAACAAAATATAACCAGTTTGTCGGTAGCCGAGAGGTCAGCGCAGCAGCCTTGCAAGCAGTTGCTTGCAGTTGGTTATCGCGGGTTCGCTTCCCGACCGATGCTTTGACATATGAAAAAAATAACCAGTTTATAAATTTACTGCTGATATATATATAATGACATTTCAAAAAGTATTTAATGATGTTATATATTTCCGTTTAATTAAAGGAATTGGTTAATATAAGCACAGACAGTGTATTAATCAAAAGAGGATTTTTTCATTGATTTCTAGCTAAAATTAATTTTCAAATGACCTAGTTTTATTTCGCTTGATTAGCTTTACTTTCTTTAAATTACGAATTATGAAATTGATATTTATAAGTATTGCAATTAATTAGTTCAAGATCAAAAAATATAATTTCACTTGTGATTTCATTTATAGACATCGATGATAGTATTTAATTCAAATATCCGCCTATTGTTTTTTTTTTCCATGTGTCATAGCATCGGCCGGGACGCGAACCCACAACCGTCTGCAACCAACTACTTGCTTGCATGGCAGCTGCGATACTTCCCGGCTAACAACGCAAGACTATTGTTTATTTTTTATTTGTTAATTTTTATATTTAGCAAATCACAAAATTTTAATTATATTATTTTCTATATTGTTTTAAAATGTAAAATTTAGATAGAAACATATTTTTAGTCTGGATGGTTTACAAATTAGTTTATATTTTATTGTAAAACTTAGAAAAGAAAGAGTTAAAATAAATCAAACTTTTATGGGAAAATATAGGATTTCTAAAAAACGAAGTTAGCCGTTTACTTGCCTTAAAGAAATTAGTGGGAATAATTCTATACTTACATATTCAAAAAACTATATTGCTGTAAGAAATATATTTTCAAACTTTCGATGTTGCCGCAAGTGATACTCTTTCAAGTTTCTCTTTATGAAAACTTTTGGATAATAATGTTTTTGTTTCTTTTTTTTTCACTGATAAACCTTTTTCAGAACAAAGGTTGGAAAAGTTAATTGCCTTCAGATTTTATTTATTAAATCTTTCTCTAATGAAGGAAATCGATAGTTACTTAATTCAGCCAGTTTAAAAATAATTCTTAATTATAAAACATCGATTGTAAAAACTGAAATTTGATAAAATAATCAAACATCTTAGTTTTCAAAATTTATTAATGATTTAAGATTTTACACAAATATTGTGACGTTTCCCAAATCGATATGTATGCATTCCCACTACTACTACATTTATGATAATGGTAATAATATATGCAATTTATATTGTTTTATTATTTAGATTTTGCAGATTTATCTATAAAATTCTTATTTTAACATATCTGGATAAAGGTGAGTTGTTGTTTGTTTTTCATTTCTGTTCAACATAAAGCAAGTTTCAAATTATATTACAGTTTCTATTTATTTTAACATCGGAAATGATTGGGTAATCAAGATATGAGGAAATGATTACAATTAGATATTTTTTTAGGTAAGATGTGTCTTAATAAATTTATCACAATGCATCATAATTAAATATCACTTATAGTCTGGCATAAAAATTCGTTTAACAGTAATTATTTCTAATGCTTTTGAATAGATTGAAGAAGTATTTTTGAAAGCCGTCTTGCATAATGAGTTTTATATAAGTGTTGAAATTGCATGATTATAAAACTACAGAAATACAAATTATAGTACAAAATTAATTTACGATATAGAAATATTATTTTCTACCACACAACTGAACCTGTTACATATTTCTGCATAGAATTATTCAGCACATACATACATTATCAAAAATAATGTATCACTAGATCTTAGAAATAGTAAATAGATATTAATAAATTTTACTGCAATTTTTAATTCTGCAGTTTTAAGCATAAATGGTCATTACTGTAAAAATAAGTGCTTTTCTTTTGGTATCTTGAAATTATGAATCTCTTCATAAAATAAAATCAAAAATTATGTAAATACAAAATAAAATTTAATATTGTATATTTCAAGTACAAACTTTTTAAACTTTTAATTACATGAGGCATCATGATATGAGCATTTCAAATATTCTAAAACTAGTCTGTGCTTAACATCTTTGCAATAAATATTTTCAGTTGCAACTTTTTAATCCAATTATCATTGTTGGAAAATTTTAACAAAATTGTGATATTTGCAATATTTATTTCCAAGATAGTATTTATACTATCTATTCTAATTTTATATTGAGTTACTTAAGGGTATTGTCAATTTTATCACTCATATAGTTTGCATTTTTAAATTAAGTTACAATACATTTATCTAATAATTTATCTTCTTCATTTGTAATGTTGTAATCCAAGTAGATTTCTGGAAAGTTTTAATTTTTTTGTGATTAATTATTAATTAATTCCAACACAGATGACAGATAGAGGAATAGAATGATCTTCAGATTTTAATATTTTGTAGGCTAGGATGCTAGTTCATCAATGGCTAGATATTGCTTTTGTTACATTTTTTACATCCCTCTCTTTTCTTTTTTCAGCCACTCAAATTAGTGAAGGAAAGTCATCATGAACCTCCCATGCCATTAGTCATCTCCCTTATGACATTAGAATTATATGTTTGTGTAACTATGTTTTTATTCTTTAACTATATGCATAATATTTATGACTCCAATTTCCATTTTCATATTGTTTTAACTCAATAACTTGAATAATAAGAAGCAATAATTGGGGTAAACTTAGCAGATTTGCAGTCTTAGTGTGATCTCTTTTCTTGCATCTGTACAAACACTAATAAGTCAGTTTGGAACAGAAAGTTCACAAGAAATACTAACTGGCAAATATTTGGGTTTAAATAGCTCTAATTATGGTTCCCTCTCCCTATCACAGAAGTGTAAGGGGTCTAACAAATTTAGTCTAAAATTGGCCTGTGTCACAGTCTGGCTATATTGTCATGGCAGATAACTACTCATAAATAATAGAAAGAATAAAATCAGTAGTAGTTGTAAGACAGAAAACAGTGAAATTACTAAAGTTTAAGTATTATAAATCTATTTTATTCTAAATGTAAGGTATTGGAGAAGCTTCATTTAGTAGTGCTCAGAAAATTTTAGAGCTGCTTTGGCAAGATTATAAATTGTTTTTCAACTTGTGAATGTAATACTATTATTGTAAAATTGTATTATTGGATTAGATATTTAAAATTAAAGAACAGTTCAAAACTCCCTAAAATGATGTTTTACCAATAAAACTGAACAATGTTTTGTGGACATAAAATGCCTAATTTACAAAAGATTTGTAATGTTGATTGTTCCCTTTGGACATGATATTTAAATAATTCAGAGAGAAATATTTTGGTTGAAAAAATTAAAACAAAGTATCATAAAATATTAAATAAACATTGAAATAGATCAGCATGTCCTATTGTATTCTTATATTGGACTTTTTACATCATCTAATATAAATATTGAATGTCTAAATAAATTTAACTTTATTTAAATATTCCAAATATATTCAACTGTTAATAACAGCCCACAGGTTAGTATATGCACAATGGTTCGAGAGGTATTATTCTCCACTCTTTTTCGGGTATTGCTAATATGAACAAGAACAGTATTAGAATGGAAATTGTACTTGGACTCTTAGATTCTTGAATACTGAATTTTAAATTAATGCCCTAACCAATTGAGTCATCCTGCTATAAGCAAGAGTCAGTAGAAAATTCATATATTTATCTAAAAAGTTCCTACTGATTTGCCCACTTTTTCCTAAGAGGAAAGTTGATTAGTGGGTTTCATACATTATGTATAGTCATACTATGTTACATATGGGGTTTTTCACCATTGATATGTAAGCAGCTTCTTAACATTTTCTTCTTTGTACATTTTCCTCTATATCCAATATTTTTGTATTTTCCCAATTGGACATATGTTTACTGGTACATACATAATCTTGTACTGTCTACATGTCTGTTTTTGCTCTTCTAATCATCTGTTTGTGCTCTTCTAATCATCAGTTTATATTTTTGCAAGAATTTTTCCATGGGATGTCAAATCTCACCAGTGTACATTTTCCACATTCACGTGGTATTTTATAGATGCAGTTTTTTTTTTCTTTTTAACATTTTATGATAAATATATGAAATTCCTACTGACTGTTGCCTTTGGTAGGATGGGTCATTTGGTTAGAACATCACATTAAAATTCAATATTTAAAAATCTACAGATCAGGGTTGATACCTATGCTAGTATTGTCACTGGTCAGGCCAGCAACACCTGAAGAAGAGAGGAAAAATAATACCTCTCAAAGCATTGTGCATATAATAACCTATGTTCTATTACTAACAGTTGAATGTATTTGGAATATTTAAAGAAAATTATTTTTTTCAAAAGGCATTCAATACTTATATTAATTTATGGAAATAGTCCAATTTCAAAATACAACTAAAATACCAACATCACAAATCAATAGGAAAACATCATGTTCTATATATGGACAAAATTGCATTTTGCCAATTAGTTTGTATAATCATTACAGAATTCATCACTAGATAAGCTTTTTTATATTAATTTCCTTGGAGTTGGAATGACCATATTTATTTCATATTTCAGTGTAATGGTTATGTAATAAGTATCATGTAGTGTTATGCATCTTTTAATTTACATTTATTCATATCAAAAGATAATTTGTTTTATTTCTTCCAGAAGTATAGGAAAGAAATCATTTAATACAATGTAATATTATTTGCTCATCTTGAACTGTATATGTGTTAATTTTTAAAAAATAAATTCAATATTTTAATGTTATTAAATCAATAATGATGGAAAAATTATAAAAATGTCATTGTTAAATTGTTATTATATTTTCAATTCAACAAAAGAATGAAATATAATTATATGAATCTCTCACAACCTTTATGAATTTAAAAACTTTTCCAAAATATAATTATTTTCTTAAAATGTGAAAACTTTTTAAATTATTATTCCACAGATCAATATTTTAAATCTACTGCTTTATAAAATAAAAATGTTTAATATTTATTTTCTACTAAAATTATTATATGACATGCTTAATAATTATTTACATTATTGCATCATGTTGTTGTCATTATAAATTTATTGAAGTTCCATTATTATCCCACTTCAATTTACAATATAAATGAATATACATGTTTTATTGTAAGTAAAGTAATTCTTTATATACAAGAAATAGCAAAATCTACACAGCTGGTACAGTATATGTAACTTTATTGATCAAAGATTATTTTGCATGATGTTTAGTAGTTATTGGCAATTCATATATTTTCTTTTTTTTTTGTCTTCATCAGTGGGTTTTTCATCTTAGCTCATTCCTATCTAATTATCTATTAGCCGAGAAATCACACAAACTTCTCTCATTACTTCACTTTTTCAATCACGCAAGACATCCATAGTATATGTTATAATTTAACTTCATGTAATTTATAAATATAATTAAATATTTAATTAATAATACTTATGCTAAGTATAAGAATGATAAAAAAAACTTTGAAAATTATACTTTTGGATACAATGAAATTGCTTCTGTATATTTAAATATTTTTTTAGGTTTGTTTATTTATAACATCTGTTGTATTTTTAAATACTTTTATTGAAATTGGAAAATAAATTATTTGATGGTTTGTTTGTAAACTTTTGATCTTTTTAAGTTAGAATGAAATTTTAAAATTAAGATTTGTAGATTTGAATTCAATACAATTGCTTGAAATTTAATATATAACTAATTAATATCAGGCTAATCCACATAGGATACTAATCTTTTCAATAGGTCATATAATTTCTAGATAAAGCAGAGGGTTGAAAAATATTAAATATTTTGTAATTTCAAATTTTTAAATTTTTTTAGAATTTTTAATTGTTTTAAGTAAGACTCAAAAGAGAGTGTGCTTCAATATACTTTGTTAAAGTTTGTACATTTTATTAAAATCTTTATGAAAGTGATAAGACACATTAATATTTTAAATAGGTGACAGATTTTTGGATATGAAAAAGGAAAGAGGAGCTTCAATGTTTTATGTAATACAATTTATTTGGTTGGAATTGTAAGCTTCATTTAAATAGTAAGACAATTTGTTTATAAAATAGTTTTGTTAAGTTTTTTTTTTAAAAAAAAAAAAAGATTTCATATAAAAAGAAAAATGTCATCCAATTTTAAACAGAAATGTTGGTTATTGATTTATTTTACATATATAATTAAAAGAAAATATCTAAATATGATGTTTACATAAAGAGTATATATATATATTAGCTTACTGCACAAATGTCTAGTGATATATATATATATATTGAAGCTGTGCATATATATATATATATATATATATATATGCTGGCTTCACCATTCACTGTGGACTAACTAAGACCCTAAGTCAAACCACAGTGAATGTGTGTTTCTTTTTCAAACTAAATTTATCGTTTTCTCAAATAGTTGCCTAAATTAAAGAAAGAATTGTGTTAAAGAAAAAAGATTTAATAAAATAAAATATAGAAAGTTAAAATTATATTTGCAACTATTTTTAAAATATATTTGGTAGAATTCGATAAGATAAAAATTTTCTTAATTAAATAGAATCCATTAAGAAAAGGAATTTAATTAGTAAAACATTTTTCTGAATTAGGTAAAAAAATAGATAACAGAAAAATTTGAAACAACGGGCATAATTTGCTACTAATTAGCAGAGTATAAACATAATGGAAAAAGGATATAAATAAAGAACTTTTCTTTTGTTCTTGGTCTTATGCTTGCGGGTAACCTGTGCTGAAGGTCAGAGAGAAATCTTAAGAATTTTGTTGGAAGAAATTTTGCTGAGAAATTAGACAATATAGCGAACTCTTGCTTGCTGTACTTACTTCAAGCTGCACTCTATTCTTTCGGCATATAAATAAAAATCCAGAAATGTGTTGCTCTGCAAAAATGTGGGGGTAACCTCTTTGCCTTCGCTCTCCTGAACCATTCCTGAGGCCGGAGTTCTAATCATGTAAGCCAGACAGAGAACTAAAGTGCTTGCCCTGTATCCATGAATATCTGCCCTCAAAACATGGAAAAATAAATTTGAAGAACCAGGAAGACCTGTGGGAAACATCTAATGAACTTATATTGACCCACCCCATATAGTTACCAGTAACGTTACCATAAATTAACAAAAAAATCTCTTTGTAATTTACAAATTCACTCTAGCTAGAATTATGTTTTTCTATATATATGTTTTTTTAAATCTATGTGTTCGTATCTTGTCAAATTATATTTCATTAATTGCTTTCTTTTCTTTTTTTTATATCGTAATGGGAGGGGTTATTATATATAATGGCGGCCATGGTTCTTATTAATTTAATTGAAAAATACTTTGTTTAACTTTCCACCATTATACTCCAGTAGTTTAAGTTATTTATTTTATATAGATATTTTGGAAAGAAAAGGAAGCAAATTATAGAAAGTGCAAAACCCTATTTTTAAAAATCAAGATTTAATTGCTAAGTATTCTATTATAAAACTTTCAAGATTTTAATTTGATTATATATATATATATATGATATATATCTTATATATATATATATATATATATATAAGAAAGATATTTATCAAATGCCATTATATTTTAGTCAATGAAGGGTTACAAATTTAAAGTTATATTTTAAAGAGCATGAAATAAGACGTTCGCATTTATATTTTAGTAATAAGAGAGAGTACATTTTAACAATATGTATTAAAAATTATTAAATAGCATTGGCTCAGTTGTGGGTCAGTTAAATTTCAACTAAATAAATAAAATATCCACCCACTTGTTTTTTTTTTTAGTAATTCAAATTTTATAGAGGTGAAGTTACTATTTTTCTACGGATTTTCAGTGATAGTTGAGCTTTTCTATATATATATATTTTGCAGAGGATTTCTTTTTTAAATTTAAAGGTTGTTGACCGTATTTATATGGCATTGTGCCTCGGATAATCTACTGGGCCGCTCAGCATATATTACAGTGCTTCTTTTGCCAAGTTTGCTTAGGTTAACATACCTACATTCGGACCTTCTGAAAAATAAATAAATTGTTCTGGATCTCATGTCGATCTCAGTCCCTTCAATGTACGTAACTGGACATAAGCAACAAAAACTCCAATCCTGAATCCGAGTCACGTGTTTAGCGAACGGATTCCATTTTTTTCTCTAACCTAGTTTAGAGACAGAGAGCTATCCAGTCTTGTATTAACCTCTTGGTAACTGTTATGTCTCGAGCCTCATAGCCCACTATATGCTATCGCCCTTGTGCATGGTCTTGTATATTTATATTTATTAGGAAATCTTTCTCAAAATCTCATAGAAATGTTTCAATTATAGCTGGAAATTCCTGCTGGGGTCACTATCATTCTTTTTAAATCATAAGTAGGGATGTGATTTAAACCTGTCCAAAGTATTTAGTTGAGTTTGACCACCTATTTATTTCTATGTTCTCCAACCACAGAGTTAATGAATCATGTCTCTCTCTCCTGATTTCTTTTACGTAACACTTCCATTGACTGGAATATTTTAAAGAAAAAATTATAAAGTAAAATTTTGTCTGTTCTTATCATTATGATCAATGGATCTTTCATATATGTCTATCCAGTTGCAGTGAAAATAGCCTGCGACACTATTAATAAAGCATTGTATGAATTCTTTTAATGTAAATAATAAAAGTTTCTGTTATCTGTCATTCACTATAAATAAAACCACTTAGTATTGTTTTCTTTTGTGACATACATATCATTATATATGTAAAAATTCCTTTTCATGGACTCTTCTCTCCCTGACTACCCGGCATACATTAAGATTAAATTCTGGTGAGGTTTGGGGAATAAGTCGCTTAGCAGCAATCTAGAGGAGTAGGTGAGGTTTGAACCCCTCTATCTGCATCTCTAGGTTAGGTTAAAGCAGCCCTATTTTTCTTATCGTTACAATATATATTGAACTGGATAGTAGACATTTCAAAGTTCATTTCCAATAGTAGAACTAACTATTGGTTTTGTTAAATTGAAAGCATAAAGCTATTTTTTTTTAAAAATGTTTATGAGTATGTATATATATCACATACTCATTTATATTTAAAATAGGCCATTTCAATTTTTTTTATAGAATTGATTTTAAAATAGTTTTATTTCACCTCTTGTTTTTAATCAATTTGATTAAAAATAAGCGAGCTTGTTAATTACATTCCTGATTATCTTATTTTATTAATTTCTAAGATCATTTTAAAGGAGGAGATTTAATTTTGTGATGTTGTTTTTGCTTAAAATGATCCCTGGTTAAAATTCTTTATTATATTTAGTTGGAGATTAAGATTTTCTCTGCCCTAAAATGTAGAATTCAATAACAAGGAAAGTTTTCATGAGAAATGTCATGAGGTATAAATAACCCTGCCAATTTTAAGACAATAAATTTTATTCTTCACTGCAACAAGATAGTCCAAGTGACACATTCAACCTTTGTACAGTTAGCAGTTCAGACATTTAATTTTTAAAAAAATTGCTGTTGTTAAAACCATTTTGCTTTCATAAAGATGTCAAATACTGTACATTTTACCATCAATATGCATTGCTAACTTAAACCAAGATGATCCCATTCCTGCCAGCATTGTTTCTTCAGTCATGCTATAAAAGTGTAAAATAAACAGATTCCCCACTTGCTGCTGTCCAACTATGAATCACCTAAAATATGAACTGAAATAACAGTGCCCACTCTATACAAACTTTGCATTACCATAACGTAAATATTTCCCTTTATTCTTTCCAGGGTAATTTTTTTTTACTTAAATCTCTACTCAATTTTAAACATAAATCTGTATTCTTAATCATTATTTAACCTCATATTTATTATATGTATTTGTTTTTCATTGTACTTTGCCATGTGTCTTGGAATCTTAGTTTTAAGATTCCAAGTTAGCTTTCAATTTTATTTATCAGAGAATTTCTAGTGAGTGTCTATTTTTATATGTTTAATATATCTTTGTTTATCTGCCTTACTTTTCTAAATGCTTTAGCAGTCTTGTGCAGTTTTAGTGTTGCTCACCTATATTTATTTCATTGTCTAATAATTGATTTAAAATACTGTGTTTGTACTTATGCAAACTGAAAAATCTTTTGGCTGGTGATTTATCATGTTTATTGTTCTAGTTTTTTGTATTTGGAGATTTCATTTCTTTTTTTCTTATGTCTTTGAAATAGGAAACTGGAATTGTTGTTCTTTGTAATTTTATAAATCACCAGTAGGAAGAAAATATTTATCCCCTTTGTAAATTACAGGTTGATGAGAGTGACTTTCTGCTAAAGTATTTAATATCTTAATGAATTTTCTACTCATATACACTCTCTGATAAACTAACATATAAAAAGTCTAGGTCAATGTTTAGAATTTGCTTGCTAGATTTGTTTTATCTTTATGTGTGACTTTAAATTTTATCAGAGCATGTACTCAAAACTTTGTAGATTTATTTGTAATTAAAATCAGTTCATTCTCTTGAAATGCTTGGGCAGATATAACTGCTTTTCTAGTTATTTAATAGTCTCCTACTGAGGCCGCTAATTATTATTCTTAGATTAGTTTTTGCCAATCATTTGGTTAGGGATTCACCAGTTTTAAATGCTGTTTTCCTTTCATCCTAGACTTGGTATTGTATTCAATTAAAATATTTATGTCAGAATATTTTTTAAGTTTGTTGCTTCATTAAATTGGAGATATAAATTTCCTCCCTTTTATAATTCATATTCCAACATCTTGATCATATTTTATTTTGTTCTTGGGGTAAATCAATCGTGTTTGCTTTAAACATAGTATAACATGCAGCTTCTACTGGAATATTACATTCTTGGTCCCAACTCATTTTCTAGGCCAAGAAATGCTCACCAATGCTGGTTTCATTGATTTAGTTCAAGAACATATTGTTTTCATATCTGTGAATGGGAAACAAGTGTTATGATAAATTCTCAACTGAAAGAAATTTGTTCCCTCCCTCTCTCAGTCTCTATTAAAAGATTAATCTGTCTGCCAGAGCATTGAATTTTATTCTTTCTGGTGCACACCTGAGCTAACCCTATTTCTTGTGTTATAATTTATATTTTTATCAAATAAAATTTTAAAATGTGTTTAAACTTAATTTGGCTGATGTTTGTCTTAATGATTTCATTTCTCAATTGTCTAAACATTATTTAAGATTTTTTGTTTCTCCCTAAGTTTAGCATGATGCATTCAGTTTCACATATTCTATCCACACTTAAAATATGTGTCTAGTTCTGAATTTTCAGCCTAGTGGCACCCTTGTGGTCAGTATATGCAAAACCAAAATCTTTTGTCTGGTACATTATATATATATATATATATATATATATATATATATATATATATATATATATATATAATTTAAACACATGTATATTGTCTATACTAAATTTAATATAATTATATAGGTCTTGAACTCAAACCTTTAAGCTTCTTACAATTATACAGTCTATCTCATAACTAATACACATTACGACATATTTGTAAAAAAGATAAATGATCTCCAATAGACTTATTTTGTGCTGAACCAGCACTTATCAGATAGTCCAGATTACCATCTTGCACACATATATACAATCAGTACTTAGTTTATATTAAGATAGCAAATCTTCAAACATTAATAAACATGCTTTAATATTCTCTACCCTCCAACTCTTCAGCCATCCATGTCATTAAAAATAGAAGAATCGAATACTCATAGCCCTTGTTGATGCCAATATTATTGTCATACCCAGGTTGGCTTTAAGTCACTCTGACCCCTATCTAATTACATTAAATTTAGTATTGACAATATGCATGTATTTAAATATTACACATTCAGCTTGTATTTTCCCATCCCTCTCATATGTATTTAAATGGGCATATTAATATCTAATATGTGAGGGATCAGAGTGACAAAGTCTACATGGGTATGACAATAATATTGGCATGGCTTTGAGTGTTCCATTTTCAGATTTTCCATAATATAGATGGCTAAAGAATTGAAGGGTGGAGAAGATTTAAGATTTCCATTAAAGTTTAAAGATTTGCTATTTTAATATAAATTGAGCACTTATTGTATATATGTGTGGGAAAAGGTGATCTAGACCAACTGATGAGTGTGGGTTCAGCATGAAATATGTCTTGGAAATCATTTATATTGTCACATGTAAGTGATCATGTGTCTTGGTTGTATGAGATGGAGTTTATAGCTGTAGGAAGCTTATATATTATAAGTGTCAATTTAAAGTAAAATATAGTTTTATATTTTTATTTATTGTGTCAATAATAAAAAGTAAAATAATAGAGATAAAAAAAATTGTATATTAACTGTTTTTATTTACCATGCCCTAAAATAAAAATAAATTACTGTTTCTTTAACTACAAATAGGTTTTTTTTAGATTTAAGTTGAAATTAAAACATAGGAAAGAGCAGACAGAAATTTATTAAGTCAATCTCTTGTTAACAAAAATAGGAATCAACCTAATTAATTACTGGCATACTCATGCTCTTAGTTCAAGTTAAATCTAAAAACCCCAATTCTAGTTGAAAAAAAAATTTTTTTTTTTTTAGTGCATGATAAATAAAAGCATATAATTTTTTTTTCATTTCTATTATTCTTTAAAAAATTTAAAACATTTTTAGTATATTATAATAATTTGTTGTTGTTTTTTTTTTGCCCTTTGTAAAATTATAATCATCATGTGACACAAAAAATAATTCCTACATTACAATTTTTAAAAGATCCATTGAAAATTTTGAGATATATTATCTCCACTTTGTTCTATATTATAATAAAACTGTATAGATTGCAATAAAAAAGATTACTTAATATTAATTTGTATTTGAATTAAAAGGTCTTTAAAATTCAAGTATGTCCTTTCACAAAAGATAAATATAATGGAACATAGATGTTGTTTGTGCTATGTTTAATATTTATGCAAATTATTGTAATTAAGTGTTGTTTTAATGATGATGATGTTATCTTGAGGTTTCAAAAAATTTCCTGCAAAAACAATTTTAGTTCAAGCAGTATTTACAGATACTGATGATAATTTTAAAAAAAAGTTAATTGGAATTAATAAAATTTGTAGAAAAGTTATAATGAAAATAAATACATCTAAATTCAAGACAATGGGGATGAAAAAGTGTGAATCATAATTATGCAAAAAGTAATAAATGAAGTTAGTACTTTTTATTTATTTATATGACAGATTATCTGATTATTGAAATAATGTCTTAAAGTTTTAAAATAGAGTTGTAAAGATTAATTACGCTATTATTTAATAAGAATAAGAAGTTATTATAAGATATTTAAAATGAATTAAAAAGCTTATTTCTTGACGTGTATATGGTTTTATATAAAGTAGATACACACATATTTAAGAAAAAATATATTATCATGCATTTTTGTTTTTTTTTTCACTGTTTTAATTCAATTTTTACTTTATACTTACATCATAATCTTTCATGACACCGTTAAATTATTATGCTAAAGGTCATAATTTTATTTTATAGAAAAGAAAATTCACTACCAAATTTTTTAGCTTTTATTTTTTTAAATTATATCCTCAAATTTTCATCAAATGAATTTTTTTCTGTAGACCGTAATTAGGAATAATAAGTATTAGTTGGTGTTTTTTTATATAAAAAAAATCAGTTATAATAACAAAGCAAAAGAAATGCCATACATCTAATAATGATTATTTTAGAATTTTTATTATGAAATTAAAACTTTAAATAAAAACATCCATTAGGTAATAAAAAAAATAAAATAGTAAATTTTTATTTGGTTTTATGAATTATAGATACAAGCCTGAAGATATCATAAAGTCGATTAAGCCATCTCAATGTGATAATTTCTACACACATTAAAAATATATTAAACTCTAAATGGCTTTTTTCAACTTTAATATTAAAACACACAATTAATAACGAAATTTTAACATTAATGTCGATTTATTATTAATAGACAAAATAAGTCATATTAGAAAAATATTAACTTTAGATACTAATGAAATTAAGTTTTTATTAACTGATAATTTCTCCAAGTAAACAAACGCAGTATTTTTCATAAAAATAAATTTTAATATTGATTTTATGGGTTTTATTTTCAAACGAAATATTCTCAAAGGATCTCCGGCTAAAAAAACATTTTATTTTATTAATGAATTGTTAGGGAAACTAATTAAGACAATTTATAAATCTTTTAAAATAAAATGTAGCAAATTTGTTATGTTTTTTCTCTTCCTCTTCTTTTATTTTTGCATGCTTCGTTCTCTCTTTTATCTATGTCTTTTGCTTTCTCTTCTTTTTTGTCTATCATTTAATCTTTTTTTCTTTTTGTCATTCTCTTCATTTTTTTTCCTCCTGTTTTTGTCTTTGTTTTTATTTATTTTTTGTCTCTAGCTTTCTCTCTTGCTTGTTCTCTACCATTTTTCTATATTTTTATTTGTCATGCTTTTTCTCCATCTCCACCCATCACTTTCTTTTATATCATTTTTTTTTATTTCCATTCTTTTTCCATTTGATTTTAATCTTTTTTAGAAAAAAAAATTAATTAAATATAATCTTAAAATTCAAATTCCTAAATAATCTTCAAAAAATGTAATGCACATATCTTAATATTATGTATTTATGATATTATACTATATATATTTAATCTATTATATATAACAATGTCATTTCTACTGCATAATTGAAAAAATAGCCTTTTAGTTGACCTAATGATTTTAAGGTAATATTACAAACTGATTTCTAATAACAATGTATTAAAAATATTTCATTAGCATTGATTAACTTTTTTAATATAAATTTTATATTTCCTGGACTAATATTTGATGAAAAATAAAATCTGTAAAAATGTGTTTGTCATTTAATGCTATATGTTAAATTTAAAATTTTATATATTATTATTATTACTTACTGCTATAATTAAGTGTCAAATTCTGAAATGTAAAGTCATTATTAGTCATTTCCAGTACTCAAAATTCTTTTAAACTCTCAAGTAATAAAGCAATTTGATTTATTATTAGTATTATTATTAGTCCTACTGTTAATACAACTATTGCTACTATGACTACTACTACTATGTCTACTATTATAATTACTACTGTTACTGCTGCCACTATTGTTATTACTATTCTACTATTACCATCACTATTATTGTAATCTTGTGCACTTTAATACTTTGGATAGATGTAAAGATGCAAAACAGAAACTCGGAATAATACAAATAACAGTAACAAAACTGTACAAGACAAAGTGCTACTGCAGCTCTTATTGATCATTTTTCTGCTTAATGTTTATAAATTTAGAATAATTAATAATTATTGTTATAATTTTGAAAAGCAAATTTAAGACACTATAAATCATAATATGCATAAGGCTGGAATAAAATATACGAAATATCATGATAACTGAATGTTTAAATTTATAGCAGCACTACTTGAATTAAAAAATTACAAATGAAGCACATATAAATTGAAATCAAATTTTCATCTTCCAATAAGATATTAAATACACAGTAACTCAGAGCAATGTAATGCACAGAAGTAAACCTAAATTAGCCAAAATTTTACTACAAGTTTTATTGCTTCTAATTTATCTATTATGCATATAAGGTAAGATTAATTACCAATTTTTTAATTGCTTGAAAACTACATAAACTGACCTTATAAGAAATTAGAATGTACATAAATAACATTATGCTAAAATGAAATATAGAATATATCATGTAGGCAAGTGCTTAAATTCCTGGAATCATTATTTGAACTACAATGTTCCAAATCACGCAGATTAAAAATAAAAAATAATTTCCATCTCCTGATAAAATTTTAAATAGACAGTAATTCAAGAAAATACAAACCACGTGATCAAAACTATTCTATTTTATTGGTAGTTCTATTCCTGCGCTTCACAGTTTTTAGGAATATTAACAATTTAAAATATTATTTGAAAATGAAAATTGTTTTTTTTGATTTATCCATTTGATTTGCAACTTCGTATCACTCGTATTTTTCTTGGAAATTTAAATTGTAATTTATCATATTTTTTATATATAATTTTACGATATAGTTAATTAAGTTGATATTCAATGCATGAGTAAATAAACTAATCATGTAAACATAAAATAGAAATTAATTAATAGAAATTGTAGTTACTTCTTAGATAATTATTTTTGCAAATGTCGTTTATATTGATCTAAGTTACTACTTATTTAATTTCTTATGAACAAATAAAAATTATTTTTTAATTTTTATTTTTTTTGATTTTGAACTCTGTAATTCTGCTACTCTTGTTGAAAATTTATATATATATATGAAATAGAATAAAATAAAAATTTATATAACACTGCATTACTATCCTAAACAACAAAATTTTGCTAAAATTCTTACACAACCATGGTTTCATCTATTAACAAATAGACCTTTTAAAGTGAAATTCAACTAAACCTACAACATATATATATATATATATATATATATATATTTTGTATATATATATATATATATATATATATATATATATAACAAAATAGTTCTCTCATCATTCACTTTAACAATCAACACCCTTTCACCTCAAAAAATATTGTCATGAGATTGATGGCCTCATATTAAAAATATATATATTATTACAGTTTCTTTTACTTTTCTTTTCAATTCACGTTTTTCATAAAAAAAAAAAAAGTCTCTGTATTGCCAAATAATATTTTAGGACCTGTATTCAGTTCATGAATAAACAAAGCTGAGTCTTGATATCTATTTTACTTCTACTCTTATGATCTAATGAAAAAGTTAAAGTTCATAAGAATAAAGTTAAAAATGGAGATCAAAACTCACCTTTGTATATTCATTAGCTGAATATAGGTCATAAAATATTATTTGACAATGCAGATGTTATCTTTTATGAAAAAAGTGAATTGAAAAGAAAAGTAAAAGAAACGTTGGTGAAAACGTTTTTCAATCTGAGGTCATCAATCTCATGAAGACATCTTTGAGGTAAAAGGGAATTGGTCATTGAAGTGAATAATGGAAACGCTATATATATATATATATATATGTTGTATGTTTTGTTGAATTTCACTTGAGAAGGTCTATTTGCGTTAATAAACGAAATCATGGTTGTGTAACAATTTTAGTAAAATTTTGTTGGTTTGGCTAGTATTGTAATGTTATTCAAATTTCTATTTTGTTTTTAAATGTTAGTATAGCATTAGGCAGTATTTAATATGAAATAGCATATGATTTTAAAATATATATTTGAAATTAGAATGTTAAATATATATATATATATGTCAGCAGAATATTTACATATAAAAATGATTTTAAATATAAACTGGTCTCCTTAACAATGATCATGTTATGCATGGCTTCATTTCCATTTCATTTGTTTAAATAGCAGTTTTGCCCAATTAAAAAACAAAAGTTAATGGTAATTCATTATACTTAATCTAAGCTATAAAACATATTGTCACATTTCATGTCATAACTCATGAGCTAGGTAAACTAAAGCCTTAAACTTTTTCTAATAAATAATTATATTAAGTCCCTGTGGAACACATACATTAACTGAGAGATACCTTCAGGAAAGACCCATTTATCACACACTTTTTTAACCTGGACATACTGTTTACTAATAAATTTAAAATATATATTTTGTATTCAAGTATGATCATTTTTATCCCAAGAGAATGAAATAATAATAATAATGCATGAGAAATTTGTTTTGTTACAATTATACAAACCAATCTATCACCAACAAATATCTTCACATACAATATAAAGGTCTATTACTTTTTATCTAATATTTTGAACAGCTATCTTCTAACTTTAAAGAAAACCTTTCCACCTAAAATATTTTAACAACATCTCTAATTATAAATAAATCTCTATTATATTCTATTATGGACCATACCTGAGTATCTAATTGTAGATCATCAGAGTATATTTTCCAAATGACAACAATACAACATTTGTACTTTCTAGAATAGCTATGAGATAATCTTTATAATAAAATGGTTTCCATATCTTCCACAAAAAATGCTTACTTTCACCATAATATTCCTTTCAGAAAGTCTTGCATTGTTTAATTTCCCAATTCAATTAATATATAATTTTCCAATTCAATTAATATATAATTTTTACAATAGTGAATTTTATAGTATCACACCCTGCAAGCCGAAGTATATCTTGATTGACCGTATGATCTGGCCATTATATTTTCAAAATTTTTGAAGTAATCTTATATTTTCTCAATAAGTGATCCTAATCTCACTTTTGTATAATAAATTAGTTAAAATAATAGTTATTAGATCATTAATAAAGGTGGGATTCCATCTTAGTTGTTAAAAGAAGGTTGCCTTGACAGTAGTTTGAAATTGTTAATTGTTATTGACATTGTGATGTCTAAGTGTTGACTGATTTTTAATGATTACTTATAAACCCATTTAGCCTTGACCATTATTACATTTATTCTTTAAAACAGGTAAAACTCTCCATACATAGTGCCACACAGTGCAAGCTAGAGTAATCAATGAATGCACTGAATGACACTACTTTATAGAGAGTTTTGTCTATTTTAATAACAGTTATGAGCAAGCATAAGAAATGGTCATTATGTGACTTATTCTTTAAATAATATTTTTGATACAATTTGAAATTTATAATTGCAGTTTCTAATGTTATAATTGACTATTAATTAGTCTACATTCGGAATAGGTTATATTTACCAGTTTAAAGAGGTTTATTTAAACTTCTTTGCATCAATAATTTCAATTTCCATGGTCAAATTGCAATCTTTAATATCTATAAAAGTATATTAGACCATTAATAAGGGTGGTATTGCACATTTGTTGTTAAAAGAAGGTTGCCTTGATAACAGTTTGAAATTTTTTATTGTTATTGATTTAGTTCCTATAAATATTTTAATCTGATGAAATACCATATCATTTAATTTATTAAAAGCAGTTGCAATATCTTAAAATCTGTACAGCATCTCAATATCTAAGCTTATTTTTTTATTTAAAAAGCTAAAATATTGTCTAGTATTTTCAATTTCTTATCTTTCCCAGCTAGCACTGGATAATAAAAGTGCTAGTTTTTTTTAACTTTTGATTAATAAACCAATTTCTTTTTATGTGGCAATCAAAACATTAAGTGCAATCATTATATTATCTTTGAACTGGCAAAAATAACTTGATCATTAGCATACTTTAAATCAAAAATTCAATAGGATAATTTTTTTTGTTTGAATTAATTCAAATTAAAAAAATTCCACTATCAAACATGTATTGTATTATCATTCTTGATTTATTGAACTATGTATAAATAGTTTCGAAATGCACAATCATAATAATTAAAATCAATGCTGGAGCAAATATATATTTCCATTAAACACGGTTTTCAATGTCTAATGCCTCATATTAATAATTCACTCTTTATCAAGCTGAAGCTGCATAATGTGAATAAATTTGGGTGGATAATTATAATTTCAAATAATGTAATGGATCTTTTTGATTAATTGACTCAAATATCTTAACAAAATCAATCAAAGCAATATATAAAAATCACTATTTTGTTTCTAACACATTTTGGAATTTGCCTGGTATTATAACCCATGTCTATAGTATTCCTTAATTCTAATCACATTCAGTGCCAAGTAACCACATTTCTATGACTGAAATCATCCTATTCAATAAAATTCTTTCAAAATATCTTAATTTCATTTGCACTTTCATAGCTAAAACAATTAGCACAATTATATTTTATATCTTCTCCAAGTATCTTATCATATACTGTAGTCTTTCTATTTTTATAGTTATAAATAGGTGTCTTGATTTTATTAAGTTGGATATCTTAATCCAAATTTAAATGAACAGAAACAATGGATACATTATAAAAATCATAATCTCATTAATTATATAATTATTTAAAAAACTATCAAAATACTCATTTAATCTTTCTGAATTTAATAATATTGTGATATCATTTGTCAGATCCATATGTTGCTTTTTATACATGAGAACATAAATCTCAATTAAACTCAACTGACCAAATCTCTTGCAGTTTTAATTCACTAATCATTTGAGCATTCTTATGAGTCTTTGCTATTTTGCCTTTAAAGTTCTATATTTACTCTAAAGCTCCAGCTTTAATATATTGTTATATCAAATGAAAAATGTTGCAGATTTAACTTTAATCCAGTCACTAATAATAAAATCATTATCAGAATAATATATGCAAGATATTTAATTGTAATAAACTTAAATATATTGTAACTACAACACATCTGATGCAGCTCAGATTGATTATATAACAATGCTGCATGAAAGAAAATTGTTTAATAAATACTCATCATAAAAATTGAGTAATAAATATTTTAAATGTTGTTTTTTGTATGTGTACATATATGTGTGTCACTTGATTAAACTGCCTAAAAAATTTAAAAAAAATTTGTTTGTGCAATTGGTAATATATTACATATTTACTTTGTAATATATATGAGAAATAATAGGATGGTAATAATCCTGTAAAGGAAAAAAGAAAAATGTTTTGATACATGGAATAATTTTGAATTGTGTACTTGAAAAAAATTTAAAGCATTCCAAACATTGTTTAATCTGCTTTTCAAATGAAAGTTTTAATTAAACAACTTGTCCACATTTATAGTAAATCTGATGGCAGATTTGAATCTAATAATAAAATTTTGGAATTAAAAATATCTTAGAAATTATTGAGCTATAATTAAGGGTCAGTAATATTTTTTACCTTTTTATATTAATAAATACAAATAAAGAAAAAAAAACTTTTTCTCTTCTTTTATATTACTTATTTGTGTATATAATCATGATATAATATACATAAAATTCATATCCACAAAATGTTTTGAAGAGATATAATTTACATAAAATTTGTATCCACAGCATGTTTTGAAGAGTGTAAAAATAATATTTTTCAAATAATATATTGTAACAATGCAATGGTCATAGTTTTTCTAACTGGTGGTGTATACATTGTTTGAAAACATGTAGTTTGAACAATATCATAGATCTAAAACAAAAAACTAGGCAATCTAATTCCAGGAGACAGGCATTTCATTCCATACAGTTTGTATTTTAGTCTTCTCTGTTTTTGAAACTGTGTCACAATGATTCATGATGAGGAGAGAAACAACTGCTGATTAAAACACTTTTTCCAACATAACTTCTATAGCCATATTTTACTAACTGTTTTTAAAAGTATTTTTCAATATTCTGGTCCTATTAACCAGTATGATGATTTTATCTAATAGATTACTGTCTGCAATGTGTGGCTAGACAAAAGAAGAATTACAATAGTCACAATGTTTGAGAAATGCAGTCAGATTCAGAAACTAATACTGAAATTTTCAAATCCAGCCAGGGCAACGTCTGTATTATATTATCAAGTAAAAAAATGGGCAATATTATATAAAATACTCAAGACATACTGATATTGTAATTCATATAACATCACCAGTGTTTCTGTATTTACTCTCTAATATCACCAATGTTCAAGAAGAATGACTACAAATATTTTTTACTACTATCATATTTCATATTTTGGGCATGTGTTAATAATTGCAAATATTTATGCAATAGTTTTATATACTCATTATTAATAAATTGTTACGTTTTTTAAATCTATGTAGTTTATGTTTGTAATTCCATCCAAATATGTACTTTATATACACATATGCAATTTAATATTCACAGCCTTGAAAAATCATGTGATCTACTGAAAACATGCAGAGATGGCTGTAGTAATTAATAATGATTGTTTCTTTGAATTTCATTTTTGTTGAAAATAAAAAACAAATAAAATACTTTTAGGAGTACTTTAAATTATAAATCATGATTATTACATTGGTTAATATTATTATATACCTGAACTGAATCATTTTAAATATGAACTTAACCATTCAACATTCATATTTATTCAAATCTAAATTCATGATAGATATCATTGCATATCTTTGTTTTGGGGCTGAAATCCATTTATACATACCATGGAATATTGTCTATTATAAATTTACTATTACATAATTGGCACAACCCATTTTTAGAGCCTAAACACCCCTTTATTCTGTTAAACTCCACACTTGCATGATGCATAATTGACACAACCAATGTTTTATGGCCTGATCAGTATGGTAGAATACATATTTGCACAACCAACATTGTGGCTTGAACATCGCCTTTCTTATACTTAACATTATTTATGTATAGTCACATAATGTACTGGATACTAAAGCATAAATAAATTTAGCATATGAAATGCATAATAATTTGGGTTGAGAAATAAGAACAGTGTTTTTAAAAATAAAATGTATAAACTAATATTTTATGAAAGCAGCAGGTTGTTTCTATGTAGGCAAAGTAATATTTAGTAAATGTCAGTGTACATAAAAAATAATAGAAATAAAAATTAAAGTAGAGATATACTATGTTTTCTGGAGAAGATTGTGTAAATGATTGATACTGATGTGTATTTGTTTAATAATAGAATATAAATTAAAACACATTTAAGCTTGTAAATCTATATTATAAAGAGATAAACAATAAGAGAGAAAAATTACAGAACATTTACTTTTATACAATGATGATAACACATTGGAAAAAAAGAATGGGGACACAATTAAACATGGATCTATCAACACAACAACTATTATAGCCAATGGAATTGGAGCCAATTGTGCAAGAAGCTATTTCAACAATACAAAAGCATTCAGAAGATAAATCAGGCACAATTAATATTGAAATGTTATATGTAGTTATAAATAAAAGGCAACAAAGAAATTAGGTAATGATGAATAAAGAATTAAAAAAAATAGAACAAAAATGACTAAAAGACATAGAATTTATGGAATAAATACAAGAGATACATAAACAATGGCACAAAAAATTGAAAAACAAAACTTTGAAGTGACACATGAAGAGAAAAAAAATAAAGGTCATGCAAATATCACTGATCAATCTGAAGTTAAGAAAACATGTGCAAAACCTTTAGATGAGCCTAGAAAAATTATCAAAAATATAACAGATGTTGAAAATATTGGCAAAAATAAAATGAATATAATAAAAGCATCACATTTTGAACTAGGTATGGTAATTGAAAAAAAACCAATGAAATATTGAGTTTGAAATTAGTTACAAAGCCTAAAATTAATTCTTTGACAAAATAATAGTTTTGCAATTATGCTAATAAAGAGGATATAATATTTTCAGCATCAATAAAAATAAATAATGTTGTAAATGAGTGAGAAAGTTCACTATTTAAGAAATCTTTTGAGGTTTGCTATCTAAAAAGGATTATGAAAGAGAACATGTGAAGAAAGTTGAAAATAAAAATGTTTAGTATTGTAAAGCCTACAAAAGAAAATGGCTAAATAATAAAAGCACATCAAAAAGAATAAAACACTCTAATAGTATTCTGAGTTTGAATTGATAAATTACCATTAATAGATTCTTAAGTTCCACAGCATATGCACCAAATGAAAATAAAAAAAGAGAAAGAAGTCAGTTAAAAATCCACTTCAGAATGAAAAGATTATAAGATTTTTTGACTCATTTCAAATGACATCTCCACTATTAAAAAAAATATCTGAGGAGCAGTAAAACTTAATTTTAGAAAAATAAAAGATGGTTCATTTTTTTCAACAATGGATCTGTTAAAAGAAAAATGTTTTAAGGAGAAATGAAACGTATTACTCAATTCTGAAAGTGATATTAAAGTTATTAAAAAGTGAAATTACCAGCTTGCTAAAAAGCAAGAGTGACTGTTATTTATATTGAAAAAAAATATGAAATTAAGATGTAGAAAATAATTTAAAAAATATGACCAGGATAGTTATTTACTAATTTATTCAGAGAATGAAAAAAATGATATAGGTTGTTTAGATATGTATTCTATTTCTGGTGATGTATTGGGATTTGGTCATGCACATAAGATACAATATACTGAATTTATAAGCCTCTAAGCCTCAAAAAAATGAAAGATTTATATTTTATTTTGATGTGTTGTGGGTAACTTATCATAAGTCCAATTTAGATAATCCTCCTAGTATCCATGCTTCATCATATATCTTGACGTTCTATGATAGAAATTGTATAGATTCTAAACTTCAAATCTTATGCATGCTTTATACCATTCAATGTCAAGCAAATCTCTGCACATTTATGGATATATCTATCTATTTTGTAAAACACTATATATAAAACAAAAAGAAATACCAAAAAATAATTAGATAAATAAATTAAAGTTATACGTTTTGTAATCAGCATACACAGAAGAAATAACAATTTACATTGTCCCGTTGTCTCATCATAAAAACAGGAGATTTGTAAGTATAATGAATTTGATGCTGTTTAGATTGGTTATATTATAATGCTGCATAAAGAAATTGCTTACTAAATACTCATCACCAAAACTGAATAATAAATATTTAAAATGCTGTTTGTTGTATGTGCATACATATTTGTCAATTGAGTATTCTGCCTAAAGAATTTAAAGAAAAGTTATTTTATGCAATCGGTCATAGTATTAAATATTTGCTCCGTACTATATATGTAAAATAATGGAATGATAATAATACTGCAAAGGAAGAAAGAAAAATTATTTTGATATTCAAAAGAATTTTGAATTGCATAGTTGAGAAAAATTTAAAGCATTTCAAGCCACGTTTAAACTGCTTTTCAAACAGAAGTTTTAATTAAACAACTTGTCCAAGTTTATAGTAAATCTCATGGTGTATTTAAAACTAATAATAAAATTTCGGAATTAAAAATATTTTAGAAATTATTGAGCTGTAATTAAAGGTCAACAATGAAATTTCTTTCTTCCTATGTTAACAAATATAAATAAGTAATATAAATAAATTTATAATTACAAATATAAATAAAGAAAAGAGAAAAAAGAAAAACTTTTTCTCTTGTTTTATTTCTCTTATTTGTGTATAAGAATCATGATATATTTAATATACAATTTTTATCCACAATATGTTTTAAAGAGAATAAAGAGGGTGTTTTTTTAAATAATATATTATTATAATGATGCAAAAGTCATAGTTTTCCTAGCTGGTGATGTATATGTTGTTTGAAACAAGTTGTTTATTAAACAACATCAAATAAGTATAGATAGATCTAAAACAAGCTAGGCATTCTAACTCTAGAACTCAAGTATTCCATTCGATAGTGCTTTGCATTCCAATCTCATCTACTTTTAAAGCAGTGTGGGATTGATCCATGCTGAGGAGAGAAACAACTGCTGATTAAAACTCTTTTATTACTGTAACATGGATAGCCATATTGACAGTTTTTGAAATTATTTTTACTACTCCAGTCCTAACATCCCATATGATGATTTTATCTAGTAGAAGATTGCTACAAAGCAGTGAGATCCAGAATTTAACACTGAAATTTGCAAAACTAGACAGTTAAATTATTCTATAATGCCATTAAGGAAAGGATGGGCAGTGCCATGTAAAGTATCCAAGACTTGCTGATATTATATCTCTAAATATCACATGATCACCATCTCTTATACTAGCACATAATTGTTGTAAACAAAGGCAAAACTCTCCATACAGTAATGCCACCCTGTGCCAACCTGAGTAATCAATGGATGCCAGAAGGCTTGTGCATAAAATCCCTATCTAGTATCCCCAGAAACGAGTAGGCACTAGATAGAAATTTTATGCACAAGACTTCTGGCATCCATTGATTACTCAGGTTGGCACAGGGTGGCACTACTGTATGGCAAGTTTTTCCTTTGATATTATATCTCCTATAATATCACCAGTGCTGGTATATTTACTCTCTAACATCATCAGTGTTCAAGAAAAAGAACTACTATTGTTAGAGAGACTAATGAAGACAACAATAAAATATTAAAAGAATAATACCTATTAGGTCTTAAATTTAAAATATAACTTAAATTTAAAATTACCTTTACTATTATGAAATTTAATATTTTGTGTATATGTTAAATGTTTCAAGTGTATACACAATATTTTTATTTTTTTATTATTAATAAATTGTTACTTTTTATTATACTATTTAGTTTGTATTTGTAACTCAATCCAAATATATGCTTTTTATACACATATACTAGTTAATATTCACAGCTCTGAAAAACCATGCAATCCAATGGGTAGCATGCAGAGATGGCAGTAATATATGAAGATAATTATTTCTTTGAATGTTTTCCTAAAGTAAACTTTCTTTTTAGATGGTTTGGTGCCTTTGAGTTCTATTTTTTAATAAAACTGAAAAACAAATAAAACACTTTTAGAGTACTTGTACTTTTAAATTATAAAACATCATCAACACATTGGTTTACCTGAACTGAATTATTTTTAATATATATTTTATTAACCATTCAACTTTCATATTTATTTGAATATAAATTCATGATACATATCATTGTATATTTTTGGTTTTGAGTTCAAACTTGTCTACCATGTACTATGAAATATTGTTTGTTACATAATCACCATTACAATGTATTTAATTGTATTTATAATTTACTCCTTAAAAGAATTCTATGTGTGAGGAATATAGTAATTCTAAATCATTAAATTAGTACTTTTAGTGTTTAGCAAATATTGAAATATAACATGAGTAGTAAATATTTCTAAGGAAACCATATTAATTTTTTGAAAATGTAATTGGAATAAGATTTATTTTTAATGCAATAATCGTTTTAATTTAGAGTGTATTTATGTATAATCCATCCAACAATCCATGTTTATTAATGCTCAAATAAAATTATTTTTTTGTATTCTAATTTAACTATAATATAATTTTATTAAAAGCTATTGTTTTGAGTGTGAATGCATATATGTTTTATTGTGATTGTTCTGTCTAAAATAATATAATTGTGGTAGTAAATTCATGTGTTATCTAAAAATTCAATAAAAGCAGATTTTACAGCAGCAATATCATTACTTTTAATATTTTTTACCAATGCCTACTATTAGTATCATCAAATTCCTTTGAAGTCTTTAAAAAGAATATGTGTATCTTTTAATGGTTTGCTGTAATAATGCTATTCAGGAATGGCCATTTTTTCTTTTCATTACCTGAATCTAATGTTAGCACATATTTACTAATAAAATGAGAAAGATTACCACAGCACAATCCTTTCATTGATAGATTGATTACTTCTAAGATTTATATATTTATATGAAATAGTAAATGCTTATCTATTCATTAATATAAAACTAAATTAAACTTTTTTAAAATTCAAAATGTTAACCAACTGTAAATCAAAATTTTAGTACTAATATAAATATAGAAACAGACTTCTTAAAAAAGTAAATGACATAAAATAGCATACTTACTACTATAATAACTTTTTAAAATCAAATTAAAAAACTAATCGTCTTTAATTTCGGAAAAAAATTATTAAATTAATTGGCTTAGAAGAGATTCTTTAATTTTCTTTTTCTCATTCTTTTTATAGAAAACAAATTTAGCTTACTCAGATATAATCTTATAGTTTTAATATGTTTCACAAAAATATAATGATGAATTAAGATATTTATGAACATCTTTTTTGTTTAAATTCAAATTATTTTTGCATATATATAATTTCTTAGCTACAAACTATTTTATATATAATATTTTTATCATTTTTCTCTTTAGTATTATTTGTTAAATAATTTAAAGTTAGACTTTTCAGTGTATGATATTTTCATATCATCAACTATTAAACAGGCAAAAGTAAAAAATTTAAAAAACAAAAAAATTAAATCATATTCTTTTTTATCACATTCTTTCAGAATTACTTTATTTATCTGAATAATTTATATTATAATAATCATTATAAGATTTTTCTTTTTGAAGCAAGTATATACTTTAAAAGTATTTAATTTCTCATTTTTAACAAAAACTTCTTAAAATTGTTTTTTTTTTAAATAAACCATTAAGCAATAGATATCAGAAATAATTATAATTATTAAACGTTTATTTTAGCATAACGATTTTACAACAAAATGTTTTTTTAATTCTGTTACTATTAACAAATTCAAAGTTTTTATTTTAACAAACAATCAAAAATATTATATTTATTCAATAATTCTTTTAGAATTTCTTTATCTACTACAAATAAAGAATCTTCAACTTTTTAAACAAACAATTTTAAATAATCACATTATCATCGTCAATCCTTTTCTGTAAGCAATTAACAAAAGCAGAATAAATTAAAATAAAAATTGTATAATCTATTATCCAACTTTCTCTAATTTTGTAAAAGTTATGAATTATAAATAAAATTTATAGAGTCTTCCAATAATGAAAGTAAATTCTTTATAACCTTAATTTTTGCAGTAAACAAAATAATATTATTTGACAATACTGAAAGATGCTCATAAAAATGCTGAACCCACTTGCATAATGATATATATTTTCAATGTCAAATCTAACATATACTTGATTATCATGAATTTTAAATTATTAATCCTATCAAAATTTTCATGAGAAATTCAAATATTAAAATAATCAAAATTAATTTCAAAAATTTTTAAACTTATTAAACAATCTTCAAATTTTATTAACTACATTATCGATAATGTCAATAATAATTTTCTTTTTAAAATGTTCTTTACATAATTCGTATATTCAAACTTCTTATGTAATATAAAATTACTTGGATGGCATATTAAAATGTTAAATTTATTGTTAACACTTTTATTTCAGTTATAATCTTCACTTGTTTGTTTATTCAATTCAATTAAATACTTATATTAAAATTATAATAAAATTTTATAATTGATATTTTACATATTTTATTCAATATAGTTTGTGCAAATTTGGTACATTTGGTATAAATCACTGATCCTAAAGTCTTTTAGACTTAAATACCAAGCAGTGGATATGTAAAATGCCAAATAACTTGATATCAATTTTAAAAAAACATAAGTGTTCAACAATGCATATGAGAAGGTGGTATATATTCTTTTACATATATATATATATTGTATATATATATATATATATATATATATATATATATATATATATATATATATATATAATCTTTACATTTATTTTAACAATCTTTTAGAATTGAAATAAATAAATCTGGATTATAAAATATGTTTTTTTATAAAAAAAAAAAGGATATAATTTATTTTATTTTAACTCTAAAAGTTGATTTTTTAAAAAAATGCTTAATGAAACTATATTGTAAGCAATATGATTATTTTCAATCTTAAAAATATTTTAATGATTATTTAAAATTAAAAATAAATCTTCCACAACAATCTTAATGCTAAAAACTAAATAATAATATTGATTTATAATAAATGCTTTTATTTACTTTGCAATAAAAAATTGTTTTTTTCAACCAGAAATGGGATTTTTATACTAAACTTGAAATAAAAACATAAGTAGGGGGCCAAAAATTATTTTTGTCAATCCATATTTTAACAAAAGATTGACTTTATTAATTTCTGCTCATCCGATCCCCCATTAGGTTAAATATAAAAACCTCTTGCAGTTGAAGAAACAATTATTTTTATTACAAAATAAAATAAAAATTATTATAAAACATTTTTATATCTGTTATTAAAAAGTATTTTTATTCATTTTATTACAGTGATTTAATTCTATTTAATATTATTTCTTAATTTCTATCGAAATTTATTTTTGTTAGATAATTATTTACTAACTTTATCTATAATAATGATGATGATGATGGTGGTGGTGATAATAATAATAATAATAATAATAATAATAATAATAATAATAATAATAATAATAATAATAATAATAATAATAATAATAATAATAATAATATAACATTTTATTTTAAAATATTTAAATTAGTGAGTAATATTGCACTAATAAAAAAAAATTGAATTAATTTGAAGAAAGTGCATGGATGTCCATAAATTAATTATTTCAATCACTAGTTTTAAAAATAGTGAATTAATTAATTAATCCATAGGTGCCTCATGCTTTTGTTGCAAATTATACATAAAAATCACTATTGTAATTAAAATATATATATATTGTTTTTAGCGAATTATTATTCACCAAAAAAAGTATTACATGTAATTCATAATTTTTTTACTATTCGTATATTTTCTAAACAATGTCATGATATTAGTAGCATTTAAAGTCATTCATTAAGAAGGAAGAGTTTTTAAAAAAATAAGTTTCATTTAAATAATCAAGAGAAACTAAGATTTCATTCTTCATTTCATATTTTCCTATTTTAATTAATTCTTTCAAATTCTTATATCTCTAGTGTAAGTTTATAAAAATGTTCAGTATAATATATATATATTGTACCGGGTTCGAATATGTGACCTCGAAACACCAGCCTCTTAGGCAGAGAAGAACATACTCGGAGAGTATGTATGCGCAAACAATAGCTATAAAATATATAACTAGCATTACATTTCCAGGACATAACTTCTTCTCGACTGTTGAGTTCAACACCAAGTTCAAAGCACTTTTTTTTGTTTGTGTATAAACACGAGCGCCAGCTATCTATTCAAGGATGAATAAATAACGCACTTTGGACAATGGCCACTAACTCAACGCCTAAATATCCATGACTAGCTCAGCTGTTTGTAATCACTAATAGATTATACATAATTAGTGGTTAAAAGAATTGATAAAAGAATTGTAAAAGGAATTTATAAAAGAATTGACTGACAAATAAAGTTTAATTTTAAAGACAATTTATTAACTAACATTCATTTACTAATTTTAAACAACTTTATTTTTTTTAACTAATATAACATACGCACATTTTAAATTAACACATTATTATATATATCTTATGAAAGCATATATAATAGTTGACATCGATAAATTATCTCACATTCACAAACATGCACATCAATAGTTCATTTTATGCATGCTTAATATAGTTCAAATTACTTGTCTCTGGAGGCTTTATGAATTAAAGCAATGCAATGGCTATTATAGAATAAATGAAATAAGCAAATGTTTTACCTAGGATTTTGAATGTAGACATATAATTTTGTTCTCTTTGGTTGCTGCTTTCGGTGAGGAGATTTCCATTACAAATACTTCCAGCCAGCTGGGACGTTTCCTTGATGAGTTTCATTATTCTTCATGATTATTATTATTGGAGACAATTAGATATTTACAGAGATTTTCAAATTGTTATGCTGACATTATTTCACGGGCAGATCTTGCTGTCTTCATCGGACTTTAGGCTGTGGAGAAACGTGAGTTCCCAAAAGCTGCTCAACACTGCATTTTTTGTTTTTAGATACAATTAACTTAACTGATTGAAATTAACTGACTCAAATGATTTGTGAACTGAACTGAACTGTCTGATAAAAAAGTCTATTTATACTTGTGACGTGTTGTCCTTGTAATATCTTCCGGCAAAATCTGTTGTCAAAATTCCAGTGATAATCCTTTGACAATGTGTTTTGGAAGATTGCTTAATTAGTAATAGCCACGCAAAACATATTGTTTTATATTTTAATTAATATATAATCTTTTGGAGACAAGCTTTTTAATCCTGTAGTTTTATATTTTAATTAATAGCCATTGCCGTGTTTCTTTAATGATAATCTTCTTTAACTTTCATTTATTTATAATAACATTTATTACGCATACATTTATTCTATTGTTGACAATCACACATATATATGCACATATATAACTAGATTTAAGATTACTTTTTCTTTAATTAAACTCGAATGAAAAGAGATTTATATTTTTAAACTTTTTAAATTATATTTTTACGAATACTAATAAAAACTCTTTACGAAAATAAACTGTAATAAACTCTTAAACGTTTAATTTTACAGCAAACTGATTTTGTTTACTTAAAGAAACCTTTTAGATTTTTATAACTTATTTATTATTTTAATAATTTTTTAGGCAAAATCATGTGACAATTTCAATATTGGTACATTACACCGCCCTCCCTTTGAGAGTAAAATGCATCTATTTTTGACAATTTTATCTCTGACAACATTAAATCTTAATTTATTATTCTTTCTAAGTTTGCTTTTTTGATATCTTTTACTTTACATACCAAGGGCAATCTTCAATTATGCTTTTCTTCTTTCTATGCTGAATACATTGCTTACAATGTTCTGAATCCTGGATAGTCACCATGAGGACAAACTAATTTTTGTGGCACAGGGATCTTTTGGAAATGAGGCGGTTGCAGATTTGCTGACTTATACCGACTTACACTATGAAAACAAAGCTTCGGTTGCCGATTCTCTTGATTGGACTTTGATTAAGAAGAGTTTGCTGCAAATGGCAGGAATTTTCAACTGTCCATTTCCGATTTATGCTTTGGAAAATGAGGTAGGAGATATGGGATTCTCCCCTAAAAAAGATACTTAGACTTACTCTGCTTGTCGTCTGTGCACATTTTTAAAGAAGAATGATCCCGGCCGATCCGTTATGGGTACTAAAATTTATCCAGTCGACAGCTTGACACTTATCCTTAACTAAAACGTTTCTATACTACCCTCATTCCCTTTAATTTCAAATCCTTACACTCTTAATACAACTTAGATTGACTTTCATTTATATTATTTTAACCTTTCAATATTATTTTTAAATACACATGAACATGACTTTAACATTATTTAAAATATTTATTTACACTAATCTTATAATATTATCTTTAAACCATTATGAACATTATTTTACATATTTATTTAATCTTACAATACTATTCTAAACTATCATTTTAACTTCTTTATTTATGTGCGTGTATCCAGAAAACTATTTTTATTATATTACGATCCATTACTATACAAATATATTTTATTTAACTTGAATACTTTAACCATTTATTTACTTTCTTTTACTAATGTGCATATATTCAGAAAAAAAAATTTACTTTCTTACAATTCATTATTATGCAAATATCTATTTGACTAACTTGATTTTATTCTAGAAGTTCCGTTATCTTTTTCATTTATTTAATCCTACAGGCTTTACTTTTAAAACATTACTTGACCCATTTATTTAACTTGATTTTATTGAACTGTTTATTTATGAGCATTTTCTTTCTTAATATGTGTGTGACTGAGAAAAAAAAACTTTTATTTTATGAAGCCTCCGTTATTATTTGAAAAAACATTTCATTTATTTTTAATTTATCATTTTAGTTTTAAATAGAAGTTGCAGATTTAAATTTATCAAATTATTGATGTTAGAATAATTATATTCGTACTCATTGTCCATTTCCGGTCCTTTTTGTTTATTTCCATTTACTTTAACATTCCGACCCTTACCTAACTTTTAAACTTCGTCAGGCGGTTCCTTTTTTCTTTATACAAACTCACTAACATAAACTATACTCCATATTCTCACTTCTATCTCTCAATTAAAATCTATTTTATCTCTTTCTCTTTCCATTTTATTTTCTGCCTTGAACATTAGAAAACCTTTTAGCTTCACAGACCTCCGTATTTTTCTTAACTGTGAATATTTTTTCTTACGCTTTCACTTTGTTTTAAATTTCCATCTAAAATGAATACGAATGTTTACTTTCACCTTTTGACTTTTATTTTCTGTCTTAATTAATTTTATTTCCAAACTACTATTCTTAACACTATCTTCTGCTTTTTGATCTACATAGGTTTCTACTTTCTCTGTAGCAACGCTATTTGATCCTAATTTAATTTCTATTTCCAAACTATTATATTTACCACTATCTGACTCTACTATCTCTTTCATGATCTCCACTTCTTTATTTTGTTTGACAAAATCTACTTTTATGATCTCTTGATTTTTCTCTACATTTCCTGTAATTTCACATATTATTTCTCTCATTCCCGCAATGAATTCTTGCTGACTTTGCCTGAATTCTTGACGCATTTCTTCCATCATATTTATCATCATTTTCATCATCTTCTGCATTTCAGACATTTTTCTCTCTTTTTCCATTTTTAAAACAATATATATACATATATATATATATATTTTTTTTTTTATTTACTAAATTTTAATGCAGCTGTTTATTTATTTTTCTTACTAAAATGGAAACACACGCTGCTCCACCCCTTTTGTCCATTTTTCTCTACCTGATCCTAACGCTTTAACTCTGCCCAAAACACCCAATTGACTCTGATTTAACAGAATTATTTATTTTAAACATAAATAGCATAAATCTCTTCATTTAAAGAAAAAAAGTTTTTGGTCAATTCTTTTTTTTTTTTAAATTAAATCATTTTAACATATGTAGTTTAGCTTTTTTTAGATTTTTATTTTTAAACAAGAAACAAAGTATTTAGTTACTATTGTTTCTTAGGTCCAGCCCCAAGTTGGGTATAGTGATTGTACCAGGTTCGAATATGCATGCTTGAAACACCAGCCTCTTAGGTGGATAATAACATACTCGGAGAGTATGTATGCCCAACAATAGCTATAAAATATATAACTAGCATTACATTTTCAGGACATAACTTCTTCTCGACTGTTGAATTCAACACCAAGTTCAAAGCACTTTTTTTGTTTGTGTATAAACATGGGCGCCAGCTATCTATTCAAGGAAGAATAAACAATGCACTTTGGACAATGGCCACTAACTCAATGTCTAAATGTCCATGACTAGCTCAGCTGTTTGTAATCACTAATAGATTAGACGTAATTAGTGGTTAAAAAAATTGATAAAAGAATTGTAAAAGGAATTTATAAAAAGAATTGACCAACAAATAAAGGTTAATTTTAAAGACAATTTATTAACTAACATTAATTTACTAATTTTAAACATCTTTATAATTTTTTAACTAATATAACATACACACATTTTAAATTAACACATTATGATATATATCTTATGAAAGCATAAATATTTGACATCAATAAATTATCTCACATTCACAAACATGCACATCAATAGTTCATTCTATGCATGCTTAATAGAGTTCAAATTACTTGTCTCTGGAGGCTTTACGAATTAATGCAATGCAATGGCTATTATAGAATAAATGAAATAAGCAAATGTTTTACCTAGGATTTTAAATGTAGACGTAGAATTTTGTTCTCTTTGGTTGCTGCTTTCGGTGAGGATATTTCCATTACAAATACTTCCAGCTGGCGGGGATGTTTCCTTGATGAGTTTCATTATTCTTCATGATTATTATTATTGGAGACTATTACATATTGATGGAGATTTCCAAGTTGTTATGCTGACATTATTTCACGGGCAGATCTTGCTGTTTTCATTGGACTATAGGCTGTGGAGAAATACGAGTTCCCAAAAGCTGCTCAACACTGCATTTTTTGTTTCTAGATACAATTAACTTAACTGATTGAAATTAACTGACTCAATTTATTTGTGAACTGAACTAAACTGTCTGATAAAAAAGTCTATTTATACCTGTGACGTGTTGTCCTTGTAATATCTTCCGGCAAAATCTGTTGTCGAAATTCCAGTGATAATCCTTTGACTACATGTTTTGGAAGATTGCTTAATTAGTAATAGCCATGCAAAACATATTGTTTTATATTTTAATTAATATTTAATTCTTTGTAGACAAGCTTTTTAATCCTGTAGTTTTATATTTTAATTAATAGACATTGCCGTGTTTTTTTAATGATAATCTTCTTTAACTTTCATTTATTTATAATAACATTTATTAGCATACATTTATTCTATTGTTGACAATTGCACATATATACGCACATATAACTAGTTTTAAGATTACTTTTTCTTTAATTAAACTCGAATGAAAAGAGATTTATATTTTTAAACTTTTTAAATTATATTTTTACGAATACTAATAAAAACTCTTTATGAAAATAAACTGTAATAAACTCTTAAACTTTTAATTTTACAGCAAACTGATTTTGTTTACTTAAAGAAACCTTTTAGAATTTTATAACTTATTTATTATTTTAATAATTTTTTAGGCAAAATCATCATGTGGCAATTTCAATATTGGTACTATATATATATATATATATATATATATATATATATATATATATATATATATATATATATATATATATATATATATATATATATATATATATATATAAAATAAAATAAAACTCAATAAATTGGACTTGATTTTTTTAAACTTAATTTTATAAACAAATAATATTTTAAAAATTCACATTTATTTTTTTAAATATTTAAAAATTGATTTATAAATATGAGCAAAATAATCAAATTCTTTTTTAGTTTAAGTTTTACTTTTTTGATGTGAACAAACAATAATAAACCTATCAAATTCTGCTTTAGAATTTGATGTTTGTTGTATAATTATTACAATATTTGAAAAACGTTTAACACCATATCAATCTTGACAGGTGATGACATTATGTGATGAACTTTACATGAAACACCATCAAGAAAGAAATAAAGCCCTTAAAAGAAATATTTCCTTTGAGAAAATTTAGAATAAAGATTGACATTTGTTGATTGTACATTAAATATTAACATATTCATTTTTTTTACAATCAAAATAATCAATAATAGCAATACAGTATAATTTACAATATTAAAAAACCCTTAAAATAGTGCAAGTTATGGTCATGGTAAAATAGGGCTCTAAAGCAGTGAAATAACCATGTTTTTTTTGAGACAAACAATAAATGATTCTCAACAAATATGACAGTTGTTAAGTTAACTGTAAACATATTTTAATGAATTAATAATATACTACCATCTATTGTGCATCACTAAAATCTTATGTGATGTGATGTGATATTGTAGCTTCTCCTTAAATGGAATCAAGAATCTCTCAACAATTATTCCCAGAGAAACCTGTTAGCTACTTTATTTTCCATTCCCCAGTCTAAGTTTTTTTTCATATTTTGCTCCATCCCATTTCCACAACATAATCTTTGTCAACTCTATAGCCTTTATATCTAAATCCCTCTTATCTTTTACCAAACCCAGCATAAAAAACAATAATCCACTTTCTGTATAATCACTTTTTTCATATTTATTCTTCCATAACTTCATTATATGTGCCCTTCTGTTTTCAAGCATTTACATTCAATTAACAGATGCCTAATATTTTCTATAGAAGCAAAATAGTAGCGTCACTCAGTGCAATTGTACTGATATCAAAGCACTGCTCTGGTGGGTAAATGTTTAAATAATGCTGACATATTGCATTGTCATCAATATTTATTATATGTAGAAAATTTACAAAAAAATCATTACATAAAAATATGTTGAATAGTCGTTAAAAGATTTGATGTAAGTAAACTAACAAATAAAATAAAGTATTTACAAATATTCTTATAATGATAAAATGAATACATAGTTATAATTATAATCAGTAGCTATTAATTCATAATAGAGGGGTGTTTTTTTTCAGGATCAATCTTAATAAATAATCATGTCATCAAGCCTGTATAAGATATTTTCAAAAACTACATATTCTTATGCAGATTTTGAAAACTAATTTATTTTTACTTACAGGCTGTTACTTATTTTTGATTCTTTACATTCATATAAATAGATTACTTTTTAAATTTGAACTGATTTTTTAAAAATGAATGAATCTTTTTTTATGGAATAAAAATTTGTTTTTAAAATAATAATTAAAATATAGATACAAAAATAAAACTATATTTACAAGCCTTGTATTCCTTAAATATGGACTTACTTTAAAAGTTTGCAAAACATTCCTTAATTAAAAATAATCTTATAATTACTTTATATTTTTATTGACATTGAGGTTAACTGGTAATTAACATTAGTGCAATAAATAATCTTCATTTAAAATATAAATTCACAAAGATATAAATATTTAGATTTAAAAAGATGTTTGTTTTTATTATTAAAATTGTGGAAGTGAAATGGACATATGATTAGTTGGAAAGTGAGACGATTGATGTTGATCCTTAATAAAAGTCGAGCACTGATTGTATATATGTGCTGAAGATTATAATCTGGCCCAAAGAATGGGTACTGATTCTGCATAAAATATCTATCTTCTATCTTATTCGCATGTATGTGGACATGTATATCGGTTGCTTGAGATAAAGTGGAGGACGAATATAGACTAAAAAATCTTATGTTCATATGCCTCTACTTACATATATAAGAAGCATTCAGCTTATTGAATGTGTAAGAAAGTCTTATAGTTGTGATAATTTTATTTTCAATATAAACAAAATACAAATAAAGTGGCACATGGCATTAACATAAAAACATGCATAAAATCACACAATTTATATAAAAGTAGAAGAAATGCTAACATTACATTATTAATATTATTATCATCATCATCATCATCATATTATTATTATTATTATTATTATTATTATTATTATTATTATTATTATTATTATTATTATTATTTTCTTTATCACCATTATTATTGTAGTTCAATTTCATCTCTATGCATACACAATTTTTTTAATTTATCATAGACTAAATATAATTTTTGACAATGATAATTTATTTTCTCAATAGAAAGACAGACTGAAAATAAAGATAGATAAATAGATAGCTAGATAGATAAATAGACAAATAGATAGATAGATAGATAGATAGAGGGGGGGGATGGGGGGTGGATGGATGGATGGAAGATGGATGGATGGGTAGATGGATAGATGGATGGGTGGGTGGGAGGGTGGGTGGGGTGGGGGGGGGGGGGGGGGGGGGGGGGGGGGGGGGGGGGGGGGGGTAGGTAGATATGTAAGTAGGTAGGTAGGTAGATAGATAGATAGATAGATAGATAGATAGATAGATAGATAGATAGATAGATAGATAGATAGATAGATAGATAGATAGATAGATAGATAGATAGATAGATAGATAGATAGATAGATAGATAGATAGATAGATAGATAGATAGATAGATAGATAGATGGATGGATGGATGGATGGACGGACGGACGGACGGACGGACAGACAGACAGACAGACAGACAGACAGACAGATAGATAGATAGATAGATAGATAGATAGATAGATAGATAGATAGATGGTGGATAAAAAGATAGATTTGATAGAATAAATAGACACATTATTAAATAAACAGAAAGATAGATAAACATGTGGATGATTAGATGTTTAGTTGGATAGATATATAAATGCCTAAATAGATAGGCAAATGAATGATAGATGGTTGGATAAGTAGTTACTTAGATAAGTTATTAGTTAATTGATAGAAAAGTGCATATAGGTTTAGAAGATTTATATGTAATAAAAATATTTATTCCTTCTCATGTTTTTTTTTAGAATAACAATTACAAACTTATTAAAGAATGACATTAATTAAATAATAATATAAAAAATTTCCAAATATTTTAAATAATAGGAATATGAATATTTAATTTTTATTAAGGACCCTTGTAATAGAGTAAGAAAAGTACAAAAAAGAGATTAAAATAAGTATTTTTCTTCTTTCTAATAAACATAGATAAAATTATGAAACTATCTATACATTTATCAATTTTTTAAAAAAAACTTTTTTTAAAAAATGCTTTTATTTAATTGAAGTTGTTTTGTTCATTTTTTTTCTTTTTATCTTTATAAAAAAATTAAAGATGTTATGTCAAATTAAAGAATTATCATGTTTCTAATAATTAAGATGAATAAATACATAGGAATTTTTCAACAATTAGAGATACTTGGAATTTTAAGTTAATTTTTAGAATAAAGAGAAATAATATTTTGTAAAACAGTAGAAAATGGGCAGGGATTAATGCTGTTATTTCTGAAATAGTGTATAATTGCATCAGTAAGGATGGGTTATGTTTAAAATAAAATAGAGGGTACATTAAAACATTAGACTTTAAAGTCTAGTCAATAACAATAAATCTTGATCCAGATGTTGAGAAGAGAAAAGCAGTGGCAAGTCCATTTGTTGAGAAAAAGCAGTAGTGGCAGTTGATGAAGAGAACAGTTAGAAGTTAAGCTTTAAGCTGAAGTAAAACTAACATCACTAGTAATTATTATACAAGATTTTTGAAATGGAATTGAAAATTTTCATGTGCTAAGCTTTAGCTAAATGCTGAGCATCACCTATAACCTGTTTTACCAAAGGACATTTAGAAAATAATACTCATGGAAGAAATTTACAACAAACCTTGTATATCCATCCAAAAGTTTAACTTGTCTCAACCTGTCTTAATCTTATTTAAAAATTATTTTACTATACAATATAATCTACAAAAAAAATAGCTAACCAGAGGGAAAATAAATGATAAATTGATCTGAATTCACCTGAAGTGAAATAACTGCCAATTTCAATATGGGATATACAAGAAGAATAAAGTTAATGGGAGAACTTCTATAAAAAGAATTATTTAAACTGAAGACTTGAAGCTACAAGAAGAAAAAAACTAACCCAAAAAGAACCAAATCTTGTAAATTTAAAAGGACTTAAAGAAAACAAATCCATAATAAAGATATATTTTGGCATGCACATCTACATTTAAAATAATTTTAATAGAAATAGTAATTGATAATAATGAATAATTTTGGTTTTGATTTTTTTGCTAAAATGTTTTTTTGGGATTTTTTTTCCCCTTCCAAAATATAAAAGTGTACAGGATCTTCCAGTTTTATAAGAAAAGAGGAAGAAATTTCTAGTTATTCTTAAATTTTTATTATTTACATGAAATGTTGTTTTCAGATTTAATTATTAAAAATATGCAATAAGTCAGTTAAAGTGAATGTTAATTAATTACTTAGTCAATTATATTCTGTGTATGGTATTAAATTTGAAATTACCATATTATCATGCTTTTTAAATTTTCTTATTGATTATTCATTAATTAATTTTATTAAATAGTTGTTAAAAATAATTGTGAAATCATTTTTTGTGCATAAAGGTGTTTCTTCCTCTAACTTCTATTTTATAAATTGGCAGTGGATGTGTGACTTGTTTTTATCATAGCATTGTGCTTTAAGCAACTTATAAATGATATTGTAAAGCTATTTAAATTCAAGTAGATTAAATATACACATTCAGATTATCTTTTGTTCACAATTATAGTCCCTATAGTCATTGTGATCTTGATCTACTCACAAGCAATAATGGTTACTTTATATAGATGTACAAGTGTATGTTCATATTTGGACACCAATATAATGATTTGTTTGCTGCAAATTTAAAGTTCTTTTTTGATGTTCATTCATTGTGCTTTCTTTATGCAGACTAAAAATTAGTTTATAAATGGATTGTATACTAATGGCACCATATGGCCAGATTACTGATCAGAAAGAATTAGGATTCCAACATTTTTATTATGAAGATACTTAGCACTTAAATGTGTGCTTATAGATGATTGTTTTTATATTATTCCCCACAATTGGTATTGACTAGATAATTAGCTAATGTGTTGATTCTGAAACTCTTTAAATATGGTCACAAAGAGATGACTGTTGATTATTCTTGCTTAATGCTGCTGAGGTAACATTATAATTACTTATTTTATTCTATCCTGGTCTGTCATACTCCTTTATATATGTTGATGACTATTCATTGATAATGCTAATTGTGATATTGAGTCAGGATGATGATAATTCCTATCATCCCTTATACCTTTATCTTTAGCATTACAATATATATATATATATATATATATATATATATATATATATATTGTAATGCTAAAAATAAACATATATATATATATATATATATATATGTCATATTTTTTCAGGTTCATCCATATATGACATTAGATATTTCAATATTTTGACTTGATCACACAAGCCCTCAACTAGGATTTGTTGAGATCTTGGATGATCAAGTCGAAACATTTCAATATCTAATTAAAATCTAATATGGATGAGCCTGTAAAACATGTCTTCAAGTGAAAACATTTATATAAACATATATATAAATAGGTAAATAGATGTATAATAATATATATATAGTGTCTATGAAATTCCATTAGGTTCTTTTTTAAGTTTTTTTTACAAGCTATGAATTATTATTTCATTAGTACTACTTAGATAAGCATGTTAAAGTGATGAAACAATGATCACCATCATTGATATACATTTTACATATTTTAATGTTAGGGAAAAGATGATTTCTGTCATTGAAAATTTAAAAAGATTCACATTTATTAATAAAGGTAATAAAATAGCAAAACTGCCATTCATAAGAAACAAATTTATAAAGCGTGCCAACAATATAAAAACAAACATCAAATTTGTTATATATCACCTCTTCTCTTTTAATTTCATTTATGCATGTTGTAATCAGATAATCACATTACAAGTGATTTATAGTTTATTTTTTGTTACCAACAATCTCTGATCTCAATTATACTATTTGATAAAAATTATATCCAGTTTAAACGTTTGTGATATAAGAGTAATAGCAAGAAATCACGCACATGCTCATTGAATAAATGATAAAATTGTCATTACGTATACACACACATACTATTATATATAACAAAGAAAAACATATTCCTATCTTCTATTTTAAAAATATATTTGTTTTTATATGATTAATAATGATAGCATGCTTAAATAATAATTATAGAGATGCATATACAACTGAAGGAAGCCCTAAAATTTTGGTTAATTTAGAGCTGTAGTTAAATTAGTTTTTTTTTTTTCTCAAAGTTAATAAGATTTTTTTCTTATTCACTATGATGACCATTTTAAAATGCATCCTTAAACTTATGGAAAATTTTTAAAGTGAAAAGTTTTTTACTGAGTTTCTATATTAAACATGTGAATAATTTTTGCAAGCTGGTATTTCAACTCATTGGCAAAAATTTATTTTTAATTGTTGTTGAATTGGCTTCATTTTACTTCAAAAATATTTTATTTTTATAATAAAAGTATTTACAAACAATCACGATTAAAACAAAAAAAGCAAATGATAAGCTACATAAAAATACAGTGAGGTGTTTTTGAAATCCGGATATAATTAATGTATACAGAATAATGATATAATAATGTGTGCTTTATTTTTTTTAACAAATAAGTATTTAATATCAATAATATCTTATAATATTAATAAATCTTGTTTTACCTTTAGCATTTTATCTACTTAAAATTAGCAAGAGTGAGGGGGAAAGCCTTATAGTAAAATGTAAGTTTTCACAGTCAGAATAAATGCCTAAACATATATATATATATATATTGTTTTATAGTAAAAATTAACAGCATGTTATCTGTTGTTTAAATTATGAATTCAAATAAAGCTTGAAGTAGAAAAAAAAACATATTGCGGAAACATACATTGTTTCTGATATCTATAATGTTAAAATGGCAATATTAATATTATAAATTTCTTCAAATAGTAAATAATATTACTATATCATAAAACAGTAAATAAAATTTAATATAATTTTTAAATATAAATAATAACGTAGCTTCAACCACGACACTTGTGCTTTACAGATGGAACACTATTTTAAATTGAATACTCACTTTTCCAAACACAAGATAAAGTCTTTTTAAAAGATAAAATGGATCCACTCTATCTTTTTCACACAAGCTAATACAAAAATGTTTGCAATTGAAATAAAAAACCTTAAGCGGACAAGAAGAGAAATACTTTATTATCAAAACATAAATGTATTAAGCGTATCTCGTTTACGTTTTTGAGCACAGTCATTTTCCATATTACAGTTTCTGGATATGTTTCATACCAAAATTTTCGATATTAAATGTATTATTAGTTGAAACAATTCCTTAACAGAATTAATTAACTGCATATGTAGTTTAAGTAGTTTTCAATATGTCAAAGTTTCTGCATAAATATAAGGCTATTTACAGATTTTATTTTATTTATTTATTTTTATATTTTAGCACAATATATTTTTGAGAACTATTTTCCAATCTCTATAAATAATCTCATTTACAATTAAATATTATACATCTAAATATAAGTAAATTATTAAATATAGAAGAAAGTAACAAACTTATTGTACACACAACTAAGATCCATCCTTCCCAAATTAAATCCTTTAATGATATATTGCACTTAAACAGGATTCAGCAAACTTTTAAACATGACCCATTATGTTTAAGTGTCACCCCCCCTCCCAATAAAAATGCCACAAGGAAAGTAGTAAAAAAACAGTTCATAAAAATATGATTTTCTGAATGGTTATGGATATATTTGAACATTATTTTACTAATACAAAATAATAGAATCTGCATACATCCTAAAAAAAAAAAAACTTGAAAATAAACAAAAAATTATTTCGACAACTTGGTTTATTCACAATTTTGTTAATATTTAGACATTCATTATATACAATAATTACTATACTACAATAAGATTTAAATATCATTGTAAAGCACATTTTTTCTCTATTAGAATCGTCAAAATATTTATTTATAGATTACAAGAGAAAATAAAAAAGGTGTTTATGTTTATCATAACAAAAACAGCCATGAGATTGGGGTCAGAATTTCATGTATGGCTTATGAGCTGCAGTGTTTTGACTACTGATCTAGAATATTTTACATCATTTTTAGGCAAAATGTACACTTTAAACTTTAATTAAAGGTAAATATACCTATTGTTATTAAGCACAATTCCATAGAATAATTAGCTCAACATCATTACATTTTTTTCATATGTAATAGAATACTTTTTTAATTTTTTTAATGACATATTATTTGCTATTATTAAAATATGTACAATGAGTGGTTTAAATTACACAGACAACAGTTCATTAGCCTAAATAGATTTCTTCAAAATGAATTGTTTATAAGGAATGTTAATGATAATAAAAATTCAAGCTAAGAGACTGTAGATTGCCAAAATCTGTTTAAGAACTTGATAAAATATAAACACAAGTTGAACCATTCCTTGTTATTTCTTTTGATTACACTGTATTTTTTATTGTCAAATATTATAGAGCATGGGGTATGCCACATGGTTCTTAGTACATGAATAATAGAACAAAAGGTATTTCACATATTTGTAAGCAATTTCTTGAGGACAATTATTTGCTTGTAATACACAAATAGGCATAAAGTTGAGAAGTATTGACAGGTTTGAAAAAGGTGGAGCATTTCTACTGGATAATTATTGTTCAAGACACACGTGGGTTTAAGACTTGGCTTGAATTGATCATTAAGAAACATTGTTTTGGATTTGTGTTTTGTAGTAGATTAAACAGAAATTGATTGAAAAACACAAAAGTTTTGGAATTTGGTTATAGTCTAAATGATAGTCATAGATGTCTAGATGCATATATTATCTTCTTTAAATATTTACATGATGTGCCAACAAGAGATTTAATTTTATATCAGTCTAATAGATTAGTATGTTCAAAGGCATGATATGTGAAAATGTATTGCCTGAAATATGTAAGTAAAATAAGCTATAGTATTGGCAGAAGGGAGTGGCACTGAAATTTTGCTTAACAAAAATGTTGATATACATTTTGGCTTTTGGTATATATATAAAATTAAAGTCTCCTTTGCATGTGAAAAAGCATATGGTTCTTATTAATAAAAATATGAAGTTGATCACCAGAATTATGCTTTTATTACAGATATAAGTTTATTGTGAGTGATGTTTTGCTGTATTCAAATGCTATTGTAGGCAAGTACTTTACCAAAAATATCAAACAATATGTAAACTTTCACAATAGGTTACAGCATTTTTGGGCAGAATGCTTTCATTTTCATACTAAAAGTGTTTACAATCACATTGTAAAAGTGGAATTTTAATTATGTTTTAGATAGATAAATTGGGATGTCAAGAAAAGATGAAGGGATATCTGTGAAGACTTGTGTTAGTTTATGGCATATAGAAGGTGGCCATATTAATGTTTGAAAACTTGAATTGGGAAACCAGTCAACACTTGGAATTGGTTTAAAATGTTCACAATGAGAGGAATGTTTTGAAGGCCTATAAAAATCATCAGGACATTGGCAATAAAGGATATGGCTTAGATCATAGTTCTAAGATAAAAAATGAAAAAATTCCCAATGATTTCTAATAATAAATATATAAAATTCAAATTAATTGCATGAATGAAGACAACTGAATGAAAAATGTAAATAATACCCAAAATGTATGCCATTCTGAGACAGGGTTTTTCAATTGGCCCAGATCATGACTATTTACATTTCTTCATTATTCCTGCTCAGTATTTATCAATATTAAATTACAAAATATAAAATGTGTTAACATGTACAAGCACCCAAAGTTGAAGACAAAAAAAATGTATATATATTTATTTTATTTTAATATATATATTTAATTAAGTATATACCATGTTCCAGGGTTCCTAATCCATGGATTAGCACTGGTCTAGGTTCCACAGGAGGGGAAACTTCTTGCAGCCTCAAATCCTAGATTTAGCACATCCTCACTTTCTCCACTGGAATGCATCTTTGGTTAGAAGCAGATGCAGCTCTGTGGCCAGAGACACCCACTCTTCAGTGGTGAATCTCACCATCAATCACTAATTTGATAATTGTCATTTTATGTACTACTGAACCCACTCACATCAGTAATACCACAATTTCCAAGTAATGTTTGACTTTAGATTTCATCTGCACTTATCAGCAACCCTGGGTGACCTACATCAAACACATACACAAGTTTTCCCATAACATAAATATGTTGTTAACTGTATGTTCCAACTTAAAATGGGCTTATAGCTTATAATATTTCCAATTAAACTATATAGAGCACAGTGTTTTCTTGAAGATTTATGATGATGGTGTTCTAATTGTATTTTTATATTGAACTATTTCCATTATCTAATATGCATATTGAATGTCTGTAGAAAAATTTAATTTTATTTAAATATTTTAAATACATTCAACTGTTAGTAATAGCACATCAAATAGGTTAGTATTGCATAGTGTTTTGAGAGTATTATTTTCCTCTCTACTTTAGGTTTTTTTGGGCTGACAAGTGATAGTACTAGCATAGGATTTGAATCTCCAGTCTTAGATTCTTGAGTATTAAATTTTAAGATAATGTTCTAATCAATTGAGCCATCCTGCCAATGGCAATAGTCTGTAGAACTTTCATACACTTATCTATGAGGTTCCTCCTGATTTCTCCACTTTTTGTTAAGAGAAAAGTTGATTAGTGATTTCCATACATTATGTATAGTCACACAAGGCTGGCTTATGGGATTATTTGCCATTGTCATGTGACCAGCTATAGATAGTTGCCTTTGGCAGGATGGCTCAGTTGGTTAGAATGTTACCTTAAAATTTAATACCCAAGAATCTAAGGGTCCAGATTTGAATCTTTGCTAGTACTGTCACTAGTCACACCAACAACACCTGAAGAAGAGATGAGAATAATACCTCTCAAAACATTGTGCATATACTAACCTATTCTATGTGCTATTAATAACATGTGAATGTATTTGAAATATTTAAATAAAATTACATTTTTCTAAAGACATTCAATACGCAAATTAGATGACAGAAATAGTCCAATTTAAAAATATAGAGAGCACACATCATTGTTGTAAGCCATCACTACCTTCTGTAATGCTCTGTAAAAGCCAGTAGATCAATCCAACCTAATATCTTGTAATCTACTCTCTTTATTATTTTAATTTTATAATAAAACTTAAATTACTCTTGTTAACTAAGAGTACATCCTCATTTCGAGTTGAACTATTAATTAATTATTATAGATATCATTAAGTAATTCATTTAATTACAGAACAAGCAAATACACAGTTCTGTATCTTAAAGATATACTATTAGCCCTGTAACATTAGAGAAATGAGTAAACTCCCAAATTATACCAATAGATTAATGTAAAGCTTAAAAATGCTAGTGCAGTGTCATTTTATAAGTTATGGAGAACCTTGAGAGAGTCCATGTTTGAATTTCATGCTGTATGAAAAATGTAAGCTGTGTGACATCATACTATGCTGTGCTATATGAAGAATGCAAGCTGTGTGATGTCAAAGATATTAACTAGATGGTTAAGGCTAGGAAGTCTAGGTATGAATTTAAACTAGGAGTATGGAGGTAATGCTGTGTTTGCAGGTTGAGAGTCCCTGCTTGGTCTTTCGGTCTTGTTGACTGATTATACAATTATGACCATTACAATACCCAATAGTAAAAATAACTTTTGGCTGTATGCATTCTTTAATGTCTGGCTTACTATAAAATATGTTTCTTGGCTCAGACTTTTTACACTGACATAAGTAGTTTCTTGATTATAACAAAAAGGACTTTACTTGTAACCATGACACTTTCTAATTTACAAATTTATAAAAATATTTTCTTGGTATTGAGAGCATACAAAGTCTTACAAATCTTGCTGAGATAAACATTAATGTTGAAGTATCATTGTTAAAAGAGCCAGCAAAGCAAGAAGTCTTAATGAGACTTCTAATAAAATATTACCTTATATTCTCCCATAAATCAGATGTAATCCAAAAGTATATGCACTGCATCAATTTAAAAAGGAGAATCACTTTTAATGCCAATCTTATCCAGTATGTTTTAGCATAAGGAAAAAATAGAAAAGCAGATCCAGCAGTTGATAGACTTGCAATTGTTTGAAAAGAGTGGTTCCTCTTACAATAATTTTTTTCTGGTGTTTTAAAAAGAAAATTGGATTCTTAAGAATATGTATGGAAGTTCATCATTATAACAGAAAGACATATATATATATATATATATATATATATATATTGTACCAGGTTTGAACTGTAGACATACTCACATACTCTTCACGCTCTGTTTAGCTGGGCTTAAACCTTATTTATAATAAATTTATAATCTTATATTATAAATATTACGTGAATGAACTGGCACGTTCAAGCAGAATGGAGAAAATTATTGATAGCAGAGCTGTCAACAATACCCATGATCAGACCAAGCTATGCAACACATAACACGATCACATTTCCAGATCATGGCCCACCTTGACTGCTAGATTCAAACCCCTATTATCCAAACACTTTATTTGTTTTGGAGCAAACCCCAGGCACCAGCTAGTTTCTAAAACTAAAATGTTCAGACAGTCAACCCATAATCCAGCACTCAAAAAATCCCTTAACTAGCTCAGTCTATTTTTAATTCAATAACAAATTAGTGGTAAAAGATTTGACTAATAAAATTAAGCTTTAAGTTTAAAAGACAATTTATTTTAATTAACATTTATTATACTAATTTTAAATACTTTTATAAATCTTATTTAACTAACATAACACTGGTATAATGATCACACACATTTTTAATTCACACACTAGAATATCATATAACAAAGCATTAAATAATATTGACATTTAAAAACACACACATCAATAGTTTGTCTATGTATGCTATAGAGTTCATATTACTTAACTCTGGCGAGGCTTCAACTAATGTGATGGCTATTTTAGAAAAGATAATAAAAAAAATGTTATTACCTAGGATTTTTGAATATGGATTTAGAACTTTGTTTTCTTCCTGGTTGCTGCTTCAAGTAAGAATATTTCCAGCCAGCTGGGATGTTTTCTTGAGGAGTTTTATTATTATTAATTGGAACTATTCTTGGAGACAGTTAAATATTGAAGGTGGATTTCAAGTTGTTATGCAAGCATTATCCTTTTCTGGGCAAGTTGGATGTTCACTGGACTCAGGCTAGAGAAAGTCGTATGTTTCTGAGAGTTTTAACACTGCATTCTTGATTCTGGATACACTGATTAAAGAATTCAACCCAACTGTTTTCTCAACTGCTCAATATCAATTGTAATCTCCACTGATTAATCTCAACTGTTATCTCAACTGATTGTCCAATGAAAAACTGGACTATTTATACCTAAGGCCTGTTGTCGATTTGATGTCCACCAGCAATATCTGTTGTCGAAATTCCTTCCTTGTTTTTAATTGCATTCCTCTGATAAGCTTTTAATTATGTGTTTTCATTTAGTAGCCACTGCAAACTTATTGTTGTTGTTTTTTGTTTAACATAATAGCCATCGCAAAACTTGTTTTATTGATTTTTAACTTAGTAGCCATCGCTGAGTGTTTTTAATTTTTTAACTTTCATTTATTTTATTTTTTGAATATTTAATATGCATACATTTATTATATTTACAATTGCCCATATATATTTTATTAACAAGCTCACATTAATTCGTCATTTACGCACATGTATATTTTAATCTAAACTCAACACTAGTTTTATGATTACTTTTTTTTCTTTAACTTAAATAAAAAGAGATTTATATTTTTAAACTTTGTTATATTTCAACTAATAATAATAAAAAAAACTCTTTACTTCTTTTATAAAACTTTCAGTTTGATGTTTCTAAAGCAACCCCCCCCCCCCCTTCTAATTAATTAATTGTAACTTTTATTTCAAAAACCCCTTTGACTTTTAATTTTACGTTTGGAAACAAACTGTATTTTATTTTAATAATATTTTTAGACAAAATTATTATATGTACCAACACAATATATATATATATATTGTACCGGTATAAATCCACCACGCTTACTCATACACAGTACCCGAGTTCAAACCCAGTCCACGTTTAAGAATAAATTCCAAAACGCCAACGAAATTCAAACCCAAACCCTGGCATGACTAACCGATGATGACTTTATAACAGCACGGGGTTATCCCTTTACTAGCTCAACTCAGAACACAGACTAAATTACTTACAGTTTTATATACAGATCTATTATACTTTGGGTATCGGTACGGTCATTAATGTAATGTATATATTTAAGTTGTCAATACAGACAGTAGGTGACTAAATAGACTTCAAGAGTAATGAGGTGGAAGACACAAAATTAGAGTAAATAAATTGTTTAATAACAAATAGAGAGCATAAAAATATAGTATTCAAAAGTACGGTAAGATTTCCATAAATATTCTATTATAATTAGCTACTAGTCTTTAGTAATCATTTTACCTGGTAAACAAACTCATACCAATATTTGTGTAGTGAACTGATCGATGGGTGGTTAAGGGAATCAGAGCATTTGAGCATTGAAAATATTTCTCTACGATTTTTATTAAGTTATTTTATTCGAATAGATTCGAACCGTTGCGTGTACGAATAGTTGGAGGGTGGTTTCGTATAACTATGATATCTAAGATTGATGTACTAGCGGTTGCCTAGATTGAAGAGCCCTACAGTAATCACTTGCGGTGCATTAATGGAATACCGGATGGCTTGTACTTTGACAAGGCTTAATGCCCCCAAGTAGCTTCGGGACACTACAACCAGCCGGGATCATTTCGAAACCCGGTGATCCAAGAGATAACCTGGGAAAGAATTGCTTTCTTCCCCATATGGTAGTATGGCGAGACGCTAACTTCGGCGAAGGGAAGGCATTGCCACAGTCATCGAGGATGAGTGCTTGAAGTGGGTTTGAAAAGGAATTATACCAAACCTGGGTAATCAATTCGTCTATTTCTGCGCAACAGGCTGATATAACTATTCCAATAAAACATGGCAGAATCAAACTGACCGCGAAAGCAATAATTAATTAAGTTTACCCCAGGTCGTTCAGGCGGTAGCGATGATAACAAATTATACTCTGAGAACTATTTCTCATTTCATGTAGGAAACTAAGATAATAAACTTAAAACCCTTTACATTTTTAAGATTGAAGTATCGGTTACAATAGTATGACAACACAAAAAAACATAATAAAGTGATTTAATATCTGCCAACTCAATATATGAAATAATCTTTACTTTAACAACGAACTTCCTTTTAAAATAACTATAATCAATATTATAAATTAGCTTTAAACAGAGTTGGAAAATATTTCTATTGGCATCGTTTGTTTATAGCATAAGTAAATAGGAAAAAAATATAAATGTCTTCTGATTTTTTTTCTTTTCAACATTTATCCTCTGTGTGATGCTAATCTATTTCAAATTGCATGTTCTCATTGGTTAATTTTTCCATTTTTTTTGATTTTAAATATTTAATAAATTTCTTGTAGCTGAACTATTTTTAAAAACAAATATCTCTTTAAAATATTTATTAGTAATAAAAAATCAATATCTTTAATGAACATAATAAAACTATAATTTAAATTATTTTTATTCTATTTCTATACAGATTAAATTTGAGACTAATCCTATAAACTTTTAATCACAAAATTCAAACATAATGTTAATTATTTAATTTGGAAACTAAATTAATATTTCACCCCAAAATATTTATTGTTAACTAGTACCAGATGCACACAGGCACAACTATTCATCTATATAATGCATATTTTCATTTATCATACTCCCCTATAAATTTAAATATTATTAAACAATTATTTCTTAACAGATATTATTAAATTATCTTTTAATATTTTATCTTTTATATACATTTGAAAATAAATATTTTAACAAAATTTAGCCTTTATACTACTTTAAGTCAATTAAGTCCAAGTTCAAATCCTAGGCTATATAAAATGACTATTATTTTTCATAGCTTAATAAGTGAATATTTTGTGATTTTATTAAATTTAAAATTATATATCTTAAAATTTATTTCCAGTTTGTTTTATAATGGGGTATACCAATAAAAATGGCACAATATATATGAGGATAGCCCTTAGAAGATATGGCAACCCCCTACATTAAGATATACTATGACTTTATTTAGAAACCATTTAATATTCTTACTATTTTCTAAACTATATTTAGTCAATATTAACAATTGTGGGATTCACCTATCATATTAACAACATCACATACCCTTTAACATAAAATAAACACTAAAGTATTATCCAATGGCATAAGAATACCTAGACCCTCTTCCTTATTGATTATCCAAATGCTCTTATGAGTAACAATAATGCCTAAATAAATAGAATAAAACATCTATTATCGTGAAATTTGAAAGAATCTGCTCAATAAGTTAGTAATCTTTTGTTATTATTACTTTTATAACACCATCATTAAAAATAACCATAATAACAATATTATTTCAAGAATATATCTCAGGATTATCATTGATTTTAATGAACTATTTTATATCACTCATAAAATATCAAAAGGGCTTTTATTTAATTCTATAAGTCGTGTGACATTTTAAAGATGCCTCATAATATTTTTCAGTAATTACCACTATATCACTATTTTATTTTATGGTCTCTATTATTGAATCATTAATCACTATTTTTTATTTAAACTGTAATAATCATGTCAAACTTAAAAAAAAACCCAACTAATCCTTAATATGACTTCTTAACAATAAATACACTTTACTACATTTGCAATGTATGTGAGAGATGAATGATGTGGTAAAAACAGTTTGCAATAATTTGATATTCACTTTAATAATTATTTACCAGCATTTTGTGTTTGAGAGATGTGGTAGGATGCACATACCACACTCTCTATAAAAAAAATGAAAAGACTGTGATACCTTGAACCAGCTATTACCATCTCCAGAACATTATCTTCCAATAGAGGCATCGTGGGAATTAAAAGCAGAAATCTGGACTCTTCTACCGTGAGCTATGAACTTTACAAATTAACAACAACAAAAAAAAAGTACTTAAGAACTTTCGTCATTGTTTTTTTTAAAGATTCAGCTAATTTAAATTTTAAAATGAACTCTTATTTGATTTTCAAATTAATAATTGATTGTTTAAATTTATATAGTTAAGTTTTGCTAAAATCATTTCAATTTTATTATTTTTATTTGTAGTAATATTTATTGTAGAAATTATTAAATGCATTACATTTAAGTTGGGTATAGACGTTGCATAGATTCATTAGCGATTGATTATGTTGTGGTTTTTACAGTTGATTAGAATATATGAGTCAACGATGTCACTGCAGTGTCTTATAATGACCACCAAAGGGTCTCCTGTATTCCCTCAGCAATTGACGTTATCGATTGATTTTGTATTTTGATCGGTTGTGTTTAATTTGGAATGTTTTTGACCATGGAATCTATGCAGCCGATCTATACTCGACATTATAAAACAAATTGTATAAAAATAATCTGTGTGAATGTATGTAAATGTTAAATTTAAGTCAGGTGTGAATGGCTATATAGTTTTGTAAAGTTATATTAAGGGAGGGTAATCTTAGGTTATTCATTTCGTAGTTGAATTGGTTCAATGGATTGGATATATTTGTGTAATTGTAGATGTAGTATGAGATCTGCTACAGGCAGGATTATATATATACACCACACACCTTCTGTTTGCCTATGGATGGGTTTGTAAGATGGCAAAGGACCACAGTCCATTCCTATGGAGTTTTATGTTTATTGTTCTGCTCACCAACAGATGTGACATTCCTGTTGGTGGAGAGACAATGTCTTCTCTAATTCTACTTACTGATCAGAGGTACATTCCTGACAGTATAGTATTCTGTGTTGTCGTATTTTCATGCTACATTGAATACATAAATGTATCAGATGGATTGGCGCCGGTTTGATTGCAAATTTTTTGGCCTAAGGTTAAAGAAGGGATAAAATATTTTCTTTTCAAATGCAGGTCTATGCAGTCTATTCATACTCGACTATCTAAATAAAATATTAAACTCATTGAAACTTAGTTAAATGTAAAATTAAAAGTTAATATAAAAATCTAAAATGTTAAACTTATTCCTCAAATTAGAATGATTATATATGTGCATAAATAAATATTATTATGTGTTAATTTCTGGCAGTGGCTTTTATTTATTTATATATTTTTTTATATATCAAAGATATAAATTAAAGTTATATCTTATCTCTGCTAGTCCCTGAGCTAGTGACAATGGGCTAACAACCAAAATATAAAATAAAGTGGAATTTTAACAGCGTGTATCTGCCTACTATATAAATTTTTCTAGGTTCAAATGCCTAGATGGCGCCCTGGTAGTTGCAGATACGTAGATTGCGGTCTCCACTATTGTTTTAGATCATTATAATTGGTGTCCCAAGTGTGGCCTTACCTCAGAGATTGACCCTGAGAAGGGGAATTGATGATGATGAAATTTTCTATCTTTAATAAATCATGAGTGCCCTGAGAATTTTAAAAGTGAATCATGCAAATAACATTTGTTATTTTTTCTGAAATAAGTACATTTTTGTACTAACATAAAGTTATAGCCAGATGTTTAATAAACCACTAGTACTTTTCAAAATAAATCATGCCCGTAATATTTTTTCTGAAATTAGTATAAATATATTTGTTGTATTGCCGTGGAGTTGCGGTTTGAATTTTTGGTCTTAAAGGTACTGCCAGTAAGAAAAATTGCACATATGTAAATATAAATGCGAGGAATAAAACGTAATAATAAATATAAATAATAATTTTTTTTTAAAAAAAAGTCTTGTTAAATTAAAATCTAATCGTTCAACTTGCCTAAGTAATAGTTAAAGGTAGGAGAAATGAAACTGGAAGGGAGAGGGCAGAAAGTTAGCTGGTAATAGGGAATCATCAGTCAACTTTTTTTTAATCATTATATTTGTGTATAATTACTGTTTTGTCTTGTAAAAAAAAAGTTTTGTCCTTTTGAAATTTTCATATATAATCAATTTGTGTAACGTAATTACTAACACTAAGTAAATTCTTTTTTTTTTTTAATGTTTTTGTTTTTTGAGGAAGTTTACTGATATGTAATGATATATCAATATGTCGTTACATTAATTTAAAATAAAAACTTAAAAGTTCGCAAATAAAAGTAAAAAACTAAACGCTAAAATTAAAATGTTTGTTAAACATATATACATTCGCACAGATGCCAAACTTTAAAAATATTTAAAAAAACAAACAAATAAGTATTTGAACGTACTTTTTTATAAAAAAGTACAAGATTTAAAATAAAAACAGGTATTAATTAATGTAATCTGTAAATGGAAATGATTGTTTATGAATTATCGACAACCAAACTGACCCTTGGGCTCTTGTATAATTAAAATGATCTGATGAAAGATAGATAAGAAAAAGAGAAATTAGCTTGACCAATGGAAGCACTAAGCCTTGGCTCAGACCCTAACGAAAGTGATGGATTAGTGATATTTTGTTGATTGAATCCGTGTGGATAATATAAAAAGGGAAATACAGTTTTTCTGACAGTTCCAGCATTTTGTGTTTGAGAGATGTGGTAGGACACACATACCACACTCTCTATTTAAAAAAAAATGAAAAGACTGTGATACCTTGAACCAGCTATTGCCATCTCCAGAACATTATCTTCCAATGGAGGCATTGCTGGAATTAAAAGCAAAAACCTGGATTCTACCATGAGCTATGAACTTTACAAATTAACAATAACAAAAAAAAAGTAATTAAGAACTTTCGTTAATGTTTTTTTTAAAGATTCAGCTAATTTAAATTTTAAAATGAACTCTTATTTGATTTTCAAATTAATAATTGATTGTTTAAATTTATATAGTTAAGTTTTGCTAAAATCATTTCCATTTTATTATTTTTATTTGTAGTAATATTTATTGTAGAAATTATTAAATGCATTACATTTAAGTTGGGTATAGACATTGCATAGATTCGTTAGTGGTTGATTATGTTGTGGTTTTCACAGTCAATTAGAATATATGAGTCAACGATGTCACTGCAGTGTCTTATGATGAACAGCAAAGGGTCTCCTGTATTTCCTCAGCAATTGATGTTATCGATTGATTTTGTATTTTGATCGGTTGTGTTTAATTTGGAATGTTTTTGACCATGGAATCTATGCAGCCGATCTATACTCGACATTATAAAACAAATTGTATAAAAATAATCTGTGCGAACGTATTTAAATGTTAAATTTAAGTCAGGCGTGAATGGCTATATAGTTTTGTAAAGTTATATTAAGGGAGGGTAATCTTAGGTTATTCATTTCATAGTTGAATTGGTTCAATGGATTGGATATATTTGCATAATTGTAGATGTAGTATGAGATCCGCTATGGGCAGGGTTATATATATATGCCACACACCTTCTGTTTGCCTATGGATGGGTTTGTAAGACGGCAAAGGACCGCAGTCCATTCCTATGGAGTTTTATGTTTATTGTTCTACTCGCCAACAGATGTGACATTCCTGTTGGTGGAGAGACAATGTCTTCTCTAATTCTACTTACTGATCAGATGTACATTCCTGACAGTATAGTATTTTGTGTTGTCGTATTTTCATGCTACATTGAATACATAAATGTATCAGATGGATTGGCGCCGGTTTGATTGTAAATTTTTTGGCCTAAGGTTAAAGAAGGGATAGAATATTTTGTTTTCAAATGCAGGTCTATGCAGTCTATTCATACTCGACTATCTAAATAAAATATTAAACTCATTGAAACTTAGTTAAATGTAAAATTAAAAGTTAATATAAAAATCTAAGATGTTAAACTTATTCCTCAAATTAGAATGATTTTATATGTGCATAAATAAATATTTTTATGTGTTAATTTCTGGCAGTGGCTTTTATTTATTTATATTTAAGATATAAATTAAGATATAGATTTTTATCTCTGCGTCTCCACTGAGCTAGTGACTTGGGCTAACGATCTGAATATTTAAATAAAGTGGAATCTTAACAGCACATATCTGCCTACTCTATAAATTTTTCTAGGTTTAAATGCCTAGATGGTGCCCTGTAGAGCAGATATCGTAGTTTGTGGTTAGATTCGATTTTCACTTTCATTACGATCGTTATAACTGCTGCAGTGACAATCGTCACTTCAAAAACAAAACAAAGTTTAGAATTTTATTTATTAAGTTTCTCAATCATTAACTTCTTTTCTCTTTTTTTCTAAATCTTGTCTCTAACAAAAAATTCATTCCCAATATTTTTGAGATTTTGCGAGATTTTCCCTTTTCTTTAGTTATATTGAGTGGCCATGTCTTTCCTATACTGGCCACGTTAAGTAAGGCTTACACATTATGCACCAAAAATTTCTATTCTATACGTGTTAACTTTTACTCCGTTGATATGAGCATGTGCATAAAATGAACATGAGGGAAAATATGGCGACATGCCGAAGTAAGAAGAGATTCAAAACTCTACCGTAAATGTTACAGACACAGAAGATGCTTATGGAAAGGTTGACTCTTACATACCTTTGGGGGATGACTCTAAATCAACCCTTTGCACCACTCCCAGAAGGAAATTTAACTCTCCTCCTGAAAGGATATGCAAGTTCAAATGATGTTAGGGCTTGTGTGCCGATAAATAATTATTCAAAAAAAAAAGTATCCTCGTGCTAAATAGAGATTTAAAACCCGGTAAAATGATTTCACATTTGCTAGCTCAGCATACTCTTTCTCAGTTAAAGAATGGGGATTGAAAAACTCGCATAATTAACTATAATGGGGTTAGAGAAAGTAAATGACAAAAAGAATAAAGAAAAATTATGGCAGTAGTCGCTTTAGAATTATAAATATTTTATTAAACCATTACCCATACCATTTATAATATGAATACATTCCCAGATCGATTAGATATACGAATCAAATGTTACACTACATAAATCCTATTAATACAATAAAATCATAATCATAAAGAAATAGTTAATAACGCAATAATTAAATTAAATAAAAGAAAATTTCTTTCTTAATAAGAAAATAAATCAAATAATTATACGTGAGAGAGTGATATGTGGATTATAAATAAACGCACACATATGCATTACGCAGATAAAAAAAAATTAACAAGTTATATACAGGTGAGTTTATATATGTATGTACATGAAATGTATATTTATGAAATGGATATTAAATTTAAAATAAAATAAACACAAAAAAATAGTGTACCCGATAAAGTCTATGAGCATTCTTGTATGGGTTTTGAATGGGCTATACGTTCATCTACTGTGGAAAGGGCTGGACTTGATGGCGTTATAAGTTCATAGGATTGATCATCATTACCTTGGTGCTTGAATCTCAGGGTTTACATTCTGTTGGGATGGCAGGAGCGGATCTGGATGGACGCGCTGAAGTCGGCTTCTATTCCATGATCATTTTATCTGCAAGTGAATGCTTGAGTTGCATCTTTAAGTTGGAGAATGGATATTCAACAGGATATTAAATGATATTACTCATCCTTTATTGGTTTAAGGATCCTAGGTTAACTGCAGGCTTCGATGGCGTGTTGTAGTTATGCTTCCATCAGACAACTGACTGGTTAACTGCTAGGTTATTTCAATGATGGCAAGGTATTAGTAAACCATTGCATGACTTTGCGTGTTTCCAAATAGCATTAGCTTCCCAATAAGTTTTGCAAATGTGAATTGCTCTCTTTGATAAGAAAAAGTCAGACTGCCTTCTTTGAAAAGCAAAAAGCCACTGCTCTCTTTGAAAACCAGAAGTCAACTGCCTCTTGCAATTTCAGAACAGATATCCCACTTCCATACACAAAAATTAATTAAATCTCCTTGCATTGGTTTTACTAATTCTTTTAAGAATTTTATTTCCAATTAGTTTTTTCTTATTTTTTTTTTATATCTCCATTCAGTATCACAATGAAATGATAACATCTTTTTACTCTTGATTAATTTCATTATCAGAATCAAAGTTTTTTCTGTTTTAATTAAAAGCTTGTTTCATATAACTTGACATTCCTCTCTCCACGCATTATCGCAAGTCTAATTAAACTCTTTTGTCCTGTTAAAATTATTTTAGCGTGGACAGGAAGTCACAATGTCTTTAGGCTTTTCTTAAATTTAAGACAATGACTTGCTCAAATGCAACTGAAGAGAAAATGACCATTAAAACCCCGATTCTGAAATTATTCTTAAATATTTTTAATCAACATTAATATTTAAGATTTTCTTTTTTACATTTTTGTAGACCCTCAAAAAATATAAATAGAAAATAACAATTTGTTAAATAAAAGCTGTTTCTTCACAGTACAATTTTAAAATGATACCCAGCAACTAATTTACCTTTTTTTGGGACAGTAATTAATCAGAAAGTGGGTTCTTTTTGTTAGTGTGTACACCTGGGTCTCGTTTTACGTGATAAATATGTTCATCAGAAAGCATGCGCAAACGAAATTGTGCAAAAATAGACATAACTTACATTGAAAAAAGGGGGATGCAGTCTGTGTTTTTTCAAAATTCACGTAAAAGCAAAGCACCAATGTAAAATTACTTTAAAATTCGTGGAAAAAAAAAATAAGAAAGTAAAATATGACTATTGAAAAAAATTGATACAAGACAAACTTTTTTTAACTATAATATTTAATTTTATTCAAAATGATATATTTTTATGCATAATTTATAGTACAGTAATTTACAATTTTTATACTTGTTTTAATTATTATGCTATTTGCCAAAGACACATTCATTCATTTGCAAACTGGTAAAAAAATCAGATTTTTCACAAGAGGAAATACAACTAGCACCAATTTCACACTCATGTTGTGTCAATAGTTTTCTGGTGACAACATAATTAGTAATTAATCTTTGAGACGATGATTTTATTAATTGTTTATGAAACTAACAACTAAAAATTAAATTTTTATTTTTGTCTTTAATTTTTAATTTTCAATTCTATTTAAAAAGCAAATTTCACATCACATTAATTTCAAGTTGCCTTAAGTAATTTTTAAATTGTTAATTACAATTAAAAATCAGATTTTAATTTTTAATTGTCAAATTTAATTGTGCCCACTGCTGTTACTCACCTTTTAAAAATAGACTTGTGGACACTAAATGATTAATAATTGATTAAGATCTTTTTTAAAAAGCAAAAGCAGAATGTGATTTAAAATGCAAAATTAACATGCACAATGTTTGAACAAATTTACATTATAATCTTGTAAAATTTAATGTGTGTATACATAAAATGTGGAAATCATGATTTTAATTTCATTATTGCATAAAATCTTACTATTATAAAGCACGGAAAATATTGAAATTACTAAGATGAAAGTCGAATTCCAATAATATGCTATTACTTTCAATATAATGTAAGTGCATGAAATTTATTATTTAAAGTAATAGCGTATTATCGGAGTTCAACTTCTGGTGAAACATGAATCGCATAACTTCAAAATCGTGATAAATAAGTCCACGTAAAAAGAGACCCAGGTGTATATCTAAAAATGCCCAACATTGAAAGACTCAATTGAAAAATAATGACCCGACTAATTTGCTTTCTTTTTTTTGGACAGTAATGAATCAGAAAATGGGTTCTATTTGTTAGTGTGTCTATATAAAAAGGTACCATTATTTAGATACTAAATTTAAAAATGATAGCTGACTAATTTGCATTTCTTTTGGATAGTAATTAATCAGAAAGAGTTTTTTTGTAAATCTTGTGTATATATAAGAATTACCGTAATTCAAATACTACATTTAAAAATCAAACCCCAACTAATTTGCTTTTTTTTTTTGGACAGTAATTAATCAGAAACAGGGTTGTTATTGTTAGTGTGTAGATATAAAACTAATCTTATTTTTAAATAGTAAATGTAAAAATGTGCTTATATATAACAAAACTAATTTGTCACAGACGAATTCTTGCAAAAAAAGTATACATTCCGCCCCCTTAAAAGCAGTTTTTGAGGCTTACCCATTCATAATGGAACCTTTACGACATTGTTAATAAAGTTACAACATAACAGTAAGTTAGAGCACTTGAAAAAAATACCTTTGTAATGAAATTTTAAATAATTACAACAGACTAAAATCCACACACTCTCATACCAAATTATAGAGAAAATAGACATGCTAGCATTATGGTAAAGTTAATAACACAACCAACTATGGCAGCCAATAAAGGCATTTGTCTGTGCTTTTAGCATAGAAAAAAGCCAGACTGGCATTGGGACTCTTTCTGTTTTGATAAAGGCATTTTTTTGTGCTTTTAAGATAGAAAAAATCCAGACCAGTGGGGGATTTTCTGTAGAAAAAAGCCTCTTAGGTTTGATGAAGGCTACTAAAACGGTATATTTCTAGGAATGGATCTAGAAATAGCACCAAAAAGTCCAACCAGTGGGGATTCTTTCAGTGTTTTATCATAGAAAGAAGCCTCTTAGGTTGGGTGTAGGCCACTAAAGCCTCTTAGGTTGGGTGTATAAAAAGAAGCCTCTTAGGTGAGGGGTAGGCCACTGAAACAGTATATTTCTAGGAATTGACCTAGAAATAGCACCAAAAAAAGCCAGATCAGCAAGGATTCTTTTTGTGTTTTATTATCGTAGAAAGAAGCCTATTAGGTTTGGTGCAGGCCACTGAAATGATATATATCTAGAAATTGATCTAGAAATAAAGCCAGACCAGTGGGGATTCTTTCTGTGTTTTTATCATAGAAAGAAGCCTCTTAGGTTGGGTGTAGGCCACTGAAATGGTATATTTATAGGAATTGATCTAGAAATAGCGTCATCATGTGGCTGCACCAGGGAGTAGAAAACAACCAAATTTTCTTATGGGTTTATCACTCAGTGATATAAATAAAACTACAATAAAGTTTGGGTCCATCCAGAGATTATTGACACAAGTACATGCATTGTTTTTAATATTGTAGATTTGTAATTTTATATACATAGCCAGAAAATAATCTACTAAATTTCAACTTGTTAACCCTTGCTGTTATTAATTAAATGTATTTTTTTTAAAAAATTCAAATAAAATTTTGCCAGGGAAAATGTATTATTGTCCAAAACTTTTATTTAAGGAAATTGATTTTATATATATATATATATAGTAACAGAAATAAATATAGATTGATAGAAAATGATCCATTATTATAATATTCTTACAATCTGTGCCAGTTGTAACAGTAAGAAAAATTACTGTAATGATGAAAAGTGCTGCTATTTTGTAACCGTTTAATATATAGATGAGTGACAAAATAATAGTTGCTATAATTCAATTACTAAACACTAAACAGAATAATGATATGCTCCAGCGGTTCGTCATTTGTAACCGAGTAAATTAAATGAGAAATGAATTCACCGTGTTAGCTAAAATACAATTTCAAATTAAATAAGGATGATGCTAACATATAAATAAGAATATATTTATATCATGCTCTATCTGGGTGTCTATTTCTAATTAATTAAATATAACATTATAGCCCGATTGCAACTATCCTAAACATTAATTCTGTCACATTAGTAATGAAATAAATAAATTAAAACATTTCTTAGTACTTAAAATAACAACAGTGAAATTTAAAACTATCATCATTAAATATTTAATGATATTTAGACATTGGGGAAGTCATTTGAACAATAAAACATACTGGCCATTGTCATCAAATAAAAATAATATTAAATATAGCATCTGAATAAAATTACCCACTTTGAGATTCCTGGAGTGCATTATGCTTATCTCCTATACTAGGTTCTTTTAACAAAGAATCCTTCCTATTCTTCTTTCCAACCATATAAGACCATTCATAGTCATACGCACACACTGGTGCTATTTTTATAACGACGTATAAAATTATCATATAAACTTAATATCATTAAGTTGGAAAGGAATTAAATCACTCTTTATTCAGTTTAGCTAAGTACATGTGCTTTCCCACGAGCGCCACTAGATTGTTTTAAATCTAGATAAATATCTGTTTAGAGTGTACTGAGTTCAAACTCATTCGGTACATTTTTATCACACATGACTTGGATGACTAATGAAAAAAAAAATGACACTCTTATATTTTACTCATGTCAATAAAATCATAAGATCCCCATATCACCAAAAATTTATATACATCAAGACTCTTATAGACATTGCTATCTCATTTTATGTATATTGATGAACAGACAAGTATAATCTTATTAATGGCTTCTAAACAAGCATGTGAAGACCATTATTGATATTGATGGCCATTTAACTAGATTATTTATCACAATATAAAGGTAATAATGATGATGATGATAATGATGATATCATAATAATAATGATAATAATAGTGATGATGATACCAGCCATAGCTTTATAATGAACTCACAACAATAAATTTATCTTTATAAACTCATAAGCACTTTTTAAAATCATCCCTTGTCAAAATGGGATTTAAATATTACATTCACTAGCATTTAGAAGTTTATGGTTATTTACTAAATACTTTTATATTTTAAAACTAGGATTTAATAATACTAGTGATGATGACTGATCATCAAGAATCTCTATGCATGATATTCAACTTTCTATAAATCCCTATTTACTAAATATATTAATTATGTTAAACATTAGAATCAAGGTTTATAATTTATGTAATCAATGATGATGGCGATCATAACTCTTGTATAGTATTATTTGAAACAGTGTTTTAATCAATAATATTTCCATCTTTGATGAAGATGATCAAAACTCATGGACACAACATAATTTTAGATTTTTATTGTTGAACTATCATTATTAAAATTTGGTTATTATCAAGCTTAATCCCTAAATACTTAAAGGTAAATCAACATTCTAGTTTACTTAACATTTTGCGAGCGCTTAATATTTGCAAGTGATTGCTCAATATTTACGAATGATGATTCTTAATATCTGCGAGCGATGATGATGAATTAAAATGATAGAATCAAGACAAGAAAAATACAACAATATTTTTAATAAGAACTCGGAAACCAATTAAGATATATAATTATTTTTTATTAATACTATTACTCTTTCTTTCTTTAAAATCAAATTTACTAATTAGATAAATGGCTTATTATTACATTAATTCAATACAAACTAATAAACCCAAAATTTTATATAAGCACAACCAAATAAATTTAATATACAAGTTTGTCATTTTGGATAATTTTAAAATAAGCTGGCTTAAATGACATTTAAAAAAAATATTTCATGGAATGCTTACTTAAGACTTTCCTAACTTATCATAGCATAAAAATAAATTTCATATGTAACCTGTGTTTTATTTCACTTCCATTCATATGTAAGCCTTGCTTTATAATTTCTCATATTTAAACTAATAATGTATAACCTATTCTTTTGACGTGTTTGTATAAGCAGTTACACAGCACATATTTGGTAATATTAACATATAGGTCCAAAATGTATACCCCTATATTAGAGATTAATACATAAATTACATATATAAAAAATATTTTTGCAACCGTTTAGCAAAATAAAATAAAATACATTAAATCAATTTTAATATGCAACAAGATAAAATAAAAAAAACCCATTATAAATGCATATATTTATAGGTTGCTCATTATCATAACAAATAAAGAACAATTAAAAAAAAACATTTCAATATTACAATATATAATATAAAAAAAACATTAAAAAAATAATGAAAATTTAAGTTTAAAGATTTAAACTGTGTTTGTGTTATGTTATGTGATATTGAGAATAACTATCGATAAACAAGCCCTTAATGTTTCTGTATCAAAGAAAAAAAATGCTTTGAACAATAAATTAATGTTTACTTTTAATAAGCAATAATAAAAGATCTGTTAAGGAAAGTTCATAGTTACTCGATTACTTTCACTTCTTATAAATGTCCCAAGTTTGAATTTTCAGACTGCTTGTCTTTGCTCCATTAAAAAAAAGTTCTTGCAGATACTTTTAAGATAAACATGAATTAATTGACTTGCTTATTTCTTCAATTTTAAAATTATTTATTGTTGATGCTTTTGATAACGTTGACTGGCTTGCTTCTACCATTTCAAAAAGAGTTATTTCAAATACTTTTAGATAAGTATGAACTGGTGGATTTGCTTGTCTCTCCCATTTTAAAAAAAATCGTTGTAGACACTCTAGATGAATATGAAGAAAATTTTATCAAAAATTTGGTTGATAGCTTAAACAAACCTAGCTATAAGGTCTTTATACATTTTTTCTTTTCATCTTTCTTCCCCTACCCCCTCCATCCAAAGGTAATGAGCCTAGAATAGACCAGGAGCCAGAAAAGAAGCATTTCAAATAGCTTGTGTGGTTGGCTTTAAACTCAATTATTTTGTTGGCTACTATTCGATTGGTATATGAGTCCATAGACAGATTAGTGAGCTAACCCATGATAGGAATTTCAAGAAGCAGAAGAGGTGGTTTTAGCAATGCAAATTCATTATATTATACACAGCAAAATATATTAATATCATTTCATAGAATTGTTAATAACTTCTTCCAATAAATTCAATTTTGTTTCATTTTTCCTTCTTTATCTTAATCTTGCTGGGAATTACTTATATATATGCACATCTTCATCTATACTGACTTTAAAACAACAGTCATTTTTCTCTTCATCAATTTTTTTAAAGAGTGAAAAAAAAATCAATCGCTCTCACTCTTAAAAATAAAAATGAAAACTGTCCATTTTCTTTTAGTTTTCATGAACTCAATCACCAAATCTCTGTCCAATAATAATAATGAATAAAATGATCGTTACATCTCTTCCTAATAACATTAAAAAAAAAAACTGACTGTAGTAATATTAATGATCGACTTTCATTTAAAACTACATATTGTTAGATCACTCTCCTCCAAACAAAAATTGAACTGCCTCTAATATATATATATATATATATATATATATTGTATCTAACTGAAGTGTCACTTAGTTCCAAGTGGTAATCAAGGTTATCTTACCTTAACATTTTGTTTAAAATTTTGGATAAAAAAATAATGATGATAAAAATGGAAATTAAAGTAGTTAATTATTAAAATAGGATAATCTAAATATTTTTAATAATATTAGTTGGTGGGATGTTAGGTAATAATTTAACATAAGCAAATGTTAGATTATTATAATTGTGAATTGATAAATAATGTTAAATGTATTCTAAAGTAACTACTGTATAATCTATTCTAATGTTTAAAGAATAATAATAAGATATTATTATTAAGTTGGAATAAGTAAGTAATAAATTAAAAAAAAGAAATGATATGTAAGTTTTTATTAAAAGGAAATAAGAATATTTGTTATTAGTTTTGTAGTTTAGCATTCTAGTTATAAAAGTTAGTTAAATTAAATAATCATTAACATTTTATTGTTGTAATTTTAAAAATAATTTTAAACAATTAATGTAATGCCAGATGTATGTGAGAATATGTGCATGCAGAGACATGGAAACATAAGAATAAAAAAATAATTTAACTCCATATTGTTAAAAATAAGTAAATAAAGCAAATGTGTGGATAAAATTATTTTTTATGAAATATTTAAGTGTTTAATAAAGGGTATAACTTTGAATTTTATCTTTATTACTATTGTGTTGTATAAAATATCATAAAAAATAATTGTTTTAGATTTGTAATACTAAAATTTTGACTTTGCAGCTGAAGGTCACGTGGTATGGGAAAATTATATTGATTATGTCAGTAGATTGATTTCACAGCTGGTTTGTCAGAATATTAAAATTTAATAAAAAATAATTTTTATTGGTTTTTAAATGAATTGTAGGTGAATGAAAAATTGTGAGATAAAATGCAGATCGAGGGACCATTCAGGGGCTGATCTTGTTTCGATTCAACTGGTGTGGATCTTAAAGATTTTATTAATAAAAGTAATTTTTTTTAGAACTTGATATTTCTAAAAAAATACAAGTATGTTTAAAATATTTAAAACCATCATGTAATGTTGGAGGGCTAAAAAGAAAAGGTAATCCATTTTTCTGACAATTTGAATTTCAGTCGAGGCATAGAAATTATAGTAAAAAAATGTCTAAAGTAAATAAAGTGTTTCACATATTATATGACATTAACTTGTTTAATTTTCTTTATCTGGAAATAAGTTTAAGGAACAAACTATTAATCATTTCCATATATAAGCATTTAGTTGTATTAAACTATTTTGAAAATAAAATGCTAATTATTTTTTCTGTTAGATTAAGAGTATATGAAAAAAAAAATTTTTTTTTTAAAAGTTTAAAAAGAACATTATAAAGAAGCTGCTACAATCGATTACAGTGAAACTATAAATAATGATTTTTTTTTTAAAAAAAGAAAAGTTATTACTTATATCTTGACATATATAAAAATGATTTGTTTAGCTAAAAGCAAACAGATAATATATACATTTTAAAGGATAATTCTTAGTTACACGGTAAGAAAGGACATGTATTTGGAAATAAAACTTTAAAGCAATCTATAAGGATTAATAATGAATTAATAGTTATTGAGTACATTATAAATGGTCATACTTGCCAGTATTTAAAAATAACTTTATGACATTAATTATAGCATTTAAACGGAGAAATGTCTTGAACAGTAAAAAAAATTCTACTCTCAAATTTAAAAGTAAGCAAAGGAAATTAATTTTAAAAATAAATACGTCTTGGAATATTATTAGGAAACTGTTTAAAAAACTATATTTTAAAAGAAGCATTTTCCTAAAAGAGGATAAAAAACTTCAGATAAAGAATTATTATTATTATTATTATTATTACATTCATATCGGCCTTTCAAGCCAAATTGTGCAAATGCTTTTGCGAGTGTTAAATAATAAATGAATACCGTCTGACCAATACAAGATATAGAATTTATGCAGGAGTAAGAGGATTCCTTTTATTCCTGCATAAATTCTATATCTTGTATTGGTCAGACGGTATTCATTTATTATTTAACACTCGCAAAAGCGTTTGCACAATTTGGCTTGAAAGGCCGATATGAATGTAATTACAATTGTATACAGATGCTATAAAAATAAATGCTGATTTATATATATTATTATTATTATTATTATTATATGCAATTTTGAACTCGGAATCCTATAAATAAATTAAAGTGTGTTCAGCTGAAAAATTTATTTTGTTTCATGCCGGATTAACCTTATTAATTAATTTTTTTTAAAAAATTGTTTAAAAAAATATTATTAATGAACTGTTGAACATTTTCGTTTGGAAATGATTGCATGTATATAAATGTATTAGTTGAAGCTTCGAATTCAAATCTATATCTTAACCTGGATAAATTGTCTATACGTTATGAAATGGAAAAATCGTCACGGAGCAGAAATATGAATTTAAATTAATGTATTATTATTTTTTTTTTATGGTCTGCTTTATTGGTTTTAAAAAAAACCATAAAATATTTATGCTATTAATTTTTTTTGTAACACTTTTGCATAAATATACAGGTAAACTAGGGTTATAATTTTAAAACGAAATAGGTTTATTTGAATGAGCAAATGTTTTTTGCCATTCTTAAGTAGATTTAGTTTATTTATTAAGCATTACACTAGGTAGTTTCTATTTAATAATTTTATTATAGAGATTTAAATATCACAGTCTTATTTTCATATAAATGGGATGTTTTACTCAATTTTTATTTCAAATTTACTAAAGAAGTTTATCAGAGAATATACATTCATTTGTTTTATGAATGATATATTAAGAATAAGTACAAATATTTTATATTCATCATGAAATAAATATTCTTCCATTTAACTTACAATTTTAAAAGTCCACTAGTTACTATATTTTAGCATTTAATATTTTGTTATGTGTGCATTGTGCCTTGCCTAGAATTTTATATGTATTTAATTTCAAAGTATTTTCTACAGTAGTCAGTTGACACATAGTTTGCTTTGTTGGTTTAAACATTGGATATACATTTTGTATTTTAGACTTCTTAAGAATAACTTAATTAATTAAGTTAAAGTATATATCTTGCTATTAGTTAGTATTTGTTAGCCTCAAGAGTTAGGCTTAGTAATAATTTTTGAATATGCTTATGGAGTAGATAAAATCCTCCATCCTTATTGTATTGTATTTCCATGATTTGATAGTGCTTGTCCCCAAAAAAGAGGGTATTGTATTGTATTTTTCAGTGATGATGATCACATTTATAAGCATTGGAAATCCCATTAAAGGATTGTGCTTTTCTGGTGTGTTACTGTTCCCAGATGTACTGAAGACGAATTCCAGACATCTTAATTTTGCCTTGTAGTTAGGTATTTTGGGAACCACCACATTCTTTTCCAGCTCTGAGGAGCTTAGTATTTTTATATTTTTTTTTGCCTATCATTCATGATGACGTAATGCTAATTCCACCACAGTATGTGATGTTGCATTTGTTTTAGATTGGTGATGACAAGATATGCTTGTTTCAGGAAAAGTATTTCTTCAGGTAGTTGTAGCTAATTTAAGGCTCATTGGTATATCAATGTTTGAATTGTGTTGCTATGATAGTTTTATCATACACAAGCTAACCAACAATAAGTTATATTTATTTTAAAGTATGTTAAATATGCATATGGTATAAGTGGCAATTCACACATAATAATTTAATGTTTTCATCCAGAATTTTGCAGCTGGATTTGTAAGTCTGTTACATTATTATCTTTAAAACATTGAGGGAATAATTTTATGTGGACTAACGTTATTTAAAAAAAAGGTATAACTGATCTCTGATGAATGATTGTCCCATACACTTAATTTAGTTTAATTTTAATATTAGCTTAATCTGATTTAAACATATATTTAGCTATGATATTAGTTATATTCGTGAAACTAGTGATGATATTTTTAAAAAGTATTGTTGAATATGCTTATTCCAACTTAGAGTTTGTTAGGTTGAGGAGTATAAACTTAAGCTTAGGGTTTTCAATATAAACCTAGTTCTGTGTGTCATTCTGATTATTAGATGATACAATAATGGTATAAATTAGTCTAGTAAAGAAAAATAGTAGTGTGCTTATTAAATACATATGATAATTAAAATTTAAGATATTTTTTTTTTGAGAAAAATATAATTATTAAAAGAAAGTAATAGTGAATAACCTTTGTATGTTATTAAGTGTATTAGTGTAAGTTAAATAAAACTGTTAAGAGTCCAAATAATGATATTAAATCTTAGTGCGGTATTGGCATTGTTGGTATTCTACTACATTTGTAAATATGTCTTCTTATTATTAATAAATCAAATTATTATTATTTCAAAAGTGTTGTTTTGTTGGTTTTACTTTTATATGAGAATATAATATTATCTTTGGTTCCAAGTTCACAAAATCTTAAAATGTAAAAGTTATTGAATCTTCAATTCAGAAATTTACAAGTATATTCTAAGTTAATTAAATATAGTTAATATTGGTTTGAAAATTAAAAAAAAAAACTATGTTAAAGTAAATGATTCTCATATTAAATCATAAATACAGATAATTGCATTATAGCAAATACCTAATAAAATACTTAATTAAAAGTTTATTTTTTTAAAATTATCAGTATATCTTTTAGACTAAAGATTATGCAATATCAGATTAACAATATTAGTACTTCAGAAGAATATTTTAATTAATGTTATTTTAAAGCTGCACCTTATCTTATATTTACTGCACATCATCTATCATCATCTTAAATCTGATATATTTAAAGAATTGTAATTCATTTGCATTTGAGGTCTTTAGTGGTTGTCTGTGAGTATGGAAAGGCATTAAAAGTACCCTTGCTCTTTTCTCTGCTCAAGTAATATCTTAGATAATAGGCCATTATTAGTTAAATTTAAATTGTTTCATTAAATTTTGTGAATTAATATTTGTTTTGTTTATTATTTTAATATTGAACATATTATAATTATTTTATGGTCAGCTAAGATGTCATTTATTTATTGATCGCAGTAATTCTTATTAAGCAACTTAACTTAAATTTTATTTTTACACAAGAGTGTTAGTTTTAAAATCCTTGAGGTTATTTACTCTTGTTGTTTAGTAAATATAATTTTGTAAGATAATATTTTAAAGCAAAGCATCATAGGTTTTATTCAGAGAGTGTATAATCTATCGGTAGGACTAATATAGTAAGCATTGATTAGTGATTTTAAATAATCTTTTATATGCTTTATTAAAATATTAATATGCTGTATTAGTTATAGTTCATCAGTATTGGATTTGACCTTTATTTGATTATACATCTCTGGATCATGATCTCTTTCCTTTAACTTTATTGTAACCACACTGAGCCGAGTCATTTAGAGTCTCTCATTTATATTTTATTTCATCTCATTTCAATTTTATTCCATTTTTTTTCATGTCATTTCTTTCAATTATCTCATTTCATTTCTCTCTCTCTTATTCCATCTTCTTCTTATATCTCTCTTTCATATCTTTCCATCATCTCATTTCTTTTCTCTCTCCATTACATATATTATTTTTATTATTTTTCCCCATTTCTTTTCTTCCTCGATTCTTTTCCTTTCCATCATTTATCCTTACCATTATCATTATCTCCATTTCATTATTAGTATTATATTTCTCTTTCTCTTCTTTCTTTCTCATATCCCTCTCTCCTTTCATTAAGATACAATTTACATCTCTCTCTATACCTCCCTTATCATCTGCTCTCTCTTCCTATTCCATGTACCTTTCATCATCATCATGTTTACCTCCATTTCATAATTTTCTCCCTCTATTCTATCTCCATTTCATTATTAGCATTTTCTCTTTTTTTCTCTCTCTTTTCTCTTTCTCATATCCCCATCTCATTCTAGATAGATTACAATATATATATATTATAAATTTCTTTATAATTTACCTCTATTCATTTTTATATACAGATATTTTTTAATGATTTGAAATTTTATACCTAACTGTTCAATATTGCAAATGAATAGTATAATAAAAATTTAAAACTGATCAAAATAAAAATAAACTATGATTAGCATAGCAAAAGGAGTGGACATTTAAGCAATTTATAATGTTTTCAATATAATCTTGATAAATTAACATGGCTGTCAAGTTTATGCACATAAATAAATTTCTACTGCACATATAAAATATATTCATAAATATGGAGAATAATTAAAGACATTTTGTAATGCTAAAACAGAATTTGCAAGCATAAAGTAAATAATTTGAAATTCTTGATTGTTATCTATATTGCGATTGTCTAAGTGTTGACTGATTTCTAATGGTTACTCATAAACCCATTTAGTCTTGAACAATATTACACTTATTTGAGTGCAATTTAAAAATTATAATTGAAATTTGTAATGCTATAATTGACTATTTATTATTCTGCTTACAGAATAGGTTATATTTACCTGTTTAAGGAGGTTTGTTTAAACTTGTTCCAATCCATAATTTCAATCTCTGTAGCCAAGTTGCAATCTTTAGTGTCTTTATAAATATATGAGACTATTAATGGAGGTGGGATTTCATTTCTATTGCTAAAAGGAGGTTGTCTTGACAATAGTTTGGAATTCTTGATTGTTATCTATATTGGATTTGTCTAATTGTTGACTGGTTTCTAATGGTTATATATATTTAAATAAAAATTAAGTATAAAAGTATTACAAGCTAAGTATATTATAAATAAGTTACTGATATTTTTCCCATAGCAACAGTCTATGATGATAATATAAAAGTGATCAATGACATATATGGAAAAGTTCATGGTTTAAAACGTAAGCCATGTTGATGAATAGTTTACATAGCTTCTCTAGACATTTTGTTTTTATTTATGAATTCTTTTTTAATATACATTTCAAACAGAGCTTTAACATTAAATTTAATGGAAGAACATTTTGTCTTTTTTTATTAACTTCTCAGGATATTTTGAAATACTTAATAATGTTTGGTGGAGCTTCTTAGTTTAGGAAAAAATTGTCTGTTTAATAATTTACTTAAAACTCATGTTATAGCAGAAATCAGGTTATATTGGAAAACTCTTCAAGTAATAGCATAAATATTTATCAAGGTATTTTTTCTGTTTTTTTTGATAAGGTCATAGATTAGATGACATGTTTATTCTTTATTTTTCTACATTGCTAAGACGGGCATTTTTTAAAATGACAAATAAATAATTGGTTTTCTAAAAACAATAGATTAGATGGACTTCTTGCTGAAACAATCACAACCACATGAAATGACTGACTAAAAATATTGACTGCTCTATTGTTCTATGTATTTCTATTCTGGTTTTTCCTGAAGAGTTTTCAGTGGCACTAATTTGAAAATCATTAAAGATATTTTTATTAGGCTTTTATATTATATAAACAAAAGGTTTCCAGAATTAAATTTTTCAAAGAATTTCACTGATTAAAAGTTTTAATAAAAATGTACTTTTACCAATAATGACATTTAATCAAGTAACCTAAATTCCGGTTAATTTTTTTATTTATTAAATATTTCTTATTTATCCTTTCCCCTAATCAATTCAATTTCTGAATACCTGCTGTGTACTTATCATTTTAATAACTATGCTTAAGTAGTGTTATACATATTTTTGTCAAATTAAAGCATTTATAGGAAGATAGCAGAATCTAGCAGGATCGACACAAAAAATATTATACTAAAAAAATTGGAAGTTTTTAGATTAAAATGAACCAAAATAAAATATTTTTCTTGTAGTAAAATGGATGCAAATTTTTTATTATAATTTTACTAAATTGACCCAAAAGAGAAATTGGCTTAGTATTTTATGTAGTTGATAAAAATATTTTGATGCAGATATGATTAATTATTAACTGTTGCTTCATATATATATATATTCATATATATATATATATGATATATTTTGCGGGTTCATCCGTGTTAAACAATTTAAATATTGATATACCAATGTTTCGACTTGATCACACAAGGCATCCACTGGGTGATAAAAAGTAGAAAGACGGTTGTAGAGGCGCTACAATCACTGATTTGAAAAAAACCTTAAAGTTCCACCAATAACAAATTTGTTAAATTAAGAATGTTTTTTAAAAAAATCTTTCCAAATAGGAAGAAGTTTGCATGTATCATCTCACTTATTGATACAATCTGGCCTTTTAAGTATCTCAATGACTTCTCTAATTTTGTACTGGTAGAGATTATTACATCTGGATATGATCCTGGTACTAGAAAAATCAATATTATGACCTAAATCTATAGTATGGAGTGAGATTGCTGATGATGATGAGTGTTGTTTAACTGCATTAGCATGCTAATCTCTCTTAACACTGATGCGATACCTATGTAAGAAGCATTACAATTTTCACATGAGATTTGATAAACACCATGAGATTCAAGAGATATTGAATCCTTAGGCTTGGTTATTATACTGTTGATCTTTTGATGAATAGAAAATGTTGTATCTATATTAGAGCGTTTTAATATACATCCAATACTGTCTGTAGTTCCTTTTATATATGGAACACAAATCCGAATAGCTGATTTATCATCTTTTTGTTTTCTATTTTGTCCATTTTGAGCTTGAAATAAGTTTTTTTTTATAAATTTATAATTATAAGTATTTGCTAACAAAACACTATTAATATGATTTATTTCTCCTTTCAGATATGACTTATCTGAAAGGTTAATTGCTCTATTTAAAAGAGTTTTGCCTACAGAAACTATCTGAATTGGGTGATGATGAGAATGGAAAGGTAAAAAAACTAATGCTATTGACATTCTGGTCAGTTTTGATGCCATGTCTTTGTTTACAAACATTCCAATTGATGAAGCTTTAAATATAATTTCACGATGTTGCAATTTACCAGACCATATTATTGCTTTGATTAAACATTGTCTCTTCAACACATATTTTGTATACAACAGCATTACAGACAAGTTTTTGGAACTTCTATGGGCTCACCCATCTCAGGAGTAATAGCTGATTTATTCATGGAAAATATAGAAAATCGTGCTTTAAAATCATCATTTTTAAAACCTCTCATTTGGCTCAGATACATAGATGACACTTTTGTCATACGGGAACATAAAAAATAAATTAGATGATCTTTTCTTACATTTAAATAATATGCATCCTCATATTAAATTTACAATGGAGACAGAGTCTGATGGGAAACTCCCTTTTCTTGATGTTCTAGTCACCAGTACACCAAATAGTTTATCTTTTTTGATTTACAAAAAGAATACATACATGGACAGATATTTATATTTCCATTCTCATCATCACCCAACTCAGATAGTTTCTGTAGCCAAAACTCGTTTAAATAGAGCAATTAACCTTTCAGATAAGTCATATCTGAAAGAAGAAATAAATCATATTAATAGTACTTGGTTAGCAAATAGCTATAATTATACATTTATTAAAAAGCCTATTTCAAGTTCAAAATGGACAAAATAGGAAACCAAAAGTTGATAAATCAGTTATTAAAATTTGTGTTCCAGATGTAAGAGGAACCACAGACAGTATTTGATGTATATTAAAATGCTATAATATAGATACATCATTTTCTACTCATCAAAAGATCAGCAATATAATAACCAAGCCTAATGATTCGGTCCCTCTTGAATGTCATGGTGTTTATTAAATCTCATGTGAAAATTGTAAAGCTTCTTACATAGGTATGGGTAATCGTCACATCAGTGTTAGGAGAGATGAGGATGCTAATGCTGTTAAACAACACTGATCATCATCAGCACTCTCACTCCATACTATAGATTCAAGTCATAAAATTGATTTTTTTAGTATCAGGATCATATCCAGATGTGATAATCTCTACCAATGCAAAATTAGAAAAACCATTGAGATACTTAAAAGGCCAGATTGCGAGATGATACATGCAAACATCCTCCTATTTGGAAAGATTAAAAAAAAAAAAAACATTTTTAATTTAACATTTTTACTATTGGTGGCACTTTAATCTTTTTTTAAAATCAGTGATTGTAGCGCCTCTACAACCGTCTTTCTACCTTGTATCACCCAGTGGATGACTTGTGTGATCAAGTTGAAACGTATATCAATATTTACATTTTTTAACACGGATGAACACGCAAAATATGTCTTTTATTTATGCAACCCGTGAAAATCTTTGTATCAATATATATATATTCACCACTTAACCAATGTAGACTAAACTGATACTATGAAAACTAAAACTAAAGCGAATAGAATTTATGTTTAAATTCTATTTCATGCCAAAATATACACACAAAAAAGTTATAATTAAAACAATTTATTAAAAATGAAACAAATATATGTAGATACATATATTTATCATCGATATATATATATAATCAATATTTAGAGGAGGGGTTAATTGTCTCAAGTATTACATATTTGTCAGTGCTGTAAAATTCTATGATATAAGCAAGAGGAAATATTCAAGAAAATCATATACTTTATTTTATCACAGTAGTTATATAAAAAATGAGCTAATCTAACTAGAACATGTATATGGAACTATTCATTTCAATTTCCGGACTGATCCAATTTTTACATTATATAAAAATTTATGATAAAATATTTTTGATAATATTTTGTAGATTTGATTTAGTTTCACTTTATTTTATATATTTACAGTACTATTGTTATTAGATATTTATAAATAATATCTTTTTCTAGAAATAATAAAATGAGTCAACCAAAAGAACGTCAAGAAGGTGTTAGATTTGAAAAAGGCAGTAAACATACATCTCCTGCAGGCAGCAGGGGAGAAAATGCATCTAGTTATAAAATACAGAGTAGACCAGGAACTCCATATGCGGGTAAAGTACGGTTATATATATATATGTATAAATTATTTAATACATGAAATCATCATTATATAAATGAAGTTAAAAGCACATCTCATGTACGTTAAATTGCAGCGACCAATCAGAACGGTTCTGCAAGCTAGTCCAAGCTATTACTGATCAAAAGGCAAACTGCATAATATGTCTTATTGGTTGATGCAGTTTCATACATCTTGTCTGTGAATTTAACTTTGTTTATATAATGCAGTTCCCAATTATTAAATAATTTATATTTATTTTAACTCGTTAAACATATTTTTTATAGACAAGCGTATTATATTTGTAAAATCAAAAATCAAATTATAAACCTGTTTATGAAATCAATTTGACTTTTTAAAACGACTATTTATAAACCAATGATCAATTACGAACTAAAATATTATTATTGTTACTAATATTAAAAACTTTTTAATTTACATGACCATATATATATATTTAAAATGAAATTTCAATAGCTTGGAATATTAAGTCATTTTATCAGTCTTTTTTTTATTTAAATTATCTCTAAAACAATTAAATTTTTGTTTAAAAATTCCAAATAATATAAAAATATTAAAAAGTTGCAAAAATAAATAAAGAAATAAAATTATTAATATTGAAACTTGAAACTGATCTGGAGTTTTTGGTTACATAAATATATTTGTATATTATATTCATATTTTATTTCTGTAATAGTTATATTATTGTATATTGAAAGATAAATGTTTAATTGATAAAAAACACTTGTCCTGAGATGTTTACTGTAGCGCTTCTGTGGCTAATGGACCAAACCTGAAGCCAGAAGAGGCTAGAATCCTAATTCATGTGTTTATTAGGCCCAAAACTATAACTTTCTCCCATCCACTAAACTAATAATATATGACATCTTTCAATTAAAAATAATCTAACTTTAACTATGAAGATCTTTCATACACCCTATGTATTTAATACAAAAACTTTGTATTAATTGCATACTATACAATTAACTTACTATATCAACTTATAAATATTTTGATAGTCCTAGTTACTCCTTGGGCCAGGATAATCATTAATCAATGGAATTTCCAAACCTTATACATAGGTTTGAATTACTTTATATTCCTAACTAATTAAGCTCATGACACGCTGCCTTAAGGCATTAATATAATCTTTGATTTTATTTATAGTTATTTATGTTGCTTTCATACCTGCATTAATTAACCATCACGAGTTTCTTATACTGCTCTTAAAACTAAATTGTTGGTATAATACAACTTTTGATATTTCTGTATGCATGGCTTGCATACATCATTTATAGGTATACATTGAAACTTGCTTATAGACTATGTTATCCTATCATTGATTGCTTTTGTATCCACTCTAATGTGTAAATAAAGTTTGATTTTTGAAAGTAAAGAAAAAGTATTATCTTAATTTTTTTAGATATGCAATTCCTATTCATTTTCGGTAGTCATCATTTTTAGGGATGATAAATATTTAATTAAAAATTCTATCTGGCAATTATTTTCATAAAATGTGTTAAGTTTGTCGTAAAAGTTTCACAAATTTATTTAAAATGATTTAAAAATGTTTAATTATAATTAACTCATATCTTGTTTTGTTAAATTGCAATGTGAAGCAAATAAGCAGTAATATACTTTCTAATAATTGCTTTATAATAAACCTGAATGAGATAGATATTTTTAGAGTATCAGATATTAACTGTTAAAAGTTATCTGATAAAAATACTATAGAATTATAATATTGATTATTTTTCTTAGAATGTCTTAATTAAAGATAGAATACAATAAAAATATACAATTATCCATGGTGGAAGCCTTTGAAAAAGAAATACTGTCTGCAGAAATAAAAAAAGGCGACTTTGCAAAACATCAAAACTAAAGAATAATGGATTAACTATTTTATATAAAGAGTATTTGGGTTCAAGGAATAACATGTACAGTCATGTCAAAATCTTCTTTAATTTTTGATTATTAGTTTCCTCTTTTTAACATGGCATTTCTGTATTTGCTAGCTAGATGTCGATTATTTTGAAGTAACTGGTTTGCAAATATATGTGTGTTCAAGCAATTAACAAAATTCTATTTATGTTTGTTTTGTTATTCCATTACTCTTCTCATAACAAACACACATTAGAATTATTAGAAGTTTTGATTATAAATATAAAGATTTAAAAAAAAAAAAACAGTTGATGCGGATTCAGTTTTGACTTGATGACACATTTTTTTTTAAAACATTTCTGGAGCATAAAAATACTTTATAAAACAAATAACTTCTAATAATGTAAGTGTTGACTTTATGTTCAAAATGCTTATATAATTTAAAACTTTTTCAGTTACAATTATTAGCTCAGGATTTTTTTTATTTTACTTTATATTTTTAGAAAATAAGACTGAAGATTCTAAACAACTTTAAAAATCTACATTTATAAAAAATAAGCATTAAAACTCTTGATTATAATAAACAGAAAATCTACTTTTCATATCTACATTTGCACACTTCTGCAATGAAGGTGCAAATTCATGAATAAAATAAATATAATTATCTTGAATTTTTCAGCGTATTAACTATTCCCTATAAAATATATTCAAAACAGTTTCAACAAATACATGCTCTCTTCTCCAACAAAAATTCCCTAATAAGAGAATTGTTTCACCTTTCAGTTGTCACATTTTTTACAACACTAAGCGTTTGCACACATTATTATAACTTCATTGGATCTCTAATTTTTATGATATTAATTTGCCTCTTAGGTATTTAAATTATTAGAAATATATAAAAAATTGTCATTGAATTTTTTTACATATCATTTATCATTAAGAAAGTCTTAAATATATATAAAAAGAAACAAACAAAAACAAATTACAAATACTGTAGTGTATGTATGTATACATATCAGGAATAGCAGATCTACTAAAAAAAATATGAATTCCATATAATATGAAAATGGTTTTTCAAAATCTTAGCACACTATGAGAAATGATCATCTCTACAAAAACCAAATGAGAAATGCTGTAAACAAAAACTCCTTGTATGAATTACCATATGAATGTAAAAATTATCTATATAAGTGAAAACTCTTTGGAAACAATTATTATTATTTTTTCGATTATTAAAGAGTAAAATAGATATATCTAAACAAGCATATTATGCGTATACCCGATAATAATGCAAAAGTAAAAATAAATAAATAATGAAGTTACACAATAAGGGCAAATAATCATATACGTTACTATAGTGTGATAAATCTCTCCTTAACTTGCCCTTAAAACTGGAGAAATAAAAAGAGCTCTCATGGATAATTATATAAAATAACTACAGATTGTTGCTTTTGAACAGAATAGCTAGTTGTTCAAAACATTACTTTAAAATCATTATTAGTGAAAGTAAAAGTTCCATGTTTTATAGTCATGCTAGTACTCTTATTAGTCAGGCTAGCAACATGTTATGAAGAAAGAACAATGATTTCACTGAAAAACCTTAGCTTGTATTTTAACATATGGCTAAAACTAAAAACATGTTGTATTTCAACATATTTGTTATTACGAATAGTTAAATGTGCAGGAAAAGTTTAATAAATTCTTCTATAACATTTAACCCAAATATGATTACAAGAAACGTACATCGGTTTTAACAGGGAATATATAAGTAATAAATAGAAAAATCTCTGAGAAACATTTTAATTTTTTAATATTGTATAATAATTTAACTAGGCTTAAAATAATAATTCTCATAATTTATTAAATAGACTTTGAATTTTGCTACATAAAATAATATAAAGTTTCTATGTTGATGTAAGTTTTTGGATGTTTTTATTCATTGTGATTAGATACCATGTTTTTATATATTGTGATTAGATATATACTTAATATCTTATAATTTTAATATGTAGGTAAATAATAAATTGAGGTCAATATGAATTAATTGACATTTCCCATTACAAATATTAAAATAAATTTGCACTATTCTTTAAAATTAAATATTCTGAATAATAATAAACATATATCTTATGGTACTTATTCCCAGTAAGTCATAATGTCATGAGCCAAGGTGACAATTGATGGCTGAAGACAGAAGTTAAGAATCTCCTGATTGCAGACACATACTTCCATTTGATGATAGTCATTTATTTAGGTATTTACAACTGCATATCACACTTTCAAGAAAGGAAGCTTGCAAGAATTGGAAAATTTGTGTAATATTAAATGGGAAATTATTGAACTTCTTAAAGTTAGAAGAAAAAGTGAAGAAGCAATTGATTTAAAAAGTGGACATGTAATGTGCTACAAGGGTTACAATTATTAGAAATACAAATAAAGCAGGATTCATTATAATTAAAATGTAAAAGAATAACATTGTGGAGATTGATGGTGTATAGAACAAAATAGAAGATTAGTTAATCAACTTAATGGCCGATATCAAATGCAAATTTATGCCCCAGCAAGTTCTCATTGATATGACAATGTAAAGAAATTAAAAGGATTTTTTTATGAATGTACAAAAGGCTTTTGATCAAACAAAGCAACATTTTAAAATTACCATGGACACATTAATGATACAATTGGTAAACAAATGAAAGATGAAAGTGTTGTAAGTAAATTTGGTTATGATAATAAAAATGAGAGAGGACATAGAATTGTAGAGTTTACAAAAATAAAAACTTTATGTTATGAATTTCTTTTATTTAAAATAAATGTTAAACGGAAGTTAACATGAAAACATCCAAAGGAAGATACAGAAAAATTAGATTATGTATGGACTAACATAAAATGTGTTTTAAGATTATAATATTCTTAATAAATTTAACACAGGAAGTAATCATTTATTAATGAGATATAAGATGGAGTTAATGCAAATTTAAAGAGACAAAAATTATAAAAAAAAATCAACAATACTCATAGTTTATATTTTTAATCTTGAGAAACATTCCAATGCGTTTAATTAGAACTTGCAAATCGTTTTCAGATATTAACATATTTGGAACATGATTCATATTTGAGCGAAATCTATCAAAAGATAACTGATACTCTTTTAAAAACTGCAACAAAAATAGCTGGTACAAAAAAAGAAGCAATTGACCAGTAAAAATTCTTCTGCGATAAAAAAAGAAATAAGAAAATATATAAAAATAACGCATTAAGAAGAATATTGAACATCTCGAATTTTGTAAAATGAAGTGAAAATAGTTGGTAATCATAAAATAAAGTACAATTGCAACTAGCAAGAAAAACTATGGAAGAAAATAAAAGTCTCACAAGTGTGAAACCATTTCTTGGTATTGGTAATAAACTTATTTTTCCAACAAGAAAAAAAAAACAGAACAATCACTAAAAAGAGAAATGACATCAATGAAATGTGTAGAGGAATTCAAAAAAAGAATAAGAAAAAGTACTTCCTACAACAATTATATCTTTTGGAGTGCTCAAAATTTTAAATGAAAAAGTAAGACTTGCAATTAAATTTATGAATAAGGATGATATGATGTGATGTGATCTAGTGTAACTTCGGACGATGGCGCTGTTTCTAGTCAAAAACAAATAGATATAACGTTACCGGGCTGATTTAGATTTTTTACATTTTTTAAAATTATTTATTGCAAAAACAAATAGATATAACTTTGTTCCTTTTCAGTTTTTTTTTGGTTAAATAACGCTTTGACTAGTTAATTTTTTGTTATTTTGGATTTACATTTTTTATTTTGAGAAAAAAATATTTTTCTTTGATTTCATATCTACACAAACAAGAACATTTCAGTTAAAACAAGTCCCATTACGTAGATCAAACCTTCCATTGACGCGATTCGCACTCTAATTCCATATCTTTTACACTGTCTTAGAGTCATTACCCCAACACGAACAAAGTTCTTCTCTGTGGGTAAAATCCTTTTTTTTTTGCTGAAGGAAGGCCACCACATATGCTTCCGTAGCAGACAAATCTAACAACTTGAATAGTGAACTATAACTTTTACAAAGTATTTTTAACCCCCCCCCCCCAACCCCCAAATTAAAATAAGATCAAAACTTTTGACTTTTTCAAGTTTCGTTTTCTCTTTTCTTTTTGTTTAAAATACGGCCACTTTTTTTTGGGCCTATAAGGCGATATTTTTTTTTTGTTTTTATTTGTACACTGCTGATATACTAAAACTTTTATTTTTAAAATCAGTTTCTAATACGTTTTTTTAAAAATAAAAACAAACAAAAAATAACTTTGGTCGCTATCTTTTGTCTCAGTGAAGACAAAGTACTTCTCAGCCCATCCCGCCCAAAAAATAAAATAAGCTCAAAACTTTTGACTTTTCAACTTTTGTTGTCCCTTTTTTTTTTAAAGACGGCTATACGACAATTTTTTTTTTTTTTGGTTTTGATGTCTATTTTGCCATTTTTTTTTTAAAAATTTTTTTTCTTATTAATTACATTTTTGATCCTTTCAACACACCAGCACCCAAAAAAAATACAATATCATCAAAACTCCACACTTTTACACGTTTTTGTTTTATTTTTTCAGATTTAAAATACGGTGACTTTTTTTTGGCTGTACTGTGATTTTAATTACGCGATTTCTATTTTGCCTTTACTATTAATGATATTTTTTGATCCTTTTATTTTTTCCTACTACATCTTTAAAATTTTATTTTTAAGAATGAGATACATTCGGTGCAGGAGCCTGACTGACATTATTTGTCTCGTATAATTTCTCGCGAAAGCATGAGTTTTCGTGTGAGCTTGGCCGAAACGTTTTTTGGCCTGTACCCTTTCCCAATATTTTGCGAATTCCACATTGGGTAGGGAAGAGTGGAGATGGTGTGACAATTCTTAGTGAGTCCAACTATGTGATTTAAATAGAAATTAAATTACTCTGCTATGCAGATATCAAAACTTGTGGCCACTTGAAATCCAAACACCTTCAGACGATATGGTAGCGATTGGTGAATTGTGCATAATTCGCATAAAGTGTCACGAAGCACAAGTCAGGCCGTAATATTTCTGTGCAAAATCACCGAACGGCCTGCAATGGCTAAGATAAACACAACTGTTTTCTTTGAAGTGTAGGCCGTGCATGTGTTTTAACACATAAACGATTCCGTGACCAGCTATCAAAAAACAACCAAAAAAAAAAAATAAAGACAACCAAAAAAAGAAAATAAAGATTGATAATGACTATCAAAAGACAAACAAAAAAAGAAAATAAATATTGATAATGATGAAAACGAAGTTAACAACCACAAATACCTTGGTCAGATTATTATACAGATGGAAAGATAATACATAAAATTAATCACATAATTAAACTTGGTTGGATTGATTTTGTTAGAAATAATTTAGTATTAAAAGGAAATATGCTTATGTGTTTGAAAAAGTTTTTTAGTAAATATGTTTTTCCTCTTCTTAGTTATAGATCTAAGACTTTTTTCATGTGTCATAGCATCAGGTGGGAAGCGATTCCCCTAATCCCAGAACTCTTGTAAGGCAGCTGTGCTGACCTTTCGACCACCAATGCTAGAACTGCAACACAGAGACTTTAGACTATTCAAAGAAGTCTTGAGATCATGGAAATAATTGAACGATTGAATTGGTGATTAGATGGATATAATGCTAGATGAAATGATAATAGATGGATAATTTAAATGTTAAACTGGATTTCAAGAAATTGCAAATGACTTAGAAATAGAGGGATCTGTGTGTAATGAATGGATAAAGGGTGAGGAATCAAAGAAGATGGACTGAACTTGGAAAGACTTTCATCCTGCAAGTGGATTGATAGTGATTGAAAATGATGATGTTGACCTAATTTAAATTTTTGACTCATTTAAAAATAAGTGATATCTCTCATAATGTTAGAATTACTTTCTCTGATGTTTAATTATCATTTTTTTTTTGTAATATCTGATAAAAACCAAGTTCATGCATGGTTGAACAAAATCTTCAACATATAAACTTCTGCACTTCATTTTTATCATAACATGATTATCTCAATTGGCTACATTTTTAAGCTTAGGCAACGATGGTGACTTATTATTCACAATTTTTAAAAATTATTACTCATATTTGTCTTTTTAGAGCCAAAACTAATGTTGATCTATACAAATTCATTTGATTCTGATGATAATCTCTAGTACAAATTATAGTAAAACTATCATTTATAAATTCTTGTTATAAAATCTTTAATTTTGTTAAACTAGAGTACAAAAGAAATATTATCACTCTATTATTTATATTTGATTCTCTGTGTTGACAAACTGCAGCTGCCGCGAACCACTTGCGCCATTTTGATCCCAACGTTATGGCTCTTTTTATCATGATAAACATATTTTTATTTCCTCTTGTAATTTGAAAATAAATATTTTGATGACTGTAAAAGATGAAAAATGCGCTTTTTAGCATTGTTTCTTGAATTCATTCTTATTGTAGAATAGTAATTATTGTATACGATGAATGTTTAAATATTAATAATTTGAGAACAAATCAAATTGTCAAACTATTTTTTTGTTTTAGATAGTTATTTTTAATTATATTTTTATTTTCGTTAGACTGTATACATATTCTACTATGTTTTATTATTAAAATAAATATTCAAGTATATACACAGCCATTCAGAAATTCATATTGTGTGTGAACCTATTGCCCTTGCGGCTTTTTTATTGGGGGAGGTGGCTAATTAAACAAAGTAGCTCATTTTGTTGAAAAAATTACCGAATCATGCAATAGACTAAATTTTATGGTAAAGCATATTACTTTCTTATGTACATAAAAAAATAAATAAAGTTATTTTATTTAAACATTGTTATCGTTTATAACAAAGTAAATATGAAAACAAAATTTAGTTTATTAATGATCGAAATATTTAAAATTATACACGTACATTACTTTTTCTTTTATGTTACTAATTGAATCTATTTTAATTGCCGTCTTTTAAAAAAATAAAATGATTCACAATAGTGAAATAAAATAAATATTTGGTATGATATTATGTTGAACTATTTCCATCATCGATCTTTAAGTGTTGAATGTCTAGAAAATTTTTAAAATTTTATTTAAACTTTTCAAACACAAGTATCTGTTAGTAAATAACACATAAATAGACAACACAGGATATTACTAACAGTTCTTTGTATTTGGAAAATTTAAATAGAGTTTAAATTTTTTAAACATTCAACAATTAATGATAGATGTTGAAAATAGTCCAATATATCATATCTATCATCTACTTAATTAATTTATCAATTTCAATACGACTTTTAATAAGTATTTCAGTTAAACAGCGAAAGAAATGGTGATCATGTGATGTTTGGTGGTATAAACAAAATGATAAAAATGATTATTGTATTTATCTATATGATTGATGAATTACACGTATGGATTGAATTAAAATATGATATATTACAGGTGATTGATTGGTCAATTAGGTAAAAATAAAACCATAAAATAAGTAAGACAGTCTATTATTGTCAAAAAAAACCAAATATATGTTTGTGCTAACAATAAATTATTATATATTCTGAATATAAATATAACTTTCCCAAAACGATAGCAATTATTATTCCACCTTAAATTGACATACTGAATGTTCTGTTTAAATCTGTGCATTATAATAAATACTACTACTTGTAGTAGAATAATTATGAAATAACCATAATATTAGCTGGCGCAAATTAATAAATTGTCTAATGTAATTTAGACTCCATTCTGATATTTCTGTAGTTGATTAAATGATTTCTATTTTTATTTTTAAATCAATAAAAAAAAAGTAAGTTACCAATATTAAAATTTTTTGGCAATGAATAAGCTCAAAGTTTAATCTAATTTCATTTATCTTAAAAGTATTATACGTAAATTTAATTGTTTTAAATGTAAAGCCTTTATGTTTGCTAAACCATTTTAATATCTTTATTTATGATGAATTTAATTATTTCATACAGCAAAGGGCAGACAATACAAGAATGACTAAACACTTTAACACTTCATGTTACTCCTAATTATTTCAGTAGTTATATGTTTTTATTTATCAAAAAAATATAAATTAATCTGAAATTGGTTTACAACTATAGGGACTTGGTTTTACACATCTATCTGTTATATAAAATATGAGATAAGTTGAAATCTATTTGTTATGACAAATAAGCAATATTTGGTCTGCACGTGACCATTAGGAAAAAAAATGAATCTGCAAAAAAAATAAAAATAAAAATATGTGTACAATTCTCAAATATTTATACAAATTGCATAATAACTTCAAAAATATAATGCCACTTATAGAATGTTCAAATGGGATTTATTTTTAGGCGCCTTTTCAATACAGTGGACAATGTACAGATTTGGATACAAATGTTAATTAACTCCAACAATTATATAAACACTTCAAATTTTGTGCTAAAGTACACTCAATATTTTTGAATCATGAAATGGAAACAGTGATTGTTTCTCTCAATCCAGATAACATGATAATTATTTCCAATGAAGACCATAACACCAAGAGAAAGATAAAATATACATTTATTATCATATACAATAATTACCTCTAAGTGTATGTGTAAAGCATAAAATTTACATCACCTCACTGTACTAAAAATTCACAGTAATTAAAGTATTGAGGAAAATATATGCTTGACAGTATGCTAGATAGAAATTTTATTAGCATAGCAAGAAGGTTATTCTTTGTTTTACAGACCTACATATATATAAATTTAATATTTTCAGAGACTTAAAATATAGACATTAAAATTATAAAAGAAATTTTGTGTATATTAAACTAGAATGGCTTTCAACTATGATAAAAGGAAATAATCACCATCAAAAATCAATAATCCTATTTAAACTATGGGATCAAGTTATTATAAATAGTATTTGTCTGAATTATCTTAAGTTAAAAAACAAATGCCTTTAGCGCTGAAGATGATAGATGAATAGTAAATAAATCCAGATGTTTTTTATGAGTGAAAAATTGAAATTTACAATTTGTATGAATCCAACCTGTAATAGAATAAACCTATTACTATTCCTGTTATAGAAATACTTTTATGGACTTAAGTTGTAAACATTGAGATTAAAATGCATTTTTATATATTTAACTAGAAAATACTTTCAGCTATGATTAAATAGATCATGATTAAAATTGAAATCATCAAATTCAATTAGTAATTGCTTGATTACATTATAGCTTAAGATTTATTTTGATTTATTACTTGGGGAATTTGTATTATAATTTCATTCCTTACACACTATCTATCTATCTGTATTTTTATATTGGACTATTTCCATTATCTATCTATCTATCTATCTATCTATCTATCTATCTATCTATCTATCTATCTATCTATCTATCTATCTATCTATCTATCTATCTATCTATCTATCTATCTATCTATCTATCTATCTACCTACCTACCTACCTACCTACCTACCTACCTACCTACCTACCTACCTACCTACCTACCTACCTACCTACCTACCTACCTACCTACCTACCTACCTACCTACCTACCTACCTACCTATCTACCTATCTATCTATCTATCTATCTATCTATCTATCTATCTATCTATCTATCTATCTATCTATCTATCTATCTATCTATCTATCTATCTATCTATCTATCTATCTATCTATCTATCTATCTATCTATCTATCTATCTATCTATCTATCTATCTGTGTATATTACTGTCTATCTGTCTTTCTTTATATCTGTCTATCTATCTACCTATGTATTTAACTAACCATCTATTTATTCAACTATCTATGAAATACAATTATACTTTAAACTTTTGACAATATCCATATTAAGTATAAACATGCAAGTAAAACTTAGGGATTATTTAAAAAACAACAACACAATAAGATATGATCATAAATAACATATTGTAATAATATTGTTACAAATTTCTTGATTGTACCCTTTTTTTAATGTAAAAGAATTTCATGCTTTTCTGGTTAGTAAAATTTTTGAAGTATTCTTTCCAAACAAGTAATACATTTTTTTCTGAAGGCTAATATACAATAAACAGGACTGATTATCCGATTACTTGACAGGAATAATTACATTACTAGTATTTTTTACTAAAGAGAAAACAAAATAAAACTTTAAACATCCAGTCAATTCATCTTACTATTGAAGTTATTTCTTCATTGTTTCTTAGTTAAGAAATATTAAAGATATTTAAATTCTATAGAAGTTATTTATTGAAGCATTATTTAATATCTATAGTTTTAAAACTATACAAAATTACTAAGATTTGTACTAACTTGAATAATATATTAAAAAATACATTTTTTTTTAGAGATTACTTGTAGCACAAGATTAGACGATAAAGATCTATTTTATTTCATGTTTAAATTTTTAAACCATTTTATAACACCAATATATTAAAAGCATTCAATAATTTAATCTGATGTTATTGATTGTAATTTAGGATGTATTTGGTGTATTATTCAATCCAATAAAATTAAAATCCTAATCCTTTTCTGAGCTTAGTGATTTATTTTGGTAACTGTGATATGAATGCTTTAATAATAACTAGTATTTTAAATTTTTTTTACACACATAAAAACAATAACTAATATATTCTACATGTTGATCTGTCCATCTGTCTATAATCACCCCCCCCTTATATATTGATGTGATGTGATGCACTTTGACTTCTCCTTCTATGGAGTCAGAAATCTCTCAGAAACTATGCCCAGAAAAACCTGTTAGCCACTTTACCTTCCCTTTCCATTCTCCACTGTAAGTTTTTCCAAATACTGCTGCATCCCATTTCCACAACATAATCTTTGTCAACTCCATGACACAGAAAAATGAGAAAACATCATTATCCACATGGAATGGTGACATTTATCAATGAACAATGATTTAACAAATAACAAAGAAACAAATATGAAAGAAGCAAATATAAATAAATATGTAAGAAGTAAAAGAAGCATAAGTTCAGTATTGCAATAAAACTATAAATAGTTATAACAACTATTATGCCTATAACCTACAAACTTCATCACTAGCACTAAAAAAATCAAAGCATCAACTCAACCAACAATCAATAGTCATGCATTGTGACTGGACCTACAAAGAGGTACATTATAAATAATGCCAAACTTAGTGCATGATATACAATAATTTTTTGGATGCATGTTCTTAAGAGCTAATCTATCGCTTATAATAAAAATTAATGCTGGGATACTGATATGTGTGAATTATCAGCAATACTCTGGCCTTTTGGCACAACCAGCCAGCTATAAACTAATTTTTTTCAAACAAAAATTCAGTAAATGGATTATAAAAATGTTATTTTGTGCCATTCAGAGAACTATATGGATGTCCAAATATAAACCCCACATATAAATATCTTAACAATTTTTGTTCTAAACTAACTTAGGAATCAAGGACCCTAGTAATTGTGACTGTGAATAAGAGAAAGATATATGTGTACATGTAATCTAATTTAATTTAAATAATTTTACTGGGATAAATTTAAATCCATAAAACCCTAAGCTGGAATGAAATCAAGCCACACACACTTCCAATATATAAAATAGATAGTTGGAGCAATAAAGACAACATAACTAGAATTATTTAATAATTAAGTAATAAATAAGAAAATTGGCAAAAATGTGATATGATAATTCAAACTTGAATACATTTTAAACAACAAAATATAATTTAATATAGTAATATCAACTTGTTGACTCTTACTAATTCAATTAACCATTATTAACTTTAAAATGAAATTGATTTAATCTCTTCATTGATTAAAATTACAAATCAACATTTCAAAGATAAAAAAATTAAATTAACTCAAACTCCCTTTTTTTTCTTATGAAAAGAAAAAGGTCCTTTAAATAATATGAAACATGTTTCAATGAAACAAAAATAAAATAAAATTATTGATTATTAACAATTGTACTTCATTTAAAAATGATCTATAAATGTAAATATAATGTGCACTTTAATGCATCTTTTAACCATGAATTTATGTCTCATTTGAATCCTTTGGTAATTGTATTTCAGGATTTTTTTCTCATAATGCTATCCTTCTTGTAAGCTTCTTAATTAACTCATATTTTAGACAAACACACAGAAAGAATTAAGAATATTTTACAATCTAATAATTTTCCAGGTGAAGCAAAATACAAAGAGACAGTTCATGCTTTTGGATGAAGACAAGACATATTGCAGTTAGGGATATTCTCTTTCCATATTTCCTTTAGTGAACAGCTTATCTGTTCAAGTTGGTTATACTTAATTTAAAAACCATTTTCTAATAGCTGATATTCTGCTTCTGTTTTCTTCATCAGCTTAAACAAAAGCTTGGTAAAGAATGAATGTTGTCTGTAAGGCAATAAAACTTTCTGATTTAGCCTCCCCCCCCCCCAATATTATTTACCGGAACAATTCTGTATCAATCTAATCACATTTTATTTTCTACATATCTAAATTAAACACCACAAATTGGTTCTATTTTCTATGTTTACCTATTTTTCTCCTTCTTTTAATTAAAAAAAATTATCATGTAGTTGTTTTTTTTTATTCCAGAAAATAAGATATTTTAATTACCATGATTTAATAAACATTGTTTGTTTTAGAGGTAAAAAGAAGACAAAACAGAAAAAACACAATTCTAGTGAATTACAAAAAATGTAACAAAAAATGTTGAGATTTTTTTTTCTTTTCTTTTTTAAAAAATCCCTTTTTTATCTTTTTTATTTACCTTATAAAAGTTAAAATTACAACTTTTCAGTAACTTCGTAAAAATAAAAGTATTTTTTTTCTTAGTGCTTTTTTTAAAAAAAATACCTGAGGAATAAAAATGAAAAAAATTATTTACTTAATCTTATAATTTTGTCTTTCTTTTACAACTGTATTCACATTATATTAAACAATATTTTACAACTGTCATATCATTTAATAAATAAAAAAAGTAATAAATTTAATGCTTGATAACAAAAAAAGCATATGAAAAAATTAAGTCTATTATTCCCTATTAATTAATACATTTTAAATTATAGTTATTTTATTAGAAGTACTTTGACCTATACATCTTGTAGTCTTTATTGACTATATAACATTGAATAATAAAATGAGACATCCTTACACAATACCCATAATTCACTTTAGTTTATTTCTCCCAAATCTTGTCAACTTAGATTTATATTTGATTATACAAATATAAAAGGTATGCAAATTAAACATTGCCACATAAAATAAAAGAGGCTATGTTGATTTCAAGAAATTGTCAAGTGTTAGTGAATCAGCAATCATCATATGTTAAAATAAAAGAATTATGGGAGAACTAAACTAAATTGACCTATAGGTATTGTGAAAAGATGACTCACTTTGATTATTCAAAGTTATGTAGTTGATAAAGACTACAAGACATATAGTTGAAAGTACTTCTAATAAAATAAGTATAATTTATGTGGGTTTTTGCATTTTAATATATGTATATATATATATATTGTAACCTTCTCCTCTGATCATTGGACAATCAGGCCTACACATATCTATAATCATAAATAAATCATACTGCACATTTTAGGTGCTATAATCTTACCTGTAGCCTTTCCCCCTAATCTAACTAGTCCAATTTACACATTTTGAAATTATATCTTTCTCTGTAACTTTCCTAGCTACAACTAATCTAGAATATATATCTAAAATAGATGATAAACTAAAGATGATTTCTTTATTAGCCAAGCTCACATGAAACTACAATCCTAGAGAAGATCACAAGGTGGATTAATAATTTCTGGTCAAGCTAGCCTCAAAATCCACAAACAAGCAAAGAAACAAAAAATTATAAAATAAACTTCATATTGTCAAACTAATAAATAAATAATAATTAGATCGATGGAATGAATATGAAATTAGAAGTATAAATTAGGCAATAAGTCGATGAGGATGTAAATGACTAAATGAATGATGCAAATAAGTAATAATTAAATAATAAAATAAAACGAATCTGAGATTGAAGATGTGTAAGAGTTAATGAATGATTAAGATGAGAATGGAATAAGAGCTAATGAATGATGAGTGAATTAGGATAATGAATTAGGATGAAAAAAGAGAATAAAGAAATATTGAAATGACAAATGAGAAGAATGATGATGATGAAAGATAATGTACAGAACTCTAAATTTGATATTGAATTAAATGATAATAAGACAATTAAATAAAATACAGATTCTAAGCTTACTAAGACCAGAATATTCACCATAAAGTCAAAACCAACTATATATTTCAGACAAAAGAAGTAATAGATACTTTAAAGTTTAGGTGACATTATATCTCATAGTGAATGTAACACAATTCCATTCTAATTACAATAATTAACTGGATACAAATTTACCAGAAATTCAAATCCTATCATAAGTTGATATAACTTATCCTTCTCAGGGTTCACATAGCTTAAAGGGTGATATACAAGATACATTTGGGTCAGTAAGTGGGATTTTGCCACTACCCAAGCATAACACACACAAAATAGCTCTTAATACTGAATTGAATTACTAAACCATATTCAATAATTTTAAATAAATTCTATACATTCCCTAAGTATGCTAAACTTTAAATTCCAATAAGTAAGAGTAATTTTTTAATAGCTAAACATAATAGCTTTCCAACTTTCTTTCTCCATTAATTAGAAACAAGGTGACCAAGACCAGTGAATGATAAATCTGTGGATTCAAATGAACTGATCAAACCAATATTAGGTTTTTAATCTTTTAGTATATCACTTAAATAATATTTACTGAGGCTATAACCTCGATAATATGTGTATAAAATGCGATAGTGGGGACCTCTACAGGTGTTTAACCACAAGCTTATGCTATGGAAGAAAAGAGGGGAACCTTCTTTACTTCAACCTACTTTCTATTTAAATAGGTGAAGCTGAAGTGGTTAGATCTGCGAGCGTGAAGCTATTCAATACTGCAGATCTAACCAATTCAGCTTCACCTATTTAAATAGAAAGTAGGTTGAAGTAAAGAGGGTTCCCCTCTTTTTTTCCATAGCATAAGCTTGTGGTTAAACACCTGTAGAGGTCCCCACTATCACATTTTATAATCATATTATCGAGGTTATAGCCTCAGTAAATATTACTTAGGTAATCAATGTGTATTTAATAAATTTATAATTACAACTTTATATCACTTAAACTAATATTCTTTAGGTTAGTATGTTTAATTATTAAGTTATAATGCCCTAGATATACTCATAAATGATAGGGCTTAACACAATTATTCTGATATACTTACATATAGTGACTTTTACAATATTGATGACAATTTCCTTATAATCACAGGATAGGTCGATAGCAATAACAATAATATAATGTGTGGGTGTGTTGATTAGCAATAAGAATACTGACAACTAAATAAATTTTTAACACAACAATATTTATTTACATTATGTACAAGTCTCTTTCAGACACATTACACAAAACAAGATAAATCCATTCCAAAATTAGGGATGGTAATTAATGATGTGGTAAGTAATAACCAACAAAAATGACAAACATTTTAGTATATGTTTCTTTATTATTGTATCAGGTAGACTAAGATAGTTAAACTTATTTGAGCTATTTTAGCATTAAAATTGCACACAAAATGGATTAATATCCTTTGGATATACGCAACTTTTAAATAAAAAAAATAAAAACTCTAAATTACAATTTATTATATCAAATTATAGCTGTTTGAGTTATTAGAATATGATAAGGGCAATTATCACATCCCAATACAAGTAATAATTTATTATAATTTACTATATAAAAATTTTATTGCATTGATGTGGGGCAAACATCCTCAGTTCAATGCCCATATGACACCAAAAACATTTACTATGTCCACAACTTAACCATTTATTAATTAACTGATCTTGCTAATTCATCAGTAAATACCTACTTGTTGAAAACCAATCCACATTGTCCATGTACACATCTTGCTCTTCTATGTAGAAGTTCTACAAACACTAGTAAGTTTTGGTTGGTCTGTTTATAAACTGATGAAAATTACACAACATCAGAAAGACACTATTTCCATTAGACAACACTATAGCTATAACAGACTTTATCTTATCCTTGCTATTCGATCTAAAACACACTGCACTTTATCATACATAGTGGAATATTAACTATATAACTTCTTGAGGGATCTCAATAAAGGAGGCTCTACAAAATAACATGACAGTTGTATATCAAGAAACAACATAATAGTTGTATAAGAATATGGCCAATTCTGATACCTTTTCTGAAGGTATAAAAGTGGGAGCAGTGCCTCTCCACTGGAAAACAGAATTCAGACCATGGGATCTACCTCTTTTAGGCATAACTATGCTCTAAGCACTAACTTTAATCAGCCCCAACAATATCATACTCTCATATTAATCACAATGGGGAATTTTTCATCATCCCATGTACAATATTAATTATTATTATATCTAAGGCTCTTATATGTAGCCCTAACTCATCCTAAAATCTATCACAAATTCTGATCAATACAATAGCAAGGTAAACCAACTCTAATAATCTAAGGGGAAACATAAATATTCCATTGCACATTGCAGAAACTGTTAATATTTTATAAACAGCCCACCAATATCAGTAAAATAACCATTAATTATTTCAATAATTATACCTTTTATTATAGCAAGCCATGTACATGCAAACGAGGAGGATTAAAGTACATTTTGTATTTAAAGTGGACATTTCGTTTATAAGAAAAATTAAGCAATAATAAAAAAAAAATGCTTATTAAATTATTTTTATATAATAGAACAATGGTATCATTATGTGTATATTTTTGACCAGTTTGGATGTATTTGTTCCCCTCCTCGATATAATGTTAACATCTGTTTTGGCAGTGAAAGAGATAAACATTTCTTTTTCGGACCAGATAAATAATATTTACCATTATGCTTTCCCTTCATTGGGAAAATAATATAAATATGGATAATAAATGTATATAACTTTATACATAGCTACATCATCACTTAATATATTTTATACCCTGGTATAGATATAAAAAAAACTTAATACCTGAATAACACATAAAATAAAAAAAAACGCATTACAATATTATATATAGCAATTAACAAATTAACAAACATTACATTTTCTACCATTGGACTTTATCGAAGTTTGATTCGTTCTTATAAGTAAAACAATATGAAAACGGATATGATAAGTAAACATTCCTGAGTATTATATATATTTTGGTTATCCGGTTTAATATTAACATCTTCAGATAAAATTCAAACATTTCTCCAATGGCAATAGAAATCCTTTATCGGTTTGTGCACTAATGTAAGCATACTGAAGCAATATTAAAACATTTTCGAGAATAAGTCATTTAAATAGGTTTAATTTATATATGGATTTGTCTATTTTTTTTTTTCTTTTTTTTTTTTTTTCATCTGCGCGAAGATCTGTTATATTCTTAAATAATCTGGGTGATTTTAAAACCGTTTAAAATACTATCACGTTGCAAGTTATTTACTAACGATAAATAAATACGATCTTCTAAGCAATTTTAATTAATATGTAACATATATATTTTTTTTCAAATGTAGCACAATTATAATCAGTTTATTACGATTTTTGAAAATAAACTTTTAAATCACTTATGAATTTTGTTTACTTGGTTTTTTCCATTTTAATTAATATGTAATATATATATTTTCCAAATGTAGCACAATTATAATCAGTTTATTACGATCTTTGAAAATAAACTTTTAAATCATTTATGAATTTTGTTTACTTGGTTTTTTTCGTCCACAGTAATTGTCACAATAAAAAAAAAAACCTGGGTAATTTTAAACACTTAACATATTATTACCTTATATGTTGTATAATCAAGAAAAAAAAATCAATATTTCTTTATTCACTATTATTATTGGCAATTTATTTCATATTTAAGAATGTTAAATAGAATTGATTTAATATTAAGCAGTTATTAAGAATATATATACGTGACTGATTACTTCTTCCGGGGGAATATCCTAGCAGACGATGTCTTTTCACAATGACATAAGAAATATTTTATGTACTTTTTTTTTTCAACTAATTACTTTATATGACTTAAAGTGAAATTTTAATTTCTTCATTATTTCTTAAAATGATTTAGAATATTTTCTTGAAATATTAATTTATACGCAAATGGATTTTTCTGCTTAATGCTGAATTAATAACAGCGCGAAAATTAAAATACTTTAATCTTTTTTTTTTATCTTCAGTCTAAATAACTTTTGTGTTATGACTAGTTCTGATAATTGGTTAAAATAAAGAAGACAAAAATAAATGCTTACATTTTCTGGGATTATTTTCTGTTCCAAATAGTACATTTTGGAAAATACTTATTCAAATAGCGGTCCTTCCAGTGTTTCCTTCAGTAGGCAAAGTTAAGAATCTAAGATCGATGGAAAGTAGTGTAGAGATTTTCACAGGGTTATTGAGTTTACTCCATAGTTTTCAAATCCATCTATCTATGAAATTTTGTCCCAATTAATAAAAAAAAATTATTTTGTAGCTTATTTCTTCTATTTTACTTCAGAAGTGGAGCTGTAGTCTTGTTCCATTTACATTTCTTAAAGTAGTCCCCCTCCCCCTACAAACTTTTATATTATATACTTTGTATTATCTGACAGGATTGGTTCTATTATGGGCCAATCACTGTAAAATGTGAATAAATTAAGTTTGATCACTCTAGTGAGAATCATCTAAACTGATGCATTTCAATTTACATTAAAATATAATATATTCAAAGATTGTTTATAAAAAAAATTAGAAGAATTATAAATTGATTTTTCTGTTTACTTATTTATTTTTTTAATTATTGTTTAACACTACCAATAAAATAAAGTGTTAAATATTTTTATGCTTCCCAATAATATTTTAATACTATTAAAACAACATTTGAAATAGCTGCCACTGGAACATGTGATAAAATGTTTATGGGATTTATAACCACTCTATTAGACTTTCCAGTATCTCACAAACAGTCAAGATCATCATCACTTCTTAAGATATTTCTTAATGAGCTAATGCTTAGTGGGAAAATTCTAATCCACAAGCATTTCATTCTATAACTAGTCTCTATACATTGATGTTCAATATCTTAACAATTATTACTAATTAAAATTTAAAATTTTACACATTTATCCACTGGATAAAACCTACTATCTTTGAGCCAAAACATATGATTACAATATATATATATATATATAATAGAAAAATATATTGATATAGATAATATCAAATGCCAAAAGATAAACTAGTCAATGTAATAAACCATTAATACTATATAAAATTAATTGTCTAGCCAAAATTAAAATGACAAATTCACTACTAATGGTGTTTCTGCTAGAACAAAATTCCCCAGCACAAAGCAAAATAACGCAAAGCAAATATGTACTAACTATCTTTTCACATTTGCAACTAACATTTACTTAACTTTAATGTTATTTAGAAATTCTGTATTTTCTCCTTTTTTATCCTTTTCAAAAAAACAACAATAGACTGTTGAAATATAATTTTATGATCTATATATTTTTCATGAATATATTGTGCATAATGTAGCACTAATATATTCTTTGTCTACTAATAAAATATATCATTCTTTCATTTAAACTCAAACTATTTCAGCTTACATATATATTTTCTATTAAAACATCAATAATAATAAAAACTGTACAAATAGTTTTCTGCCATTTGTTCTTTTGAATTATTCAATATATTATTTAGAATAACAAATTATCTTCACACTGTTTAATTAGAATGGAAATTAATCTAAATAATTTATTGAATAATACAAAAGATTATGAATAAAAATACCATTATTAGACTTGTGTATATTAATCTTTCATTTGTAAAAATTTATATATAGACCAATGGAGTTTGAATTGAAAAATAATTCATGAAAGTAAACTAGAGAATTATAATTATACCTCACTTCTGTATTATATATTTATGAGAAATATGCAGAATATCAGACTAAGTTTGAGCAGAATTTGATTGTCTGTTTTAGACAAAAATGAAAAGAAGATAAAAATAAAACAAATAATCTCTTTTAATAAATCTTTATTAATCTGAATCGATTAATTTGCTCACAAGTACATTTTATATTTAGGAATTTTAAAAAAGTAGGATACTATATTGAATAATATTTCTATAGTGTAATTTTCAATACATCACTCTAATCTAATGAATGACTAATAAAAATATTAGTATATTATACGTTTCTTTTATGTGGGATTGCTTTAAACTTGAGAGCTCTTGAGTTTCAGGGAAATTATTGATAATATTTTTTTTTATTTTGATTTTGATTAGCAATTTAATTTTGAATTAGTTTACTTAATTTAATATATATTTTTATATACACATAGGTCCGGTGGATAGACTTCAGGTTCCAGGATCCTATAGTAAGTTGTTTATTATATTTTTTTAAAAAAATAAGCAAAGTAATTAATATATTTTAATAACTTACTTGATGTATTTGGATACATTTTCTGTGATTTTTTAACTGCTGGTTAGATTTTAATTTTTCATTAATTGATTGCTTTAGTTATAATCGTCATATTTGTCACCATTTTCATAAATTTTTGATCCATTAAAAAATGAGGGTTTTTTTATAATTTAATCCCATTTTTCCTACTTATAATCTTCTTTTTGCCACATAACACCAGCGACTCTATTTATTTATAAAATAACTGTTTTCATTATAAATTTATTTAGATTACTTTTTTTCACTTACAACTTATAGACGACTACTACTATTACTACTACTACTACTACTTCTACTACTACTAATACTACTACTATTACTATGACTATGACTATGTCTACTACTTCTACTACTATTACTACTACTACTAAAACTACTACTACTACTACTGCTACTACTACTACTACCACTACCACTACTACTACTACTACTACTACTACTACTACTATTACTACTACTACTACTACTAGTAGTAGTAGTAGTAGTAGTAGTAGTAGTAGTAGTAGTAGTAGTAGTAGTTTTAAAAGATACTTTAGTTGATTAAATTGTTAATAATTTACACAGAATAATCATGTTTTACATACAATAATTGTTGCATTGATTAATCTACTGTTTTACAAGATTCTACTGAATATAAATATTGTACAGTTTGTAAATATAAATATTGTACAGTTTGTTTACAAAAAAGTTTTACAAATAAATAAAATCATCTTAATTTTTTCTTCACAGTGTCATGAGTAATGAAACCAGACTCCATGTTGCTGCAAAAATATCTGAAGGTGCAAGACATTGGTCTCTTGATTTAATCTTTAATAATTTGTTCAAAAATATTGATTTTAGTCTTTGTGATGTAGGACTAAAGACAAAGTAGCATCTAATATACCAAAGAGTGAAAAGGAGATATATAACTATTCTACTCTGTGGGAATAGCCCCCTTTTGATATTTTCAATTATAAGATTGATTGTCGGTATTTGAGAATGCATAATTGTTGATATAAGTTGTTGATAAGTTTGTAAAGTAGGACATGTGAAGAGGAAATGTTCTACTGTTTCTTCCTCTTTTTTATACATTCCACATATAGCATCAATATTTGCATTTTTCATTTTATTGGCGATGAATGCATTTATTGGTAGAGCCTTTAGATTTATTTTGATTAAAATATCTAGGTATTTAGGCTCCAAGTGCCAAAATTTGAATTTGTTATTGAAATAGTGAGTAATGATGTGGGTATTTGCTGATTTGTTTCATTCAGTATGACATTATTTTCCCAGTAAGAGATTTTACTAGAGAATAGGTTTTTAGTGGTTTTGTATGCATTGAAATACCATCAAAAAGATTTTTAATGTAGTTGTTTTTTATTGGTGGTGGTGTATCTGTTGGTGAAATTGGGAAGAAACATTCAATATAAGGATAGAATTTCATAAGTCTTGTTATCTCATAAATTGCTTTTTGTATATAGAATGTAGAAATACTATGTAGTGATAGTCCATCATGCTTTAAATATTTTTGCATGTTTTTGATGCTAATTGACACTATTCCCCTCCCCCCAAATCAACTTAATACATAGTGAGTTGATTTTGTTCATAAATGAGTTGGTGCATTGTATTACTGGAGCATAGTAATTTATCTTTGGAAAAATGAACATGTTAATTAATGAAATCTTTGCATGCAAAGTAAGATATGTCTTCTAAAGTGAATTGATAATTTTTTCAGTTGACTCTAATAGATGGTTTTGAATCATTATTCACATGTCATTATACCTTTTACTTAATGGAAAACCTAAAAATTTCATTGGAGGTGCTTTACACATACAGTCAATTTTTTTTCCCAGTGAGAATCTGCCAAGCGGATGAATTTTTTTTTGAAAATTAATGATGACTTAACAGAGAATTCTTCAAGAATTAAAACAAGTGAAGGAAGAACTTTTTAAAATGGAATGAACACTACTATGTCATCCATATATGAGATGTGTTTAATATTGGTATTTATAAGTGGAACAGAAATTCCAGGCAGTTTTTCTTCTGGTTCTAATAGCAAAGGATTAATGTAATTAATAAACAGTAATGCACTTAGTGGTGAACCTTGTGGTATAGAGTTTTGAGGGGAGAATCCTGGTGTTGTTTTTCCATTTAGAGTAATGTGTATTTCTCTGTTTAATAATAAGTTATCCAGAATGTACATGTTGGAGTTTTGATATTTTGTATTGAAAGACCTTTTAACAGCTTTTCAATGGGCACAGAGTTGAATGCTGCTTCAATGTCTAATTGGACTGCAATAGAAGCTGCTATTTTATGTGGATGAACTTCCTCCAATATCATTTTGAATAGTGTAACTGCCCCAGAAGTTGAGCAGCCTTTTTTAGCATATTGGTAATGAGATATTCTTGGAAGAATCTGAGGTTGAATTTTATCCTTGATAAGTGATTCTATGATTTTAATCATCATTGATATTGTTCTTAGATTTTTCAATGGTGAAAGCAGGATATATTTTTTTAAAAAATGGCACAATTGATATTGGGTATAAGTGAATAATATAATGAATTTGCTTTGCTAGGTAGGAACACATGCTATGTATGATAGGGACAGTGAAATTTGATAAATGATCAAGCTCAAAATTAGGAATAGCATCGATTCCAGGGTGTATTCTTTCTGGAGTGGATCTAATTTTTTGCAGTATTTCAAGTTTGGAAATATCGTGAATGCCATTCCAAAGGTATATGGTAAAAATATTGGAAAAGAATGCTTTTGTAATTTGCCTTTAAAATGATAAAAAATATGAAGCAACATATCATGTCCATCTATCATTTCTTGATTTTGGGTTATTGATGAGGGAATCATTTTTTTTGATCTATAACCAAGTGCTCATTGAATATAACCCTTAGTTTGTTTATATTTCTATTTTAGTACTATAATTGATTTTATTGATGCAGAATCACAAGAGGTGCTTTTAAGTTTGATTATCCAAGTCTTTTACTAGTTTTGTTGGGGGTTTATTGTTATGTGTACAAGTGTTTGATTGTGGATGATACTATGTTAATAAAACAAAACCATGCATAAATTGGTTGCAAGGACAATATATCAATTTTTTTAAAATATATGTATATTTCTGACATCAATGCTTCAAGTGTGGCAGATTTTAAAAGCAATCTATTTGTATTACTAAGTGGCAAAACAGGTTTTACTAATCTATTTGTATTACTAAGTGGCAAAACAGATTTTACTTGAATATTTAGCTTTAAATGAACATTCAAATCCAGGTGATCAGAAAATGCCACTGGCTGCAAGGAAGGAGAGATTTGGTAATGTAATTCAGGTCAATAAAAACATAAATCGATTAAAGTTGAATTTTTCTTTGTATAATACAATATAGAGTTAGAAGAGAAGAATCCCTCAGCACTCATTAAATGTTTATTAATCATATGCAAGTAATTCCTAACAAAATCACAGTAAGGCATGTTGAAGTCTCCAATCATAATTGTAGGATATGAGTTTGTACTTAATAGCAGATTAATCTTATTGATTAATTGACTTATTATGAAAGTTTTATTATATAAATACAAGCCTATAATATTTATTGTAAAAGCTGTATGAATTAGAGAAATTATAATCATGATGGTCATGATAAATTATTCTGAATATTTGAAATGGTGATTTATGATGGTTTGAAATCCCATTCCAGCTACAGCCAGGACATTTACTGAAAAATGGCAATATCCAAATTTAGATAAAAATTGCTGGGGATTAATAGGTGAATTTATAGAATATTTTGTCTCTGTAAAAATTATTATATGTGGAGACCAATTACTTAATGCAAAGATGCATTGGATTGAATTGATTCCCCTAACATTAATCTCTGATACACATAAATCAATTTTAATTCTATAACAGCAAAAAATAACTTTAAAAATATCTATTATGATCGTAATTGTATTAAATATTACATCATGGCATTTTGTATATAAAATGGCCAACAAAAAAATTTCCAAAAGAAACACTATATAATATTTTATATTTGTAGGTAGATTTCTCCAGTTATCCTGGTGAAACATATGAAATAAAGTCCCACTTAATTTAAGGTAGGAAAGGATTGCTATGAAAAATACATCCTTAGCAAATTGTTCATCAATTTGTACTTTTTGACTCAAGCAGAGAGCTGTCAGAAATTTGAACAGAATTTGTATCCAACTCTGTGTTAACTTCTTCAGAATCTTTGTCCTTTTTAGTTCTGCCTTTTCTTTTGTGACTGTTTACTCCTTTGAAGTATTTGACTTGCTCTTGTAAAAGTTGACAATTACTAGAGTTTTTACAGGTCCAATATAATGGGCTTGCATCTTCTGGACCATTATTATCTTCATTTGAATCATTATATTTAGTTTTTTTGTGAATTGGCATGTATGAAGTATTCTTTTTATTTTCAGGGTTGTTTTTTTGTTTATCCATTGCATTTAAGTCTTTATTTTTATTTAACTTGTCATTCATTTTATTTTTTTTACTTTTCTTAATCTTTGTCTACTGACTGCCACTTTAAAATTGTCATCATTTTCTGATGAGGTGTCAGTGCTGTACTTGTCATCAGGGCTATCTTCAGAGCTGTCTTATGTTTGCATATGGTGTGGAGTATTAGATTCAAAGATCGATACTTCCTCAATTGTTCTTGCTTCTGATTCTATCTGTTCATGTGAAATCTTTACTTCCTCAATTGTTCTTGCTTCTGATTCTGTCTGTTCATGTGGAATCTTATAAGGCATCAGTTTTACTATGTCCATGTGGGAACTTATGTTTGGGATTGATATTTGACTTATTTGGGAACACTTTGTACAATAGATACATTTATAAGATTTGGATTCTCCTTTAATAATATTTTTTGTTTAGCACATTGATGGGAATTTGTATTTTTAAATCCACAATATTGGCAATATCTGTTAGGGCAATCCTTGATGTGGTGGTCTCTTGACTTGCAAAAAAAACAGTGTGAGGGTACTCACTAGAAGGTGATTATCACCGGGGGGCTAACAGTAGAATGTGAAGTTGGGATATCAGTTGGCTGTATATTTTTATTCAAAGTGAAACTGAACTAGGCCATGTTAGATATAACTGGCTTCATAGCTTTTTTTTCTAGTATGTATCTAAAATTTGTAACTTGTCCATATCTATCAAGAATCTTTTGTAAGTCTTGATTGGTAAAGGAAACATGACAGTTTCTATTTGGCCCTTTAGCCTCATCTGTCTGTTTATATCAACATAGCAGACAATTTTGTTGTTGATAACCTGAATGTTTTTGAAAAATTATTTTTTGTAATACATTGTGAAATTCCAGGACATGATATCTATTATTAAGATGGTATAACACTTTGTAAATCATTCCCCACAAGTTTTTTTTTTCTGAGAGAAACTCATAAAACTCATCTATGGGAAATTTCATTATAGAAATATTTAAGTCTGTCATAGATAAGATTAGTGTCTTTTCATTTGTAAATTTTTGAAATGATTTAAAAATGATTGGGGGGATTGTTAGATTGAACTTATTTACTATATCTTGATATTCTTCAGGTTTTAATGTATTATTATGTATTGTAGATTCTGAATATGCTTGATTAATTTCATCATTATCTAATTTAAAATAATTAGTTATATTTTCTTCATTAATTTGTAATAAATTGTCTTCTTTATCTGTATTTTTTTAAAACATTTGCATAGCTACTTTTATTTTTATTCTCATTTTCTTTTGAGATAAGATCTTTAGATATCCTGGAGCTTTCTAAATTTAATGATTCTTTCATTATCTGAATTTCAGTAAAACTAGATTTACTTATCTTTTGACAATCTGATAAGAATTTAGAACTTTTTTTAGAAATTCCTTCCATTGTTCCCTTAACAGGATTAAAATGTATAATATAATTTTCTAGAAATAAATAGTTTGTTGAATTATTTGAATTATTATTTAACATAGAATTTTTAAGCATATTTAGAAAATCCCTAATCTTGAGTAGAAAAACTTCCTCTATTCACTGGTATATGTTTTGTTATCCAATTCTCAGTAAAACTATGAAATATTCTTCAAAAATGAGCTGATGTAACACTTGACTGACTAAGAAAAGTGCCACCTAGTGGACTCTACTACTACTACTACTACTACTACTACTACTACTACTACTACTACTACTACTACTACTACTAGTTTTAGTTTTAAAAGGTTTTTTATTAGGTCTATATTTACTCCTACTCCTACTTCTATTCCTACTCCTACTCCTACTCCTGCTCCTGCTCCTGCTGCTGCTGCTGCTACTGCTACTGCCACTGCTACCACCACCACTACTACTACTACTACTACTACTACTACTACTACTACTACTACTACTACTACTACTACTACTACTACTTTTAAAAGATACTTTATTTGATTAAATTGTTAATAATTTACATAGAATAATCATGTTTTTCATACAATAATTGTTGCATTGATTAATCTACTGTTTTAGAAAATTCTATTGAATATAAATATTGTACAGTTTGTTTACAAATAAGTTTTACTAATAAATAAAATTTTACAGTTTTAAATGTGGACAATTATTAGTTTATTATCTTAATTTTTACTTTAGAGTGACATGGGTAATGAAACCAGACTCTATGTTGCTGCAAAAATATCTGAAGGTGCAAGAGATTGGTCTCTTAATTTAATCTTTAATAATTTGTTCAAGAATATGGATTTTAGTCTTCATGATGTAGGACTAAAGACAAAGTGGCATCTCTTATAACAAAGAGTGAAAAGGAGATATGTAACTATTCTAATCTGTGGGAGTAGCCCTTTTCTGATATTTTTAATTATAAGATTGATTGTCGGTATTTGAGAATGAATAATTGTTGATATAAGTTCTCAATAAGTTTGTAAAGTAGGACATGTGAAGAGGAAATGTCCTGTTTTTCATCTTTCCTACACATTCCACATATAGCATCAATATTTGCATTTTTCATTCTATTGGCAATAAATGCATTTGTTGTTAGAGCCTTTAGATTTATTTTGATTAACAAATCCTGCTATTTAGGCTCCAAGTGCCAAAATTTGAATTTTTTTTACGATGTTTTTGTTTGAAATAGTGAGCAATGATATGGGTATTTGCTGATTTGTTTCATTCAGTATGACATTAACTTCCCAGTAAGAGATTTTACTAGAGAATAGTTTTTTAGGGGTTTTGTATGCATTGAAATACCATCAAAAAGTTTTTTAATGTAGTTGTTTTTTATTGGTGGTAGTGTATCTGTCAGTGTAATTGGAAAGAAACATTCACTATAAGAATAGAATTTCATAAGTCTTGTTATCTAATTAAGTCTTGTTATCTAATTAATTGCTTTTTGTATATAGAATGTAGAAATACTATGTAGTGATATTCCATTATGCTTTAAAGGTTTTTACATGTTTTTGATGCTAATTGACACTATTTTCCCCCCAAATCAACTTAATACATAGTGAGTTGACTTTGTTTATAAATGAGTTGGTGCATTGTATTACTGGAGCATAGTAATTTATTTTTGAAAAAACTAACATGTTAATTAATGAAATCTTTGCATGCAAAGAAAGATATGTCTTCAAAAGTAAATTGATAATTTTGTCAATTGACTGTAATAGATGGTTTTGAATCATTATTCGCATGTCATTATAGCTTTTACTTAATGGAAAGCCTAAAAATTTCATTGGGGATGCTTTATATATACAGTCAATGTTTTTCCAGTGAGAATATGCCAAGAAGATGACTTTTCTTTATTGAAAATTAATGATGACTTAACAGAAAATTCTTCAAGAATTAAAAAAAGTGAAGGAAGAAGTTTTTTAGATGGAAGGAACACCACTATGTCATCCATGTATGAGATGTGTTTAATATTGGTATTTATAAATGGAACAGAAATTCCAGGCAGGTTTTCTTCTATTTCTAATAGCAAAAGATTAATGTAGTTAATTAACAGTAATGCACTTAGTGGTGAACCTTGTGGTATAGAGTTTTGAGGGGAGAATCCTTGTGTTGTTTTTCCATTTAGAGTAATGTGTATTTCTCTGTTTAATAATAATCTAGCCAGAATGTACATGATTGGGGTTTTGATATTTTGTGTTGAAAGATCTTTTAACAGCTTTTCAATGGGCACAGAGTTGAATGCTGTTTCAATGTCTAATTGGACTGCAATAGGAGCTGCTTTTTTATGTGGACGAACTTCCTCCAATATCATTTTGAATAGTGTAACTGCCCCAGAAGTTCAGCAGCCTTTTTTAGCATATTGGTAATGAGATAATCTTGGAAGGATCTGAGGTTGAATTTTATTCTTGATAAGTCATTCTATGATTTTAATCATAAGAGGTGTTATTGATATTGGTCTCAGATTTTTCAATGGTGAGGGCAGGATATATTTTTTAAAAAATGGCACAATTGATATTGGGTATAGGTGATCAATATAACGAATTTGCTTTACTAGGTAAGAACACATGTTATGTATGATAGGAACAGTGAAATTTGATAAATGATCAAGCCCAAATTTAGAAATAGCATGCATTCCAGGGTGTATTCTTTCTTGAGTGGATCTGATTTTTTGCAGTATTTCAAGTTTGGAAATATCGTGAATGCCATCTATCACTCCAAAGGTGTATGGTAAAAATATTGAAAGAGAATGCTTTTGTAATTTGCCTTTAAAATGATAAAAAATGTGAGGCAACATATCGTGTCCAGCTATCATTTCTTGATTTTGGGTAATTGATGAGGAAATCTTTTTTTTTTTTATCTATAACCAAGTCCCCATTGAATATAACCCTTAGACCAATCATGAGGTTTAGCTAGATAAATTTTGGCTTTTTTAATTGACAAGTATTTTGCTAATAATTGTTGATATTTCTGTTTTAGTGCTATAATTGATTCTATTGATGCAGGATCACAAGAGGTACTTTTAAGTTTAATATTAATTGTATCCAAGTCTTTTACTAGTTTTGTTGGGGGTTTATTATTATGTGTAAAGTGTTTGATTGTGGATGATACTATGTTAATAAAACAAAACCATGCATCAATTGGCTGCAAGGACAATATATCAATTTTCTTTTTATTGTTTTATTTCTCTCACTCATACAGGTGAGCTGACATTGCCTGGTCTGCAATTTTTAGCTAACTTTATATATTATTTTTTTGTATGTCATCTAGTTCATTATTTTCGACTTGTAAGTCATGTAGTTCTTAGTCACCCTCTATTTTATTGATATGTTTTAGCTTCTTGTCTGTCCTTGCTTTATTTTTCCTCCCTTCACTTATATCTTCTTTATCTGGTTGGTCTTTTCCCCCACCTTTTTGCATATCTATTTTTGGTCTTCAGTGTTCATCAAGGGTATCTTCAAATCCCAGTCTCAGATTCCAGTCTTTGATTGTTATCTTGATTTCTGTTTTCTAACTGATTTTGTTGATCAAGTTTTATCTGTTTGCTCTTGCTTCAATTTCTTTACCTCCTTTTTCATTGGCCAGTTTCTCTTTCTCAAACAGCTGGGATAGTAATGAGTTATCTGCAAATTTTAGTATACTTTGCTTCCTACTTCTTTATATATGATCTAGATCTTTATTATTTTTTGCATGTCATCTATCTCTTGGTGACCTTCTTGATGTTTGGTGTGTTTTCTCTCTTTATTGGCTCTTGGTTGACTCTCAGTTTTTTCTATTATATATTCTTTATCTGGAAGCCCTATTTCTTCTCATTTTTATATTTTTTTGCATGTCATCTATTTCTCAGCCAGTCACTGGGTATTTAGCATTTTTCACCTTCATGTCTGTGTTTTCTTGACCTTCCATTTGTTCTGTTGTGTATTAATATTTCTGTGTTTTTGCTGCTGACTGCTCATTTATGTTGGGTTTTCTTCCACAGTCTATAGCCAGGTGTTCTCTACTGTCACATACAAAACATTGTGGTCCATGTCCTTTAATTGGTATGGGCAGTATTGCTTCCTGATCCATTATTATATCAGAATGTCTTCTGGTCTTAGGCCCTCTCTGATCTTGATCTTAAAATAAAAACTGTTTGAAAAAAGCAATGCAGATACATCTGAGCAATATATTGGCTACATATATATATATATATATATATATATATATATATATATATATATATATATATATATATATATATATATATATATATATATATATATATATATATATATATATTATTGGTTGTCTAAATGGTCCAATTAGTTTTGTGAAATTGTGGATAGTACACCCAAAATAGGTATTTTTAATAATACCAGTGTGATAATTTTGCATCTCTTTATCTACAAGCACAACAGCGTAATTTTAATTTTCTTTTGGAAAATCTGTGCATTGCTTGTTACTAAAAAATTCTACCACCAAATACCTTGAATTGATATGTTCTCGTATGGTTGATACTAAGCTCCACATTCTGTTCCTCAAAAAATCTTTGTGTAATATTTCCCTAGGAAACTTGTAGAAATAGAGATTTTTATCTATCCCCACCAATACTATGTACTTAATTGAGAAAAATGACTTAAATGAAGTAAACAACTTTTTTTGGTATGGTCTTATTTGGGCAAAAAAGAAGTGGAAGAGATAAATTGCTGATTTGTTCTGCAAAGGCTCATCAGCATGATATTCATTTATGTTTGTATCATTCATTTCATTCAGGTCATCCTGATTGGTTCTTTTAAATTTTGAAAGTTCTTTTGCATTTTGAAATTTAATTTTGCTATATTCACATATGTTGTCTGTGCTCTAGCATTGTGATGTCTGATCCATGCCAAACTTTGTCTTGCAATTTGATGTGGACACCATTTTGAGAATATCTTGTATCAATGTCGTGCTTAAGAAAAACCAAGAGTAAACAATAGATCACCTACTTTTTGATAAAAAGTCCATTCTTTCTAATAGGTATGGCAATTAGCCATCTGCAGGTGATGTATTAAAACCAATTTTTTTTCTAACTCCATATTTTTCCTTTCATCTTTTGCTGGAAATCTTTCTCTAATGCATCTAACTAACAATACAGTAGGACTGCATTATTATTATTATTATTATTATTATTATTATTATTATTATTATTATTATTATTATTGTTGTTATTATTATTATTATTATTATTATTATTATTATTATCATCATCATTATTATTATTTTTATTATATATATATATATAATTAATCAATGTCTGTATTACAATTATAATAATATATAAATAATATATATATATAAAGTTAAGATTTTGTGTATTGAAAGAAATAATAATAAATGTAAAATTAAAAAAGCTATGTTAGTAAAAAATGGAAAGCAACATTTGAATGAATTGTGGGAAAATTGATGTATGACAATTTTTTTTGTATACATTTGTAATGGTTTTCTGTAATACAATTTGAATCTAGTTGATAATGACTACATAGATAGTCAAAAGTATTTCTATTAAATTATGGTATATATTTGTTTTTAAAATATTTTTTACTGCATTAATTATTGTATTGTTTTGAATAATCATATATATATATATATATATATATATATATATATTGTACCGGTCAAAAATGTATGTCCATCCAACAAGATTTAGAACCTAAGCAAAAGTACCCCATATCCAATCATGCCCAAATTACACAGGTCAGGAGCAATCATTAATTCTAACCTATTTGTCCACCCCCTAAATCTATAACACTATGGACAACACCTATGGTGATACCTCATTAATTCATTCTCTCTAAGCCTTGTGCTAGAATGTTTTGCATGAGAACTCAACTGGGGATGGTGATGATGAGAGATTGAGTGAACCTGAGATATAAGTTAAAACATACATAAATACATTAATGGGATTCAAACAACTGGATTAAGTTTAAAAATATGAATATTTATTTTGACAAAATTTAAGATGATTATATATATATATATATATATATTGTGACCTTCTCTTATGACCATCAACTAATATTGACTCATGTTTGGTGCTATAATCCGCCTTTATGACCTGCCTTTTGAACGCTGGAATCATATATATGAATCTGGCCACACATTTTCATGGCACCAAATCCACCCTTTGTAACCTATCATACTCTCATTATCAAGAATATAAACATAAAGAAACAAAAAGGTTAAACTGACAAAATGATTCCTGTATTGAATAAAACTAGCATGAAACTATATAGCTAAAGAAGATCACAAGGTGATTAATAAAGATAATAATTTCTGGTCAAACTAGCTTTAAAATCCACACAAACAAAATGTTATGAGTTGAATTTAATATTCAGCAAACTAATAAATAACTAATAATTATATCTCTGGAATAATTATGAAATTAAACTTATAAATGAAATCTTAAGTAAATTATGATGTAGATGATTAAATGGATGCTAAAAAGAAGTAATAATTAAATAGTAGAATGAAATAAGTCTAAGAATGAAGAGAAAAGAATAAAGATGTATGAGAATAATGAATGATTAAGGTAATGGTAGAAGAAGAGTTAATGAATAGTTAAGATGATAAAGAATAAAGTTAATGTATGATTAATTAATTATGATAATGAATTAATGTCAAATGAGAATGAATAAATAAAGAAATGTGAACAATGTTGATGATGGAGACTGAAATCTTAGATTATAAACTAATATTGTATTAAATGGTGAGAAGATAAGCTAAACAAAATTAGGGATTCCAAGCTTGACACAACCAGAGTATTATCATAAAGTTAAAACAAGTTATGCATTTTATGACAAAAGAAGTAATTTACATCTTAAAGTTTAGTTGGCTTTCATAAAATAATGAAAGTAATCTACCTTTAAATCTAACTATAATGAATAATTAGATATAAAATTTATTACAAATTTAAATTCTACCTTGAAACTTAACAACTAATTCTTCTCAGGATTTTCACATTTCAAAATTGTTATACAACATATATTTGGGTCAGTGAGAGAGATTTTGCCACTACCCAAACATAATGCACATGACAGCTCTTAATATAATCTCAAATTAACAACTATATTTAGCCATTCTAAAGAAACTTTATAACTAATATAAACTTTAAAATTTAGGAATAAAAATGACTTTTTAATAATTAAAAATACAATAACTTACCAAATTCCTTTTCTCAAATAATGATAAATCATGTGATCATGATCATTGAATGATAGCTCTGCAGGTTAAACTAAACCAATTAAATCAATATTAAGTGTTTATCTTTTATTATATCACTTAAAATAATATGTACTATAAGTTACTACCATTTTAATTGTTATGTAATGATGCCATAGATGTACTCTTAAATTATAAGGCTTAACAAAATTATGATATAGCATAATATAGTTACTAGTACTTTATTGGTCGATGATGATTTCAATTTATAATCTTCTGATATGTCGATAGCAACAACAATAATAGTGTGTATGGTGACTAGCAATAAGACTACAGATAACTAAATAAATTCTTAGCACAACAAGATTTATTTACAATTTTTACAAATTTTAATTTAGAGACATAGTATGAAATAAAACCAATACATTAAATTAAACTCAGGGATGAGAAAAATACCTGATATACCATTGACTATACTCTTAGTCAATGTGACTAACTTTTACAATGATGTTAAGAGTATCACTTATTACTATTTAGCCTATCTTAAAGAATGAAATAATTAAACTTATTTAAGCTGAAGTATCACTTAAATTACAAAAAAAAAACAGTGTATTGAGGACTTTAGGGTATGCACAAACTTTAAATTTAGAATTCAAATGGTATAAAGTAGTGCATCATACTAAAGCCATTTTTTTACCAGAACGTGATAAGGGCAATTATCACATTTTGCACAATTAATAATTGATTAAAATTTGAGACAAATAGGTTTAGTTTATTAAAGTAGAAACAGACATCAAAAGTCAAATACACACATGTCACTAAAACATTATCTATGTTCACAACCTAATCATTGAATAGTTAACTGATCTTACCAATCCAGTGGCAAATCACTACTTAATGAAGACAAATCCACACTGTCCACATGCATCTCCTGCTCTTACATCTATAAGTTCTACAATTACAAGTAGGTTTTGGGTTTGGTTTGTCTATAAACTGATGAAGATCCTACACCATCATAAAACACTATTATAATCTAACATCAACCTATCCTTACCATTGGATTTTGAACTACTATACCTCACCATATATGGTGGAAAACTTACTCTCTAACCTCATGAGGGATTAAACAATAAAAAGGGAGGCTCCATGAAGCAACATGATAGTTGTTTAATAATATGGCTAATTCAAATATCTCTCTATAGGTATGCAAGTGTGAGTTTATTCTCATCACAGAAAAATAGAATTCAGACCATGGTTATTTTTTCTTTTAGGATTCATTATGCTAACTACGCATTAATTATTACTCAGCCTCTACCATACTATCCTCTTATACAATCAGCAATGGGTGATTCTCCATTGGCCCATGCTCAATATTAATAATAATCTATTTGATGCCATTATATGCAGCATATACTTAGCAGTTAAAAGCTATCACAAATCATTCTCAATACTATAGCAAGATAAAACAACACCAACAATAAAAGTGGAGATATAAATATTCCATTTCACAATGCAGAAACTATGAATGTATTAATAGACAAACCAAAATATATGTCAAATAAATCATTAATTGTTTTAAAATAACCAACTATACTTTTGTTATAGCAAGTCCTATGCATGTAAACAATAAATATTGACCTGCATTTGTATTAAAAGTGAACATGTTCGTTTCTATGCAAAATTAAGAAATAAAAAAGGTTTAGATCAATTTTTCTTTTATATAAGAAAATAATTGGGTCTTTAGTATATCTTTGACAAAATTTAAGTTTATTTGTTCATTCTTTAAATAAATATTAATGACTATTTTAAAAAAAGTACAAGAGGTAAATATATCTTCCCCTCTCCCCAGGTAAATGACACCTATTACTACATTTTTAAAAATTGGGAAAACAGCAAACATATGTGTAATAATAAATGTATGTATCTTTATACATAAAAAATATTCATAAAAAAATTTCCAAAGGACACATGACATAAGTATTATAAACTAACATAGCAATAACAAAAAATAAACAAACATTTTCTACCATGAAAGTTTCTCCTGTTAGTAAAGTCTATTTTATTCTGGTGAGCTAAAATGATAAGAACTGATATTATGATGAGTAAACATTCCTAAAATAATTCATACATATATTTTGATTCTCCTGTTTGATGTTAACATAATCTGACAATATTCAAATACTTTTCCAAAGGCAAAGAAAAAAAATCATTTATCGGTTCAGTTACCAATGTCAATATAGTGAAATTAAAATTCAAACATTTTCAATTGTAGCATAATCAAAAAGATAGGTTTATCCACTTTTCTAGAGATGATTTTCCTTAATAACTTTATAGGGTATTGTAGTCTTGAAAACAAACTTTTAAATACATTTATTGATTTATTTGATATTAACATAGTGAGACAAGGTTTAAACGTTTCAAGTGGAGTATAACTAAAATCGGTTTGTCCATATTTCCTTGAAAATGACTTTAGAAGTTTATTACAATTAACATATTTAACTTTTTAAAATTCTTTATTGATTTTATTCTTAACTCAGCAGTACGATTTGTAACAATCTTTAAATAATCAGGGCATTTTAAATATTTTAAAACCTTATTACAATGTATATTTCCCAATAAAACTTTAGAAGTAAATATTTATTTTGTTCCCTTTTTATTAGGAAAGTATTATATGATTAGCCATATTAAAAAGAATTTATCCAATTATAAATACGATATTCTTAACATTTTAATTAATCTGTAATGTTCCATTTCTATCATTGAACAATTGGCACTAAGAAAAATTAGCAGATGAGAATAGAAAATAAAATCACGCAATTATTTTTTAATTCATTAAAAATTAGATGATTCAAAAATGACTTTTTTGATTTGTTTATTTTATCTTTTGACATTTTTCTTCAAAATTATTTAGAATTATTTGATTAAAATTACAATTTACAAGTACAATATTGTTCTGCTGGATAATAAGAGTTGCACAAAATACAAACATTATCAGCTCTTTCTTTTAACTATAAATAATTTGTGCATCATTTTTAAAGATGAGATTTTAAAAATATGAACAAAATAAAAGCAAAAGCTTACTTTTTCTTGAATTTTTCTGGGTTTGTAGCAATATTTATGGGAGTAAGTTCTGATGCACAAGGTTTCCATTTCCTTTCCAGTATAACTTTTAAGAACCATCAATCGATGGAAAATGGTGTTTAAAATGATAGCAAGGTTTGAAGATTTCTATTCCATTATTTTAGATAACAATATACTATAATTTTTATTCAATTAAATTCCCAATTTTTCTGATTTTACAGCTTTTTCTTCTTTATTTTATAAAAGTAGAATCAAAGTCTGTTGTTTTTAATTCTTTTTTTTAATCACCACCCCTACAATTTTGTTAAATCATATATAACTTTTATTACAATGCATTGTGATGCTAAATAAAACAATAACCTTAGTGTGAATATATTAATATTACACCCTCTACCTTCATTTTAAACAACTACTCACAATATGCAAGACAGTTTTGGAATCATTACAAAAAAATATGGTTAAGGAATTGACTATAACCATTTATTTTACAAGATTTAGTAAATTTAATTTTTTTGTTTATTTATTTCAATTGCTATTTAACAATAATAAAAATAGCAATATATTTATCTCCCAATTAATAACAATACTTTTAAATTGTTATTTTATCCCTAATTAAAGCTTATACTAGGTTTGAAATCTAATCTCCACTCAAGCAGATTTCTTAGTGCATCCAGAACAGTCCTTATTTAAAGCGAATTATTAAGATTTTCATGCCAGATATATTATTATGATTTAAAATTTTGGATTATTCAATACAGAAACCTAAATAAAAGGTCACAATATATATATATAATCTAACCTTGTCTATTTGCACATCTCATGTCTGGGAAATATGAATATTAAATAAAAATGGGTTAGCTCAGTTAATGATTACAATTGGTTAAATGCAAATAATTAATAAATAAAATATTCTGCATTAATATTAAATGTTCCACTAGCTCATATTCAAAAATAAGAATAAGGTTCAGTTTATAAAATAAATAAATAAATATTTATTATTTCATGAGACTTGGAAGTGAAAAATTACAGGTGACAAGAAAGATTACATTGAGCCAATATCCCATAAGAAACTACATCAATGGCATAAGAACTCTATCCCCCCCCCCCCTATTGCTATTTCAAATAATAAACTTATAGTATTCTTACGACTTTAATAAATCCTTCTCTTTAAGATTAAACTAATAATTAAATTGTAATCTTTTTATTTATAATAATTTGGCTCAATAAACTCTCAGGTTCATAAAATTATTCTAAGATAAGCAAATTACTGTAGTAAAACATGAGAAGGGATTTTTATGTCATACTCTATTACACTCAACTATTTATAATAATAATAAATAATAATATTCTTCATTGGATGGACTAATGTTATGTATCTTTTTTTCACTATAATTTATTACCATAATAAAATACTAAAATACTATAATATAATTTTTTATCTCCATATAAGAATGTAATAAATACGTGGTAGCATTTATAATCTGACAAACAAAGGTGTGTGGCAATGGATTTTTATAATTCAATGTACTATTATGATAACTAATTTATGACCATAAGATAATGTAAAATTGTGATTGCTTATAAATACCAAGAAAATATTTGAATTCTTAATAATAATTCTTTATTTATCTTTGTGCAAAACATCATGTTGGATTAGGTTATTTCGTGTATCTCATGCAGTATAATAAGAAAATGAAACAGTCAGGACACACGAATTTTGAAAACAAATTTAACAAAGTTTATTATTAACAATAAAATAAAAGAAACAATTGATTTACAATATTTACATTGGATATGCTCACTTTACACCATTCTACATTTTTTTTTACTTAGTTATTAAAAACAATCTAGAATTTATTTAAATTTTTTTTCTGACTTAAAATAATAATAATAAAATAATACAATTTTATTTTATATTTTGTGATCAACCTTTACAATAAAATTACATTTTATTACTTATTTCAAAATATATCATCTTTAACTATTATTTAAGCTATGCTTCCTTTTAAAAAACACATCCATTGAAACATAGTACGGAAAAACAAAATAAGAAAACTAATCGTGAGTATGGATCTTTTTAAAAAATAAACAAATTTTCACTTTGCAATGTTAAAAGATGTCATATAAAATATCTACTAATAATTTATTACTAGATTTTGTGGATATCATTGTTTACTACACTATGTTTATTAAATATAACATATCCCCATTTAATACTACTTTAATACTATATAGTTGTAACTACTGATATATTCCCTATTATTTAATAAATACAAAATTATACGTATGCTTATTATTTATATCGATTTACTTTATAACATTATATTTTTAAAAAATATGCAATACTTATTTTAAAACAAAATAAAGCATTTAAAAGTTATTTAACATTTTAAAGAACAATTTTGTTTTATATACTTTATTCGTGAAATTTTATTTCCAAAATAAATCCAAAAAACATATTTTATGTTTCTTTTTCTTTTTTTAGGATCCATTGGATTTTCAATTCCAATTTATACAAATTCTACTTTTTCTAAGTAAATGAACTTATCTCATTCAAATGATAGCATATCTTAAACTATAAATTATCTATTATTTCTTTTCAAATATATCGTACTGTACGATGTAGTTACATAGGAAATCTACATAGCAAATAGATGTGTAGGATCTAGGGAAGAAAAACTAGAGTATAACTCATAGCATATATCAAAAAAATATCATGGCACAGTGTATCTATAAAAAATAGAGGCCTGACCTATTTTGTCCAAAGTCCTCCAATACTATTAATGATGTCAAGCTATTCCTTCAGCTTTATTAAAACATCAATACTTAAAAAAAATAGACACTGTCCAAAATAAATATATCAGTTACAGGGCACTGTTAACTGTACTGTATATCTGTGAAGATTATAAAATATTATTCATATTCCCTCATCACATCCTATTATAACATCATCTTGGGTTTATGTTCACCATATTACTACTAAGCCACTATCTTATGATTATTTCCTAAAAGATTTATCACATCTTACATCAACAAAATAACTATCTTGCATATTCAAAACAATAAACAAAATTCCATTATAATTATAACGATCTCACTGATCCACAAGAAAATTTTGCTTTACTTCCTTATTTTATATTCTAAAACATATACAAACTTGTAATATGAATCCTTGGAACATCCAATAATATGAAATTTTTTAAAAGAATCACATAAATATTTATCATGTTGTGTTATATTACTAGTATAAAATTATAGTATGCATATTCCCAAAATAAATCATAGTCTCATAATTTTAAAGTGTTGTACAAAATGCATTTACATATAATTAAACATTTATACTTCCATTCATTATAATTCACAGGCAATCTAAAAAAGAAAAATCAAAATATACATCACAAAAATATCAATATTCATTAACTATTACCAACTGATATTAGCTTGTTATCACCTGTGCAGTCTTCAGTTTTCCATCAATTAGATACATTGCATACATGAAAAATACATCCATACCTTTATTTAAAATGTTATTATTTAAATTATTAAATTACTATATTATAGGATTTTAATATTATCAATAGATTAATGTTTATGTTCCTACTCTTATAAAAATAATATTACATTTTAAAAAGAATAAATGAATTAAAACTATATTTACTTAGTCTTCAGCTGAAAAAAATGAATGTTCTTTATAAGTCCAAATATTTCCATTTTCTTTCTCAAAAGTTTTTTTTTTAAAAAAAAGTTCTCTTCAAGAGTAATTCTACAACCTCCCCCATTTTTAACAATGAATAATAATATAAAAATATTACGTCTTAAAATCTTGAAAAATTAAATAGAATAATAATCAATCCATCCTGGAAAAGTTACAGAATAATAGTTTATGACTTCTATAGTCTAGAATGATGATTATTAAAATCGTAATAAATCATAACTTTTAAAAATAGTTCCATGAAGCTTCTATAGGCATATTGATGCATCATATCTCTTTAGCTTAGCTTGAATTATCCCCATAGTGTACTTATTTCCATAATTCCACATTATATTTATTAACATGTTTATTTTCTTTATATGTTTCTTTTTTAGTAAATTATTCCCATTTATTATCCATTTACAATTATTTCATTATTGTTTAAATTATCAGGTTTAAAATATTTTTTCACAAATGCGTATAACCTATATATTGTTCAGGTTTTAATAACATATGCTTTTCTAAATATTTCTCATGAGTCTTTTCTTAAAATAATTTCTTATAGATATTTTAAAAGTTACCTTCAAAAAGGATATAACATTTACTATTATAATATGATATTTCTATAAATTTATTATAAAGTATACTTGTCCTATTGCTTATTAATACTGAACAAGATTATCTTGCTATATAAAATAATGCGTCTTTACTTTAAATCAGCAAACAGTTTTTCTAATAAGTTTCCCATACAATGTTTATAAAATTAATTTATTCATTTGAATAGTCCTCTTGTTCAATATTATTGAAACTGCATTAATAAGTATTATACTCATTTTTAAAATATATATAAGTTGAATATATTTTCCTTATTGGTATATCCATTTTGATATTGTGAGGTTATATATTAGATTTTGATGAATACTACTGATAACAGGACTTTAAAAATTAGCAAGACATATTAAATGAAGTTATTATTAATATTTTTTTATTTTACACTCTCTTTTGCAAATACTTTTAAAATAATAATAACCTATTGGCTTTGCAAATAAAATTGTATGAGAGCACTAAAAAATTGACTAAATAATAAAATTAAAAATTACTATTACCTTGATAGTTACTGAGATTATCTCTGCTATCTTTAATACATTTTTTAATCACACCCTATACCCCCATGCAATCAGTATTTATATCCTAGAAAATACATCATTCTATTGGTTGATTCTTATTTTTAGTTTGATACCAAATTTGCAAAATGTTAGAAACTTACACAATTAAATTTCAAAATAAAAAATATGACATATTAAAACTTTAAAAATATTATTTAAAATATTACTTTTAAATCAATTATTACTTTACTAAATTACTTAAACATTTAAAATGACATATAAAACAATATTTAATAAATTTGTCCCACCTTTAATATTTAATTTATCTAGTTTATTTTAAAACAAAATATTTAACTTTTTTATTAACTGTATTTGTCTTATGATCCTATTTAAAACATTCTATATGATAGTTAACTTAATATTTATTATTTGCTTTCATGATAGGTAATAATTATATGCAATTCTATAATGCAATTTTACAATATTTTGAACTTTACTAATAAATACTAGCAAGCATGTGTGTATAACCATATATTATTATACAAATCACATGACTAATATAACCAATACAGACAACATCTGATTTTATGTCTGGGAATAAATAAATTGCTACACTTATTGTATTAAATAAAATAATACAATAATATAAAATTTGGAAGAATAATTTGGAAAATATAGAATTAAATACAACTTTCACTACCATAAAACTAACTTTTGAAATATATGATATTAATTATAATTATTAAATATAATTTATAAAAATAAATACAACATTTATTTAATTACAAGTTTTAAACTATTAAAATTTAACTTTTAAACTTACTTTTTAATATTTATAGCTGTGTTATTTATTATGGACAGCTTTTGCAACCATATAATTAATATTTTTTTGTTTTACTTAACTGTTTTTATGTGATTTATCATAATTTTAAGCATTACATAATTTTATTTAGCTTCTAATTGTACTTTAAGATATTATTAACACAATATAATTAACACATCAAGAGAACATATTCTAAAATTTAAAATTTTTAGTAATTGACTGTGATGAGCTATTTCTGACCTATAGAAAATGGTACAATTCACTAGAATAAAACTACAAAATTTAAAAAAAAATGCCTGTATAAAATTAAAGACTAAAATTCTTTGCTATAGCCAGCTTTGGCATATTCTGCCATCTTAAGTAGCAATATGTTAATATTTAAATATTATCAAACTCTCACACCAGTAACGTTATTGGTGTGAGAGTTTGATAATATTTAAATATTTAATATATTGCTACTTAAGATGGTGGAATATGCCGAAGCTGGCTATAGCAAAGAAATTTAATCTTTAAGTTTATATAGGCATTTTTTTTAAAATTTTGTAGTTTTATTCTAGTGAATTGTTTTATTATACTAATATTATTTGATTATATATATATATATATATATATATATATATATATATATATATATATATATATATATATATATATATATATATATATATATATATATATATATATATATATATATATATATATATACATATCCAACTTCACACATTTTAAACTTTATTTATTTTGGTTACCAATATTTGACAATCTTGAGTCAATTATTTTATTTTAACAGATATCAATTTAGTGTGGCATTACAATACTGAATGTGTATTTGTAAATTGGAGTTCTATGTTACAAAAATAGATTTATCTGGATGATTGATGGACGTTTTATACATTTAGAAAACATATGTAAAGATACAATAATAGAGTTTTGCTGTTTGTACAAAATTATAGGATGCCCTTGGCATTTGATGCATAACTTTGTTTTTATTTACAGCATTTATTTATAACAATTTAAATAAGGATACATTATGATACTGTAAGTATACTAAAACAATTACTTAATACACATTTTTGACATTTAACAATCCGATATTGCAAAACTCTATAAATACAGAAATGGCTTATTTCAATAAAGGGGAGGGCAAATTCATGAGAGGTTGGATCTAAAACTCCAATGAAAAATATTTAAAGAGAAAAACATTTAATTATTACACCTCTTTACAGTTTATTTTTTCAAACAGGCTAGAAAATAAAATATAAGAAACTGCGGTACTAGCATCATGTCAGTGAAAAACAAAATGGCAACTTTGGCTGAGAAAATAACATTCTTTGATTTTAAGCTGGTATGCCAGATTCAGGCTGAGCAGTATTGAAAATGGAAAGGTAGGTAGGAAGTTGCTATGGGTCTGAATCACAACAAAAACACACAGAGCTTCAACTACACTAACCTACTTGTTCCAGGAAGTATACTTACACCTCTATTATGAATGATAACACAAAGATGAAAGGCTTTGAATCTTCTGGAATGAAGTACAGACAGATTTGAGCATTATATAAATATATACTTTGAAGAGAACAATGACGAACAAAGAGGATAAGACTCCCTAGAATGAGGTATGGGCAAATCAGATCAAAGCTCTTATGTGGCTCATTAATAATGTCTGACATATGCCAGCAACGCTATTATAAGAATATAAAATCATTATATTGAAATACTAAAGTAAAGCCCTAAGTGGTTTAACAAATCCTTAATGATATTTTAAAATAATGATCCATGTAAGATAAAGTCATTTATTGGAAGCTAAAACTATAATAAATGAAACATGCATTGCTCCCCCTTCTTGAATCAATACTATTTTGTTTGACATATAGAAAAAACTAAAATTTGTGCACTTAAAAAAAGTGCTATTACAAAATATAATTAGGTTGCTAGCCTTTTGGTGAAGATGATCAATAAAAAAATTAATAAAATTAATGGGCACCAATATCCACCCTAGATTATAAAGTGATTTATACATTGGTTTAAATTTATGGTAAAATATTAAAAAAAAAAAGCATATATTCATTTTAAAAGAGAAACTCAATCTTACAAGCTATTTAGAAATAAATAACAAGAACTCATTAATTTCTCCTCCCCCCTTTCTATTCCACAGTGGAATATATAAGAAGTTCATAAGACTGGGTTTGCTTGGCATTTATAAATAAAAATTAAATGAAAATATAAAAATATCATTAAAATTAAATTATAACTGCACTAAATTATAAGAAAATAAGAAGTGTGAGTTGGATGAGATATTTTATAATAAGTTAGAGAATCAATATTAAAAAAATAATTATTAGTTTAACATGCTTGCTGAGTAATGAGTTAAAAAAGGTTTAACATAAAGAAACATGATTTTTTAAGAGTTAGTAGTTAGAATTCTGGTAATGCAATGATAATGACTTTGGACTTGTTACCTCATGATTCTATGGGATGAATTATGGACAAATCTTCTGTGGAAGGCAGCATTCATTGAATGGTAGGTGCTACATCTCTGCATGGCAAAGAGTCAGGCTGAAGATGGAGGAAAAGGTAGATTAGGTTGCTCTACCCAAAAACCATTTTAAAAATGAAAAAGACATGAAGTCAGTTTAGCAGCAATTGACTGAACTCTCACACAATAGAATTTTACCCTTTTTATACCAGTTTTGAGTTATTTAAAGAATGTTTTTAATTAAACTTCTTAACTCAAATGAAATCCTGAATCTATAGAAATATTTTCTTTATAGTTATTGGAGATGCAATCGCTAGATAACTGTCCAAAATAATTTCAAATCAATTTCCAGATCGAAAATAGATTTGATAAAAATGTTAACAGCTAATTTAAAATCAGTTAGCTTTGTTTTAAATTTTACTTTCATTAACTTTGATTTAAAAGTTCATTTTAAAACCATGAAACAAACTAAGTTTCCCACCTGTTTAATTACTCTTGGACAGTTGATGGTTACATCTTCCATCTTGAATTTTTGTTTAATTATATAATGAAAAATAATTACAAATCAAATAAGATATAATTAAAGAAAAAAAATACAAAATTATTTACAATATTTGTTTGTGCTTTTATATATATATATATATATATATATATATATATATAACAAAGCATATATATATATATATATATATATATATATATACTGCTTCGTTAATATATGTACATATTTGATTCACAACTAGAGACCTTAGTATCAAAATAATTAAAAAAAAAATTATTTAAAATTTATAACTTTTATAGACATTTCTCAGAATAAATGTATAGTTTATATACATGTGATATATAAAAGGAGTAGGAAGAAATTTAGATCATGTTGTAGAATAGTGAAACTCGATCTTGAACTAAGATTGACTGTTTCACACTTCCCCAATTAAAATGACAGAAAAAAATGAATAAAAAATGTCTTTACTTTGAATCCATTCATGACTGAAGAACAACCAATTTTCTTTCAAAACAGTATCTATTTATTTGATATGTTTTTATTTAAAAAGCACTTTTTATGATAGTGCCTTTTCTTATTTGCACTAAAGGTTTCTAGACTTATTTTCCTCATCTTCAACTATCTTCAGTCCTACTATCTTGGTTACTCCCACATAATTTATTTTACCTGCCTGTTATACTGAACTGCTGCCTACATTATATATATAACAATCATCTGGTTTACTCACTAATATAATGGTTATATTTCTAACTATTCATATATAAATATGGAAAGTACACAAAAAATTACCCTGTTACTTGGCTTTTTTACTTTCAATCTTGTCTTGGTAGTTCTTCTGCACCTAGAATAGACTCAAAGTTTTATTATTATTACATAGTCATTATAATATTTTATCATATTTTCTTATTCATATACAAAATTTATTTATAATTCACACAGCAACAAGGAAAAATTACTTTAAAATCACATTAAAAAAATAAAGAAATAAAGTGTGACTTGTAAAAAATGTCAAATATTTAAAAAGAAGTAATACAAGACAAGCTTTTTTTTTTATTAATTACAGTATTTAATTTTACATTTCTTTATACATATTTTAATCATTACTGCTACTTGACAATATGCATTCGTTTGTAAACTGGTAAGAAATCAGATTCATGACAAGAGGAAGTACAACTAATACCAATTTTAGTCATGCTGTGTTAATGATTTTCTGTTGAAAATATAATTGGTGATTAAACTTTGAGTTGATGGTTTTACTAATTGTTTATAAAGCTTGTGATATCCAGACATATAACTATTTCACTCTTGTTGGAATTTAAAAAGGTTGTTCATTGCAGGAAACTCAGATTTGAGCATTTTCTGACATTTTTGTTTGTCTGACACATCAATGTAAAATCTATGATTAACTAATTATTACTTATCAGAAAATAATAAATTTGTCTTTTTTGTTTACTACTGAAATAAATTTTAAATATTCACATTTTGCTTCTACATTTAAAAAATGATATCGCAATCAAAACAAGAAGATTATACATTATTATTAGAAAGATTATTTTCAGTTTACAAAATCAATATAATCATTATTTTTTTATTAAAAGAAAAGTTTATTTATAAGTTTACATTGACACTAATTAGATTAGCATAGACATAATGATACAAAAATAAATGTGATCTTGTACATAATATTAAACACTAAAAGGGGGGATGAGTATTCACTCATTGGTCTAACAAGGAACATTTGTGCCATATTTCCTGAGGTAGCTTATAAGGAGCCAAAAAACTATCTCTGTTCTTGCTTTTATTTATTACTTTAATATAGACTTGACAGATACAGAGGATTGTCTGAGTGAAGAGTAGCTTACACCTTGTCAGCCAAACAGCAAACATTATAAAGATGGCTAGTCTGTTATTTATTTTAAAAATATAAAAAAATATTTATTTCTGTTATATCTAACAAAATACTTTTTAAAAGTTTAAAATTTTTGAATATTTATTGTGATATTTTTATACGTAAATGTAAATCAATTATTATTATTTTCTCATTAGTATAAGTAGATTATTTACATAAAAGCTAAAATTCTAAATACAGCTTCAGGCCATATTCAGTTTAGCTGCTAATATAGTGTAATATTTTTGAAAAAAAGTATTTAAATTCAAAATAAGTTTTTATTAATTTAAATTTCTTGATATCTAATAAATATAGTGAAATATGAACTTCTTTATTGCATAAAAGAAAATCCCATAAAAATATATTAAGAAGAAACATGAATCACATAACTACAAAATTGAATTAAAATAATCAGCATAAAATGAAATCCAGGTTTATTTGAAAAATAATTATAGATGTTTGAAATGTAGTCATGATAAAAACTTATTTAACTTCCAATGCATTGATTAAATCAAACATGATAATGATTGTTTTATTAGCATCTTGCAGCTTAATATTTATTTCCATTTAATCAGATTTGAGCCTTTTTAATTTTAAAAAAGGAAATGAGACTATTAAATATTTCAATTAATTATAGGTCCACCTCATTTGGTTTTCTATATTTATATGATGTATATTGGCTCCAAAATTTTTTTATAGCTTTATAACTTTTTTATTTTTTCTTCTTTAAAAAATTCTAGATGTCTGTTCTATTTTCACGTACATTTTAAATCACTGACATTTATAATAAGATATTAATTTTGATGTAAAAAAATAATTTTGATATTAGAAAATCACAACTCATCAATTCAGTATATGAAAAAAACATATTGGGAATTTATAAAAGTATTAAATTAGTGAAATTATTCTAAAACAATTAATGTTATGTAATTACAATAACTAAAGTCTGTACATTATAAATATGATATGTCTAATTGCTGGGTAATAATAATATAAAGTGTATTTTGTGAAACGTCCATTGTTTTGAAAGATAGGATTTGAATTATCAGGATTGAATCTTGTATAAAAACAATTTCTTTCGGCAGAAAAAATAATAGGGCATTTATGTTAGTCTATAAAACTTGTGTCACTTCTTTACCAGTGCACTATAAAAGCTTAAATAGTGATATAGATAAGAAATAGTTTGTGACACAAATTATTTTTCTTCATTATTATTTTAATTTAAATCTATCTATCTATCTATCTATCTATCTATCTATCTATCTATCTATCTATCTATCTATCTATCTATCTATCTATCTATCTATCTATCTATCTATCTATCTATCTATCTATCTATCTATCTATCTATCTATCTATCTATCTATCTATCTATCTATCTATCTATCTATCTATCTATCTATCTATCTATCTATCTATCTATCTATCTATCTATCTATCTATCTATCTATCTATCTATCTATCTATCTATCTATCTATCTATCTATCTATCTATCTATCTATCTATCTATCTATCTATCTATCTATCTATCTATCTATCTATCTATCTATCTATCTATCTATCTATCTATCTATCTATCTATCTATCTATCTATCTATCTATCTATCTATCTATCTATCTATCTATCTATCTATCTATCTATCTATCTATCTATCTATCTATCTATCTATCTATCTATCTATCTATCTATCTATCTATCTATCTATCTATCTATCTATCTATCTATCTATCTATCTATCTATCTATCTATCTATCTATCTATCTATCTATCTATCTATCTATCTATCTATCTATCTATCTATCTATCTATCTATCTATCTATCTATGTTGTGTATGTAAAAAAAGTATTGAGTACTTTATGAGCTTCATAATTATTGTGGGACCTTTTATAAACCAAATGAATGAATAAAACAAAAATGCATTATTTTTTTAAAAGGTTATTGAACAGGTTTTTAAAAGTAGAACTAATTTATATTACTGTTTTAAGGTATAATACATGTAAAATTCACTATAAGTGTTCATTGAACTTTTTAATGTTTTTCATATTATTAATTAACCAGGTCCAAGAAAACTTCCACAAGATAGTTCACCTACTTCTCCAGAACTTTCCCGTAAGTTCATTGTACAAGATATAAATTTTGTAACAAACATTTGGCTTTGAGAATTTTATACACACACACACACACACACACACATATATATATATATAATTACAGAAAATTTTTAAAATTATAAAAATAACTTTTATTTTGATTAATTAGCTTATTGCTGTTAATAAACAGAGTCTTTGTAATCATTAGATACTATTTGTATAAGTAGTGCTAGATATACAAAAAGCATTACCCTAGATCTAGAATGTTTCTAATGAAGAATAAAATCCATTTCAAATATTATTTTAATTAAAATATATAATGTAAAGTGTTATGATACAAAACATTTAGAATTCAAAATGAACAGAGAATTTACTACCTTAAATCATGTACTACTATTACATACACGATGAATACATTGTTTAAAAAGCCATTCATATTTCTTTTTAAACAAATGCAGGTTTTACATGATCTTTTTTCATATAGAAATATTTCTACATAAAATGTTATAAACGTTTAGTGAATTAACATTTCATATATTAATTTCACATATTTCTGTATAATTTTACTATCACAGAGTTATTTTTAATTGACAGAATTTACTTATACAACTTGTAATTTTTGATTTTCATTATTAATGAAAAATATTTTTTTTATTTAGATTAACTAGCATATTGTTCAAGTAACACAATAATATTTTTTTGCAAATACACCTGGGTCTCATTTTATGTGGTAGATAGATTCCTCAGAAAATGCGCACAAAAGAAATCACACAAAAATAGACTTAACTTATTTTGAAAAATGTGGAATAGATTACTGTAATTTTCGAAAAAAACATAAAAGCAAAGCAACAATGTAAAATTACTTTAAAATTCGCATAAAAAAAGTAAGAAGATAAAATATGCCTAATAAAAAATTTTAAATTTGAAAAAAAATTATTCAAGACAAACTTTTTTTACTTTTTTTATTAACTATAATATTTAATTTTATTCAAAACAATATATTTTTATTCATAATTTACATATTTTTCATACATGTATGGTATTTTAATCATTATCGCTATTTGAGACATCAGATTCATCATGATGTGATGTGATGTGAGGTACAGTAGTGTCTCATTAAATGAAGTCAATAGGAAATACAACTAAAACGTTTTCCAATCGCTGTTGATCCTTCCCATTTCGCTAAGCGATCTAAAATTGAAATTTTTGTTTCCAAACAAATCCATTTTCTTGGGTGTTTTTCTCTCTCCATTAGGGTAAACTAAAAGTTTAAAATAAAAAATAATGACTCACCACTGTTGGCCAAAATTTAATTAAAATTAACAATTAAAAATTAAATTCTTATTTTTGTCTTTAATTTTCAATTCCATTTAAAAATCAATTTTTATCGTTTCACATCACATTAGTTTAAGATCACATTACATAATTTTTAAATTGTTAATTACAATTAAAAATCTAATTTTAATTGTCAAATTTAATTATGCTCACTGCTGTTACTCACTTTTTAAAAATAAACTTGTGTACACTAAATGATTAATTGATTATGCACTCTTTTTATAAAAAGCAAAAATAGAACATGATTTAAAAATGCAAAAACAATAACATACATAAAATTTTTCATCTATAATGTTTGAACAGATTTACATTATAGTCTTGTAAAATTTATTACTTGTGGACATAAATGATTAATTGATTACATACTCTTTTTTTAAAAAAGCAAAAATGGAACAGGATTTAAAATGCTAAAACAACAACATACATAGTATAGGCATCTATAACGTTTGAGCAAATTTACATTATAATCTTGTAAAATTTAATGTGTGTATATAAAATGGGGAAATTTTAAGTGAATTATGAACTTCTTTATTGCATAAAATCTATTACAGTACTATTATAAAGTGCTGAAAATATTAAAATTATTAGATGGAAGTCGAACTCTCATAATATGCTATTACTTTAAATATGACATGTGAATGTGTGAATGTGTGAAATTTATAACATTTAAAGTAATATTGCATTATCAGAGCTCAACTTCTGATCTAACAATTTTTATCACATAAAAAAAAACTGTATGCAAAGATATTAAGAAGAAACATGAATCACAAAACTTCAAAATCACATTAAATAAATCCACATAAAACAAGACCTGGATGTACATTAATTATATATTTGAATAATAATTGATGACTTTTATCTATATAGCATGCAGTTTGTTAATCAAGTGTTCAATATTATTGATAGTTAAAAATGAATTTTACATCTTTGTTAAAGTAAAATCTTAAAAAGATAAATATATTTTTTAACTCAAAATATTTAAGCTTTATTTTGCCTCCCCCCACCTCAGTCATGAGGGAAAATATGGAGAACACACTACTCTTCAAAATTGAGAGCACTATGACCTGTTTATCAAAAATTAATCTTTCTTTGTTGGGCAAAGTTTTCTTGCTTAATTCTGTCATTCTGTCTAAAATCATCTACTATCTGTCTGGCTTTGCACCAACCAACACCTTCATCAAGAGGTTGAAACCCTTTGCAGGAGGCTATGCTGGGGGAGAGGGGATCTTGTCATCAGCCTGAACATATTACAAAAGCCTAAACCTCTGATAGATTGGCCCTATACACCATCAAACTGTTCCACATACAACAGACACACAATGTCTTAGTTAGGCTTCTAAATTTACAAGAATGCCCTGTTTCCACTGAAAGAATTGTACCCACTGATAGACACCTGCCCTGACTCAGAAGCATCTTGTTGAAAAAACAGGTGACCACAGTCCTTGTGAACATTAATACACCCAGCTCCTTGTTTGGGTTTAAGCTTACATTCTGGAAAATGTATCATCTAATGTTTCATGGGAAAACAACCACCTCCATCTTACTGCCAGTATCAATTCCCAGGCTGATCAAATAGACAAAATTGCTCAAGCTCAAACCCAAATATGTGGACTTCCTGCTCAAGGTCAACCTCAGGACTCTTCCCACAGAAACTTTTCTATACCAACAAAGAGGTTATAACATTGAGACCTTGTGCCCGATATGTAGCAAGCAGGAAGAAACCATGGACCACATCATATTCCAATGTGAGTCATGGTCCCACCTCTGAAGCTTGGTGCTGAGAAAGATGTCCACCCTCCAACCTCACTGATGTAATTGTTCCATTATCTTTGATAAGAGACTCTTTTCCACCATATGCCTTGAAACCAATATTAATTACGGAATCTGGACCCTCCAGTGTAAATCATTATTTGAAAAAAGAACAGATTTCTGTATTGAGGACCTCCTGCTAAAATTTATTTATAAGGTCAGAAAAACTGACAAAAGAACTTGTCTGAACTGACTGGCTGATCAAACCTAGAAACAATTAAAAATCTAGTGAAATGGAGAAGTAAATGAAACTACTCATATTTACATATTCCCCATAAAGGTCCAATCCGTGTCTGCCATTAATAATGATTGCTATTGTCTTCTTTTGGACCAGGTTTCTCCTATCCTCAAACTTGAAATGGCCTGGTACCTGGGACTTCTTAGCACACATTGAACAATTATTTTTCTCACTATATCCATGAATGGGATAGATTGGCTTATTTTCCAAACCCAGATACTACAATTGACTTTTGAGCATGAAGACTGTTTATGGATTTCATGATTGCTGTTACCCTGATATTTTGACTTTACCCTTTATTTAACATGTTAAATCATATGGACACACAACTGTTAAGTTTAATGTAACCAATCAAAAAATTATGTATTTGTCTATATTGTTTTTTGATAATTTGTGTAACATAACTTAATGATGTAATTATTGTTGTTAAATTCATTGAGTACCCAACCCCTTTTTTATGTGTTGTTATTACATCGTGCTTAACTATATTGTATGAGTTTCTAATTGCCCACTCTTTTACAGTAGTTTAATAATTTAAGGTTTGTGATTGGGCGAAATTTGTAATCATCGTAACCCTATCAGTTAAGTCATGTAATTGCTTAAAATGTCTTTTGTCCATCGGTGCGATTTGCACCCTAGTATAATTTTGTTGTTAAACCCAATTTGTATTGCTTTTAATTTCTTGTAATTTAATGTATCTTGAGTATCTAGGAAACACTATTTAAAACAACAATTGTATTCAACTCTAATAACTATTCTCATCCAATAAAATTATCTATGGAAATGTTCTTTTGTATTATGCTCAGTTCATCACCTTGTAATTATGGTACTGTCATGCATTTTCATACTGTAACCCATGAAAGCCATGATATGTAATGCATGTAGATTATCAGCTAAAATTTACTTGTATATTCTCAGTCTTGTACTTTGCTCTGTGAAATAAATTTTCCTTTTGAAATGTGAAATTTTTTTTAACAATTTCAAAATAAAATATTAATCATAAAATAATAAATGACTAAACCATTAGTGGAAACTGTGATTTAAAAAAAAGTAGAAATATTATTTTTAATTTTGCAGACAAACCTTATAAAAAAACTTAAAAAAAACAATTAAATTTAATAAATTTTTGGATTGAATCATAATTGAAAAGCAACATTTAAATATAAAAACATTTCCACATTTAATTACAGATACTTTATCTCTTGGATATAACACATCAGTAAAATAACATGGAAGTGTAAATATAAAAATTATCAACACATTTGTAAAGTTTTTATCTTTGATAAATTGAATGTTTTTTTAACAAATGATCTGAGTATGTACGGCAATAAATACATAAAAACAAAGATGTTATATTGCTTTAATGTAAATATGTTAAAGTTACAAAAAATATAATTGAACTTTAAAGACTTCTTTAAAAAGGATGCATTAATAAAATATGTTATTCGATTTTAAGGTATTATTCCAAGAAATTTTAAAGTAAATTGTTTAAAAAGATTCTTGTAATAGATTGTTTAAAAGACAACAAACTTTATCTAATGTATCAAACATATAAATATTTAAAGATAGTTAAATGTAGACAAAAATCTTTTTTCTAATATCAACTAGTAAAAGTAGAAATATAAGTACAACACACTGTTTTTACATACAAATAGTGGAATATTTTCCTCAGATATTAATTAGTGAATCTAATTTTAAAAAATAACAATTGAATTAAAACTATTTGTAAAATGCCAAACAAATATAAAAATTCCAGAGATACTAAAAGATCTCAAATCCACTAGAATTTGATACTTAAATAATGAAAAATGAAAAGAAGAAAAAAAAACCCCTAAATATTAAAAAGAAATAGGGAAAATACAAAAAATTCTATGATTGCTGAATAAATAAAATGAACCAGGTAAAAAATAAAAATAAAATATCTACAATTCCTGGAACAAATTACCAAAAAATTGTATGATCACTAAAAAAAAGTGAACAAAAATTAAAAATAAAAATTTATGATGTAAGATTTGTGCATGGACTTAAATATTGTCAGCATTTTATAAAATTATATATAAAAAGTCAATATTTCATACAGGTCATAACAAATCACTATGAGGAAAAAGGTTAAAACTATTATTCATTACATTCATAAATATTAGTTAAATGCCTATTTAAAAAAGAACAATTACGCTTATTTAAAAAAAATATTTTGTGTTGGAGGGATGAAGGAAAAAACGAGGAGTACAACAAATTAAAATAATTATAATTTGGATCATTTCTAATTTTTCTAAAGATCAACAATAGCAGAAATATATACTAAAATGTACATTAAAAAGTAGTTAAAAATTGAAATTAAGAATTACATAATCAATTTAACATATCTGCCATGGCAAAAGAATATAAAATGTATTTATTAGAAATAATTTAAAAATTCATATTTAAAGTAATTTTAAGCCATTTAACCAATATATTAATTAAATATATATCTAGCAAAAATAAATAAAAGCTTTATTAAATTAAGTCATGTGACATCTGACTTGATTTTTTTATCATTTTATATCTAGCAAATACATTGAATTATATGGCAATAATATTTACTTTAATGAATCACTTATAATAACTTATAAGTATGTAGGAAAATATTGTAATGGAATGGGTCCTTCCCTTACATGAGACTAGACTAGCTAGGTCATCAAAGTAGATAAGATAATATATCTAGGGTTTATTCCCAGAAGATAATGTATTAATACACAAATTAAAACAGGCAAAACTCTCTATAACTATTGCCATTTAATGCAATCCAAAGTAATCAATGGATTCCAGAAGGCTTGTGCATAAAATCCCCATCTAGTGCCCACTTATTCAATATCTCCAGACTAGTTTTTAGCTTGTGGCCTTCGTCAATCTGGAGCCTTGAATCTGAGAGCACTGCACTTAGATCTTTAGGATCTAATTCAACCTCCAACAGCCACATTTTATCTCTACTTAACTACAAAACTATGAGTCTTACATTGAAAACACTATAATACTTTCAATCCAGGCTCATTAGCTTATATCGTCATATAGGTCTGAACTCAGTTTGGTATTTATACATCTTGGTGACTTTGGTCCTTTAATAATCATAGCCATCACTATACTATTAGGCAGGATTGGTTTTAATCCAATAAACATCACATGATCACCATTTTTTATGCTTGCTTATAACTGTTATTAAAACACACAAAACTCTCTATACATATTGCCACTCTGTCCCAGCCAGAGTAATCAATGCGCAAGCCTTCTGGAATCCATTGATTAATCTAGCTTGCACTGAGTGGCAATACATATAAAGAGTTTTGCTTGTTTTAATAACAGTTATAAGCAAGCATAAGAAATGGTGATCATGTGATGTTTATTGATAAATACACAAATGTGTGTTCAATTAGGGTGTTCAATTATACCCACTACCTCATATCATTCTTTCCATTTTCAGTTTCTGTTATTCCATGATTTTACACTCATGAAGAATATGCATAACTCTTTTAGTTCAGAGTATATTAGTATAATTTCATGTGCACGTATGTGAATATATGCATATGTGTGTGAGAATATGCATCAGTGTATGAAAATAGGTGACAAATTGAGAATTGAATATAGAAAAATACAAATGATAATCTTTAATTCAAAATTATATATTTCACAAATTTATTCACAGTTAACACGGATATGGTAAAGGTTATAATAAAAATAAATTATTTATTTGAACATTAATGAATATTCTTTGATTATTATTATTTATAATTATTGGCCAACCCCTTGGATTTCTCCAAGGAATAATCATTTGATATCAATATTAACATAAAGGAAAATTATTTTATATCTTATGATTATTTAGGTTATACTTGGTTGCTACTTTATTTTATCAAAATCACAATTTATGATTATGTCCAAAAATTTGATCGGGTATTTCATACCAATCACCTGGTGGTGACAAGGGATCCCTTTCTTTTGTGTTTTATTACTATAAAGACTGGAAATACCATTCTACTAGAGATGATTAATCATGTACATCGAAAACAATTAATTAGATGATTAAACAAAAAACATAAATAACTGTATCACTGTAAAGGTGTTGGCTATTAATATATCTCTTCCTTGGTGATAATTGGACCTATATGCAAGTAAATTCGTGTATGAACCTATATTTTATTTCAATTTGCAATAAAGCTAAGAATGCTTACCCCTTCTGTTAGTAATTATAATTTACATCTCTTCTTCATTCTGTAATAAAAAAAAGAGATAAAGTAATTTACATAAAAAAAATAAAAAAATATGACATCAACATAAAGATAACATGAGAGTTCATAAAAAAATTTTCATAATAAGAGATTATAATTGTCGTCCTTAATTCATTTCAGGTTACAGGTGGTAGGGTTCCAGTATTATAGAATATTCATTATGTCACTATAATTTCTCTCTTAATATGACCTTGTCTCTTCATTTGTCAAGAGTAGAGGTGATATTTCACAGCATATATAATAAATACTAAGTCAAATTAATTTTATTTTTGACACTTACAGTTCCATGGGCGATAACATTCTTCACACAATGTCACTTTGCAATTAGCAATGCATGGTTGTATGTACTGCTACATATATATATATATATATATATATATATATATATATATATATATATATATATATATATAATCCGCCTTTGTGTCCTTCTCTTTGAATGCTGGAATCATATGCGAATCGGGCCGCATGTTTCATAGCACCAAATCCGCCCTTTTTATCATTCACTACCCGAATAATCAACAATATAAGTATAAAAAAATGTTAAACTAACGAGATGATTCCTTTATTGAAAAAAGCTAGCACGGAACTATAGATCTAAAAAGATCACAAGGTGATTAATAAAGATAATAACTTCTGGTCAAACCAGATTTAAAATCCACCTACTAACAAACAAACAAAATATGATGAAATAAATTTAATATTCATCAAACCAATAAATAACTAATAATTAAATAGTAAAATGAAATGGGTCTAAGCATGAAGAGAAAAGAACAAATATGTATAAGAATAATGAATGATTAAGATGATGATAAAATAAGAGTTAATGAATAGTTAAGATGATAAAAGAATAAAAGTTAATGAATGATTAATCAATTATGATAATGAATTAATGTCAAATGAGAATGAATAAATAAAAGAACGATCAAGATGAAATTGAAGAACAATGTTGATGATGGAGACTGAAATCTTAAATTATAAACTAATATTGTATTAAATGGTAAGAAGATAAGCTAAAGAAAAATAGGAATACCAAGCTTGACACAATCAGAATATTTGTCATAAAGTCAAAACAAGCTATTTATTTTATGACAAAAGAAGTAATTTACACCTTAAAGTTTGGTTGACTTTCAGAAAACAGTGAAAGTAATATAATTCAAATCCAACTATAATAAATAACTAGCTATAAAATTTACTACAAATTCAAATTCTACCTTTAGGACTTAATAACTAATTCTTCTCAGGGTTCACACAACTGAAAGATTGTTATACAAAATATACTTGGGTCAGTGAGAGGGATTTTGCCACTACCCAAATATAATGCACAAAACAGCTCGTAATATAAACTCAAATTAATAACTATATTTAGCAGTTCCACAGAAACTTTATAAACCCAATAATTATTATAAACTTAAATAGGAAGAACTTTTTAATAACTAAACATAATAACTTACCAACTTCATTTTCTCAAATAATTATCAACCATGTGATCAAGATCAGTGAATGATAGCTCTGCGGGTTCAAATAAACCGATTAAATCAATATTAAGTGTTTATCTTTTAGTATACCATTTAAAATAATATGTACTCCAGGTTAATAATATTTTGATTGTTAAGTGATGATGCCTTAGATGTTCTCATAAATTATAGAGCTTAACAAAATTATTATGATATACCAACATATAGATAATTGTACTATATTGGTCGATGATGATTTCCATATAATCAGATGATATGTCAATAGCAATAACAATAATAATATGTGTAGTGATTAGCAATAAGACTACAGGCAACTAAATAAATTTTTAACACAACAAGATTTATTTACAATATTTACAACTTTATTTCAGACACATTGTCTGAAATAAGACCAATACATTAAATAAACTCAGGGATAAAAAATAATAGGTACCCCCCCCTATTTACACACATAGTAAATAAGACAAACTAATACAGTGACATTCATAGTATCACTATTATTGGCTGGGTTTCTATTCTTATTCTATCTTATAGAATAAGATAGTTAAACTTTATTTAAGAATTATGAACAAAAGTGTGTTTCAGTCTTTGGATCTGGGCCAATTTTACAATCTAAACTCAAAATTATAAAGTAGTCTATTCTACTATAAAGCTATTTGATTTATTAGAATATAATAAGGGCAATTATCATATGCAGCACAATTAATAATTTATTATAATTTAAGATGAATAGATTTAGTGTATTAAAGTGGGAACAGACATCAGAAGTCAAATGCACACATGACACTAAAACATTGCCTATGTCCACAACATAATCATTTTAATAGTTAACCTATTTTACTGATCCATCAGCGAATCACTGCTTAATGAAAATGAATCAACATTATCCATGTGCATCTCTTGCTCTTTCATATAGAAGTTCTACAATCACTAGTAAGTTTTGGTTGGCTTGTTTATAAACTGATGAAGATCCTACAACATCATAAAGACCCTATTCCAATTAGGCAAACATTAAATATAGACAAGTGTCCTTTAATCTAACTTTATATTATCCTTGCTATTTGTTTTTCAAATACTAAATTTCAACATACACGGTGGAAAACTAACTCTATAACCTCATGAGGGATCAAACAATAAAGGTAGGCTCTACAAAACAACATGATAGTTGTATAAAATATGGCCAATTCTAATACCTCTCCATAGGTATAAAAGTGTGGGCTTCCCCATCACAGGAAAATAGAATTCAGACCATGGATATCCTCTCTTGGGATTAATTATGCTAACTAAGCACTAATGATTACTCAGCCTCAACCATATCATCCTCTCAAATAATCAGCAATGGGTGTTTCTCCACCATCCCATGCTCAATATTAATATTAATGATACTAAATATGATGCCATTATATATGGCACATACTTATCAGCTGAAAGATGTCACAAATCCTTATTAATACCCCAGTAAGATAAAATAATCCTAACAATAACATGGAAACATAAATATTCCATTTCACAATGCAGAAACTATTACTGTATTAATAAACAAACCATCAAAATATATGTCAAATGATCATTAATTATTTTAAAATAACAATATTACTTTTCTTATAGCAAGCACCATGCATGTAAACAATGAAGATCAACCTACCTCTATATTCAAAGTGGACATATTTATTCATAGGAAAAATTAAGAAATGAAAAAGGCTTATGTCAATTATTTCATATAATTGAAAAAATGGGGTCATTATAGTATATCTTTGACAAAATTTAGTCTGTTTGATCACCCTTTAATAAAATATTAAAATCTGTTTTAAAAGTGTGAGAGATAAATCTCTCTCTGTCTAGATAAATGATATTTAATATTATGTTTTCTCTAAAGTGGGAAAATAACAAAATTATGTGTAATAAATGTATATATCTTTATACATCTCTCCATCCTTTACTAAATATATTTAATACCACAATAAACATATATAAAAAAATCCCTGAATAACATATGATAAAGTATGCTGTAATATACTAACATAGCAATAACAACAACAAAAAAATAAACGAACACTTTCTCCCATTAAATTTGATCCTATTAGTCAAAGTTTATTTCATCCCTGTGAGCAAAAATGATAAGAAAACTGATGTTATGATGAGTAAACATTCCTAGGTAACACATATATATTTTGGTTATCATGTTCTATGCTAGCATAATAAGACAATATTCAAACATTTTCAAGTGTAGCATAATCAAAATCAGTTTATTCACATTTTAATCCAGATAATTTTCCTTAAAAAATGGCTTTATAGTTTCATGACAATTAACACGCTCAACATTTAAAATTATTTATTGATTTTGTTTTTCCCTCCATGGTAATATCTGTAACAACTTTAAATAATCTAAGCATTTTAAAAACATTTTTAAAGATATTATTCATACACATGTTGCACAATAAAAGTTTAAAAGTAAATATTTCTTTTATTTCTCTTCTATTAGCAAAGTACTATGTGTTTAGCAATACTAAAAAGAATTTATTCAATTATAAATACAATATCCTTAGCATTTTAATTAGTCTGTAACTTTCCATTTTCTAAAATTAAGCAAGTTGGCACTAAAGCAAAACAAGCAGATAAGTTTTTTTACTTAATAAGAATGGGGAATAAATTCATGCATTTTTTTTAACTTTATTAAAAGTTTTATGATTCAAAAATAACTTTTTTGATTTGTTTACTCTATCCCCTGACATTTTTCTTCAAAATTATTTCGAATTATTTTGTTGAAATTATAATTTATAAGCAAAGTATTCTTCTGCTTGATAATAAGAGCATGCAAAAAACAAACATTTTCATCATCTTCTTTTAAATAAAAATAATCCATGCATCATTTTTAAATCTGACAATTTAAAAATATAAACAAAATAAAAGCAAAAGCTTACATTCTCTGGAATTGTTCTTGGTTTGAAGTAATATTTGTTGAGGTAAATAATTATCCACATGGTTTTCATTTCTCTTTCCCAGTATGAATCCCAGGAATTATCAAATCGATGAAAAAACAGTGTTGAATGTAGTACAATGTTGAAGATTTTCTATTCCATATTTATTTAATAAACAATATCTTAGAATTCCCTTCAAGTAGATTCCAATTTTTTCGATTTTTTCAGCTTTTTCTTTCTCATTTTATAAGCTTAGATGTGAAGTATGTTGATTCTGATTCTTTTTTTCTTAATCACCACCCCCTACAACTTTGTTATATAATTTATACCTTGTATTACACTGCATTGTGGTGCCAAATGGACCAATAACACTTAGTGTGAATATCATTAATATTACTCCACCTACCTTCATTTTTAATAACTACCCAAAATATTCATGATTGTTTTTAATTCATTACAAAAAATATGCTTAAGGAATTGACTATACCCTTCATTTTACAAGATTTATAAATTTAATTTTTTTTTTTTCAATTGCTATTCAACAATAACAAAATAGCAATATATTTATCTCCCAATTAATAATAATACTGTCAAATTATTATTTCATCCCTAGTCAAAGCCTACACTGGATTTGAAATCTCTTCTCCACTCAAGCAGATTTCCTAGTGCATCCAGAACAGTCTTTATTTAAAGCCACCTATTAAAATTTCTATGTCAAATATATTTTTATGATTTAAAATTTTGGATTATTTAATACAGGGACCTAAATAAAAGGTCACAATACACACACACATGCACACACACACACACACACACACATATATATATATATATATATATATATATTGTGACCATCTGAATGGGCATAAGAAACAAACTTTAATTAAATCATACTATGTCAGTGGTGAATGACTGCATTTAACTAAAAAAAAGTGAAATAGCATTAAAATTTTCAAAAAATTATGTTAATGGTCTAAGACATTATGTGAGAGTTGCTTATGAATGTTAGTTGGGAGTTTTATAAGTATTTACTATTATTATTATTATTGATGAAGTATTTAATTCAAGAAAGGGGGGTGGATTATTACAGGAATTGTTGATATTGATGTAAATTTGTTTTATTTATTTGTAGAATAGTGATTGGAATTTCTTTAGATGGTTTTCTGATCTGTTTATTCATTGGCACACCTATCCAGATATAAGTAGTAAAATCAGTGAAATAGGTTTAACCCATACCCATATAAGTTATATTTTAGTCACGATAATTTAGTACTCATATAGCAGCATATGTGTGTGTGCATACATGTCTATATCATCTTCCAATTTCATATTCATATTAAATTACAGTATAGATTTTACACTTAACAATAAAACACTTAAAATTACAGAAAATATCTCTAATAACAGATGTAAATATATTTTGAGTGATTATGGATATATGGATTAGTGAATTAATTGACAAATTAAATTGTGTTATCAACCACTTTCTTTAATGGCTAATTAATATTCATTTATTTCAAAAGTGTAAAATTATTTTTTATTTGTTTTATTTGGCTTGATTTAATTTAAAAATTCAAAATGATTTTTTTTTCTCAAAAAAAGATTTCTTGAATATTTATTGCTTAATTAACACAAAGGGTGGAGCTAACCATTGGAGGATAAGGTGACCTCTTGATTGATGGAAAGCAGATAAATTTAAGTGATAGCCAGTAATAGAAGTTATTCATTATTTTATTCATTCTGCTTCTGCCACTTCTATGTGCATGGTTTTTCCAAATCTCTTCCAGAAATCAAGTCGGATACACTCCAAAGTAACATTTTTAAAACTTTATTATTTTATAAAATTCAGTATTGGAATTATAGCTACCAGACAGCTTTAAGAAAGGATGTTAGGCTAATTTATTCATATGGTGTATCTTTCTTCACCTTTCACTCAATTGAATTTTAAATTAACACTATTGTTTAAAATGTATTTATATGCTTATAACTTAAATCTACTTGATTTACCTATGTCTTCTATTATTACGAAAAAAATTAAATCGTATGAACTTTATAATCCTTTAAGGAAATTTATGCAGAACTGCTTAACAAAACCTACCACAGACTCTGTTTAAATACTCTTCTAATTATATAAAGTTAAATTAAAATGGGAGTATGCATGTATAATTTATTGGGCTATATTTTGAACTACTACATGATAATAACTGTGCTTATTATTCATGCTTACAAAATATTTTATTAAAGAAATGAATGTGTGACTTACAAAGAATTAACTAATTACTGGTATTTATTTAATACGTACCTGATTTAGGTAGAGTAGAAGAACATTAATATTATATATTTCTAGTTCTCATCTGTATATGAACATATTATAAAAGAAAAAAATATTATTACTTAAGGAATTGCAGATTTTCTGTGAACAATTAATTAGCAATGGACCAAAATAATCATATTCATGCTAACTTATAAGTGTATTAATGCTAATGTTCTTTTGGAAACCTGCTAAAGTTACTGCTAAATGGAAAATTTCCAGAGTTAATTAAATAGTCAATACCAAAAAAATACATAGCTGAAACTATCTATTTATATCTCCATCATTGAAAGAAATTTACTACCAGAATGTTGTATTAATGAACTCAATTAGCTATTGCTAAGAACATTTGAGATTGCTTAATTAATTCTAAAATTGTGAATGTTTATCCTTTGGAATTTGTTGTCATATTTTACTAACACATTCTCATTTAGAATCATTATACCTGTCTTCGCATCATTCAGGAAACTTTATGTTAAAAACTTTTCAAGTGAATTTTTTTTTTTTAAGTTATAGAAAAATGATTTTTTTTTGTGTTTGTTTTGCTATTGGTATACCATAGGCAGATAGACTGGTTTATTATTTATGTATTTGCTTATTTAATTCATGCTATTACCGTGACTTAAAGAATATCTTGGATAATGTATTGCAAGTTGCAATACGCTGGTAAATGATCATTATTTAAATATAATTTCTTGTGTTATATATATATATATTTGTGTGTTTTATTGAAGAGAGATATTTTTTTTATTTTATGTCTCGAAGTAAGCACTTGTTTTAGAGAGTAGTGAATGTATTACACACACACACACACATATATATATATATATATATATATATATATATATTGTTGTCAGAAATTGTGAGACTTTGTTGACAATACTTATTGCCATTTAAAATTTTTAAAACAGCTGATAGTTCGTCATAAACTAAAAATTTTTATTTTCAGTTTATCATTTACTTTATCATAATATTTGCATATTATATAATTTGAAGTTATTTACTTGCTTTTATTTATACAAATGTGTGTCTGTCTTATGCAGTTATTTCAGATAATTAGTAAATATTCAGTTTTATAACTGTTTCTCTCCGTTATTTTCGGCTAATGTCATATGCTAAAAGTATTGAAAGAATTAGTGACCTATCTGTATAAGTATTTATTTCCCAATGTATAGAATGAAAAGTATTAAGTAGCTGTGAGAAAAAAGTTATTTGTGATATGTTCTATATTGATTGGAATTGAGAACTCTCTCCCTTAATATATCTAAGTATTTGCCATGAGTGAAGTATATTTCTAGATTATGTAATTATGTATTATAAAATGCTATTTTCTGAAGTTAGGTAGTGTACTTCCTTTTTATTCTGGTGGTGAGATTGAGTCCCACACCAATAGTATATCTCAAGATTAGGTGGGGAATCATTATTTGTTTAGATTTATTAGCCAAGAAGCATGTTTATTTCTCATGTACTTAAATTTTTTTTGAATGCTTATTTGTGTGTTATCATAGAATCATAGCTATATGTAATGTAGTTGGTGGTTAAATAAATGGCAAGTTTAAATTCTTTATGGAATATTAAAGCAGGAATAATGTTATATTCGTCGTCGGTTGGTCTATGGCATTATCCGTATTATGACACTTATTTAGTAACTCATAAATAAACAGACAAAATGTAAAGATATTGATTTTGTCTTAATTATAGCATAAGATGTGGCACACACATAATGCAAATAATCTTGCAGACATGAGAGTATAATACTATTAAATTTATACATTGGGAATTAAATATTTTAAATTATATATTACTTTACCACAAGCTTTAAATCATCAAATCATCAGAATGATTACTTTTATTTTGAATGTTTGAAAAGTATAGATATTTAAAGGGTTTTTTGATTGAGCTATTTAAGGTTACTCTCGTGACTGCCAAAGTTATTAATTTTTTTTATCCCAATAATTGATAGTGTGATCTCTCCAACTTGATATTTGTGGCCATAATAAGATGTTTGTGTAACCAGTGTTGTTTGCTAAGAAAAGATGTTATAGTTTATTAACAGCCTAAATATATTTGAAGTTAGAATACGAGGGCATTATTTTATTTGTTAATTAATGTCTTATACATGTCTAGTCAATAAATGATAAAGTGTGTAAGAAAAGAGATATCAAAATCCAGATTGGTAAATGTATTTGTAAATTTAAGAATTTAGACCAATAGTCCCAATGTGAAACAACTATAGTTATTTTGATTGCAAAATGTAAATAAATGCTTTATTTATTTATTTAAAACTTTGTCTTGAGTTGTTCTTATATGCATTCGTATTCTAGTTTCCACATTCCACATACCTAATACAAATAAATGCACTGCTTTATAAATTTGATAATGAATATACTTAAATCTTATAGTATTCTTTTGATTCAAACATTATGTGAAATACTTTATCATTTGGTAAACTTATAAAGAAGGGTGTATACTCAGTTTATTATTTAGACAATAATGTCAGATTAAAAGGTACCATGTTTCCTTCATTATCTAATTTCTAATCCAGTGAAACATCATTCAATTTGTTCCATTATTATTTTTTTATTACAATAGTTATAAGTTATTGCATAATAGAATTTCTTTAATCAAATTGTATTAAAGATTCCCTGAGATCTGATTTCATAGTTTCAAATAAATATTAATTTAGCTATTTAGATTAACATGTTTAGATAGTGGGGTTATTTAATATCATGTTTTCTGTTAAAGTTTTATTGTAAATAATATAAGAAAATATTTATATGATGAAAGAGATCAAATTAAAATTGTAGTTTATTAGCTTGAATAAATGAAACTTTATTGATTTCTATCATTTTGTTGATTAACTAATGAGATATATATCTTCCTTTAATGATCAATAGCATTTATTCCTTCATTTATTTATATTCTATATAGTCTTGAATTCCTATAACCCTCCACTGAGATATGCTGTAAGGCAGGCATAAATAGAAGAGTCTCCATACTAATTCAAAGCAAAATAGAGTTGTTAACTTATTCTATTTATTAATAGAATTGGTGCCCTGGGCATTTATTTGTTCATATAATGTGTAGGATTGGTGTTAAGTGGGGATTATAATATATATATATATATATATATATATATATATATATATATATATATATATATATATATATATATATATATATATATATATATATATATATATATATAGTGACCTTCTGAATAGGCACAAGAAAGCAAATTATATGTAGATAGCACTGTATCAGTAATAACTAGTTGCATTTAACTAAAAAAAATGAAATAACATGAAATTTTGAAAACTTTTTCATTAATAATTCAAAACCTTGTTTAGAAAGTTACTTATAGTTATTATTTGGATTTTTAAGCTATTTAGTATTTTTGATGGGTATTTAAGGATAGAAAGTGGGAGTGGCTTGCCACAGAAATTGATGGCGTATAGATTAAATTGATCCAGATCTGTCTTATTTGTCTGTAAGACAGTGGTTGATATTTGTTTAGTGATTTTCTGATTTATTTGCTTATTAATACTCCAATCCGTAGTATAATAAGTATAGTATATATGACTCATGGTCATATAAGCTTATATTTTGATCATATTGGTTTAGTACTTATAGTGCAGCAAATATTGTGTGCATGCATGTTTGGGTCATCTTACAACTTCATTTTCTACAAATGTATTTGGTCTAAATACAGAATATTATTATTTACAGTGAAATATTTAAATTTATAATAAATAACTTTGATAAGCATTTAAACACATTTTTAGTGATTAATGGGCAAATAGATCAGTGAATTTTTAAACAAAATAATACACTATCAACAACTCTATTTGTATAACAATTATTTTTTTTATTTAAAAGTGTAAAAGATATATTTTTTATTGATTCAATTTAATTAATAATATTTAGAAGATAGAACTTGTTTTTTCTTTTTCAAGAGAAAAAAAGTTATTGAATATTTTCAGCTAATTATCTCAGTGCAAAGGGTGGGAGTGACTTTCTGGAAGTTGACCATACTAACTTTTTGATTGTTGGAAGAAATGGATATCTAAGCAATAATTAGTAATAAAAGAGGATAATATATAAGAAAGTAGTCTGATTTTACATCTCTTTCTCTCTATCAAGTGGATCTTCTTCCAAAATCAAGCAGATAATATTCAATGAAAATTCAAAAATACTATTTTTTTTAATTTTTTTTTCTTATATGAAACTAGTTAAAAATTTTTTTTGGAAGATAAAGAGAAGGATGGAATTGTAATCAACTTCAACAAGGTATATCACCCTATGTTTTTAATTAACAAAGTTTATATTTAATATCATCATTAAAATGCATAAGTGCATCTATATTTCAAATTTAATTTGCCTAATCTTGACCTTTAGTATTAAAGAAAAAATTGAATTCTGTGAATTTTGCTATTTTATGGGGAAAGTTATCCTGAACTTTTTAACAAAACATTTCATAAATTCTAGATTAAAAAAATTCTTCTGGCTATAGAAAAGTAAAATTAAAATAGAAGGATGTGCGTGTCTAATTTAGTACAACCTGCCGTATTATTGTTATTGAACAAGAAATATACCTAACCATTCATGTCTTATAGGACTAAGGAAGTGAAAGCATGACTTATATAATTAATAGATAAATAACCTATATTTAATGTGATTTATTAAATGTGTACATTTTCTCACTGTTCTCCTCGTTTATACTTAATCTATCTCTAAAATATATTGTCATTTAAAGAATTATGTAGAATCAAGTGCATAAATTAATTAATTATTTGCTTAATGGATGGCCTTTAATAAATTATTATAAATTCGTTCATAACGGTAATTATAGTCAATGTTAAATGGTGAAAAATTAATGTTCATTTTGAAATTCGCAAGACTGATTTCTGAGTTATAAACTGCAAAATCACCAGTTAATTAAATAGTAAAATATTACTAAAATCTGCAGCGGTATACAATAATTTGTCATTATCAAAAAAAATATATTGAATACTTCCCATGCTATATTGTCAGCAATTTCAATTAGCTGTCTGCTATGAACTTTGGAAACTGCTCTTCAATTGGATCCAATGCATATTGTTTGTCCTGCGAGAAATTGTCTATATGTCTACTAATATCTATTCATTTTACAATTATTATCATTATTTTTATACATCCTTAAGAGGCGTTATTTACAGACTGTGCAAATGGTAGGTCAATTTATATATATATATATATATATATATATATATATATATATATATATATATATATATTGTAACCTAACTAGAATGAGATGGGTATGCGAAAGTGAAAAGAGAGAACGAAAAGAAGAAAATGCTAATAATGAAATGAGAGAGGGGTATGAGAAAGAAAGAGAAAGAGAAATATAATACTAATAATGAAATGGAGATAAGGGTGTGAGAAAGAAAGAAGAGAAAGAGAAATATAATACTAATAATGAAATGGATATAATGATAATGGTAAGGATAAATGATGGAAAAGAAAAAAAATTGAGGAGGAAAAGAAATGGGGAAAAGTAATAGAAATGATATATGTGATAAAGAGAGAAAAGAAATGAGATGATTGAAAGATATGAAAGAGAGGTATAAAAGGAAAATGGAGTAAAGGAGAGAAAAATGAAATGAGATGATAGAAGAAACTCTTAACGAATGTTTTAAATGGCTGAGATGATAGAAAGATATGAGAAATGACATGAAAAGAAATGGAATAAAATTGAAATGAAATGAAATAAAATATAAATGAGAGACTCTAAACGACCCAGCTCAGTGGGGTTACAATAAATTTAAAGAAAAGAGATGATGATCCAGAGATGTATAATCAAATAAAGGTCAAATCCAATATTGATGAACTATAACTACTACAACATATTAATATTTTAATAAACCATACAAAAGATTATCTAAAATCACTAATCAATGCTTACCATATTAGTCCTACCAATAGATTATACCCTCTCTGAATAAAACCTATGATGCTTTGCTTTAAAATATTATCTTATAGAATTATATTTACTAAAACAACAAGAGTAAATAACCTCAGGGATTTTAAAACTAATACTCTTATGTAAAATTAAAGTTTAAATTAAGTTGCCTAATAAAGAATTACTGTGATTAATAAATAAATAAGCGACATCTTAGCTAACCATGAAATAATTATATGTTCAATCTTAAAATAATAAACAAAACAAATATTAATTCACAAAATTTAATGAACCAATTTAAATTTAACTAATAATGGCCTATTATCTAAGATATTACTTGAGTAGAAAAAAAAGCAAGGGTACTTTTAATGCCTTTCCATACTCGCAGACAACCACTAAAAACCTCAATGAAAATGAATTAGAATTCTTTAAAATATCAGATTTAAGATGATGATAGATGATGTGCAGTGAATATAAGATAAGGTGCAGCTTTTAAAATAATATTAATTAAAATATTCTTCTGAAGTACTAATATTGTTAATCTGATATTGCATAATATTTAGTCTGAAAGATATATCGATAATTAAAAAAAAATAAACTTTTAACTAAGTATTTAATTAGGTATCTGCTATAATGCAATTATCTGTATTTATGATTTAATATGAGAATCATTTACTTTACCATAGTATTTTTTTAATTTTCAAGACAATATTAACTATATTTAATTAACTTAGAATATACTTGTAAATTTCTGAATTGAAGATTCAATAACTTTTACATTTTAAGATTTTGTGAACTTGGAAACCAAGACAATAATATATTCTCATATAAAAGTAAAACAAACAAAACAAAACTTTTGAAATAATAATAATTTGATTTATTAATAATGAGAAGAAATGTTTGCAAATGTAGTAGAATACAAACACTGTCAATACCGCACTAACATTTAATATAATTATTTGGACTCTTAACAGTTTTATTTAACTTACATTAATACACTTAATAACTGACAAAGGTTATTCAATATTACTTTCTTTTAATAATTAGATTTTTTTATCAAAAAAAATATCTTAAATTTTAATTATCATATGTACTTAATAAGCACACTACTATTCTTCTTTATTGGACTAATTTATACCATTATTGTGTCATCTAATATCAGAATAACACACAGAACTAGGTTTATATTGAAAACTTTAAGCTTAATTTTATACTCCTAAATCTAACAAACGCTAAGTTGGAATAAGCATATTCAGCAATACTTTTGAAAAATATCATCACTAGTTTCACGGATATAAATAATATCATAGCTAGATATATGTTTAAATCAGATTAAACTAATATTAAAATTAAACTAAATTAAGTGTATGGGGCAGTCATTCATCAGAGATCAGTTATACCTTTTTTTAAAATAACTTTAGTCCACATAAAATTATTCCTTCAATTTTTTAAAGATAATGATGTAACAGACTTACAAATCCAGCTGCGAAATTCTGGATGGAAATATTAAATTAGTATGTGTGAATTGCTACTTATACAATATGCATATTTAACATACTTTAAAATAAATATAACTTATTATTGGTTAGCTTGTGCATAATAAAACTATCATAGCAACACAATTCAAACATTGTTATACCTATGAGCCTTAAATTAGCTACAACTACCTGAAGAAATACATTTCCTCAAACAAGCATATCTTCTCATCACAAATCTAAAACAAATGCAACATCACCTACTGTGGTGGAATTAGCATTAAGTCATCATGAATGATAGGCAAAAAATATAAAATACTAAGCTCTTCAGAGCTGGAAAAGAATGTGGTGGTTTCCAAAATACCTAACTATGAGGCAAAATTAAAATGTCTGGAATTCATCTTCAGTACATCTGGGAACAGGAACACCCACCAGAAAAGTACAATCCTCTCATGGGATTTCCAATGCTTATAAATGTGATCATTATCATTGAAAAATACAATACAATACCCTCTTTTTTGGGGACAAGCACTATCAAATCATGGAAATACAATACAATAAAGATGGAGGATTTTATCTACTCCATAAGCATTTTCAAAAATTATGAACTAAGCCTAATTCTTGAGGCTAACAAATACTAACTAATAGCAAGATATATACTTCACCTTAATTAATTAAGTTATTCCTAAGAAGTCTAAAAATACAAAACGTATATCCAATGTTCGAACCAACAAAGCAAACTATGTGTCAACTGACTACTGTAGAAAATACTTTAAAATTAAATGCATATAAAATTCTAGGCAAGGCACAATGCACACATAACAAAATATTAAATACTAAAATATAATAACTAGTGGACTTTTAAAATTGTAAATTAAATGCAAGAATATTTAATTCTCGATGAATATAAAATATTTGTAATTATTATTAATATAACATTCATAAAACAAATGAATGGATATTCTCTGATAAACTTCTTTAGTAAATTTAAAATAAAAAATTGAGTAAAACATCCCATTTATATGAAAATAAGACTGTAATATTTAAATCTCTATAGTAAAATTATTAAATAGAAACTAGCTAGTGTAATGCTTGATAAATAAACTAAATCTACTTAAGAATGGTAAAAAACATTTGCTCATTCAAATAAACCTATTTCATTTTAAAATTATAACCCTAGTTTACCTGTATATTTATGCAAAAGTGTTACAAAAAAAAATAATGGCATAAATATTTTTATGGTTTTCTTTTTTTTAAAACCAATAAAGCAGACCATAAAAAAATAATAATACATTAATTTAAGTTCATATTTCGGCTCCATGATGATTTTTCCATTTTATAACATGTAGACCATTTATCCAGGTTAAGATATCGATTTGGCAATCATTTACAAATGAAACAGTTCAATAGTTCATTAATAATATTTTTTTAAAACAATTTAAAAAAAAATTAAATAATAAGATTAAGCCAGCATGAAACAAGTAAATTCTTCAGCTGAACACACTTTAATTTATTTATAGGACCCCAAGTTCAAAATTGCATATAATAATAATATCTTTCTATCTGAATTTCTTTATCCTTTTTTAGAAAAATGCTTCTTTTGAAATATAGTTTTTCTTAAGTACTTTTCCTAATAATATTCCAAGATGTATTTATTTTTAAAATTAATTTCCTTTGCTTATTTTTAAATATGAGAGTAGAAATTTTATTACTGTTCAAGACATTTCTCCGTTTATATGCTATGATTAATGCCATAAAGTTATTTTTAAATACTGGCAAGTATGACCATTTATAATCTACTCAATAACTATCAATTCATTATTAATCATTATAGATTGCTTTAGTTTTATTTCCAAATATGTGTCCTTTCTTATGGTGTAAATAAGAATTATCCTTTAAAATGTATATATTATCTGTTTGCATTTAGCTCAACAAATCATTTTTATATATGTCAAGATATCAGTAATAACTTTTCTTTTTTTTTCCCAAAAAAAGTAATCATTCTTTATAGTTTCACTGTAGTCGAATGTAGCAGCTTCTTTATAATGTTCTTTTAAACTTTAAAAAAAAATTCTTTTTTTTTACATATACTTTTAATCTAACAGAAAAAATAATTAGCATTTTATTTTCAAAATAATTTTTTACAACCGAACGCTTATCTATGGAAATGATGAATAGTTTGTTCTTTAACCTTATTTCCAAGTAAAGAAAATTAAACAAGTTAAAGTCATATAATATGTGAAATGCTTCATTTATTCTAGACATTTTTTTACTATAATTTCTATGCCTCGACTAAAATTCAAATTGTCAGAAAAACGGATTACCTTTCTTTTAGCCCTCTTTCATTACAGGACGATTTTAATTATTTTAAACATACTTGTATTTTTTTTAGAAATATCAAGTTTTTTTAAAAAATTACTTTTATTAACAAGATTTTTTAGATGCAGCACCGGTTAAATCAAAACAAAATCAGCCCCTGGATGTTCCCTCGATCTCTGTTTTATCTCAATTTTTCATCCACCTACAATTCATTTAAAAACCAATAAAATTATTTTTATTAAATTTTAGTATTCTGACAAATCAGCTGTGGAATCAATCTACTGACATAATCAAAATAATTTTCCCATACCAAGTGACCTTCAGCTGCAAAGTTAAAATTCTAATATTACAAATATTGTGCAACAATTGTTTTTTTAATGATATTTTATACAACACAATAGTAAGAAATATAAAATTTAAAGCTATACCCTTTATTAAATCCTTAAATATTTCATTAAAAATAATTTTATCCACACATTTGCTTTATTTACTTATTTTAAACAATATGGGAGTTAAATTATTTTTTTATTTTTGTTTCCATGTCTATGCATGCATATATTCTCACATATGTCTGGGTTTACATTAATTGTTTAAAATTATTTTTAGAATTACAACAATAATATGTGAACTATTATTTAATCTAACTAACTTTTATAACTGGAATGCTAAACTACAAAATTAATAACAAATATTCTTATTTCTTTCTTAATAAAAACTTACATATCATTTTTTTTAAATTTATTACTTAATTATTCCAACTTAATAATAATATTTTATTATTATTCTTTAGACATTAGAATGGATTATACAATAGTTATTTTAGAATACATTTAATACTATTTATCAATTCACAATTATAATAATTTAACATTTGCTTATGTTAAATTATTACCTAACATCCCTTATCAAACCAACTAATATTATTAAAAATATTTAGATTATTCTATTTCTAATAATTAACTAAGTTAATTTCCATTTTTATAATCATTATTTTTTTGAAATCCGTAATTTTAAACAAAAGGTTAAGCTAAGATAACCTTGATTACCTCTTGGAACTAAGTGACACTTCAGTTAGGTACAATATATATATATATATATATATATATATATTGAAGCATTTTGCCCATCTGACTAGGTCTCTGTTACACATATAAATGTGTGAGTTGATCACGTTATGCAAAAAGAAGAAAGTTGTATTTCTATTTCTAAAAACATTACTATATTTCTTCATCAACTCTACCTAGTAATTGTTACAATTTATGCTATCAACAAAATCAGTTTTTAATTTATTTGAAAGGCACCAGGATTCTGTAAGAATCCACTGAAATCGTCACATAACATGTCTCGCAGGGTAAAAAGAAAAATGTTTTTAAACTAATTGGTATTATATTCTACCGTAACGAGAATTTTTTTTTTTAAATATTATTATTCCTGGAAATTATTCATAATATACTGGCAAAGGCAAATTATATTTTTAAATATTACTAAACTAATATTAATAAATTTAGTAATAAATATTAATAATCACTATTAATAATGCACAAATGAAAAGTTGATATTAGAAATAAACATTTTTATTCTAACATATTAAAATAGAAAAATTACTAATCAAATAAATTGGAGAAAACACATGCTAATCTAGGTATGAATCCATTAATAATGCAAAGTAATTAAAACAATTAATTAAAGTTCGTGTCTAAACAAAAGTCTCTTGAACAGAAAAATTAAGTCTATATCAGGGTTCTATTATATGTATATTTTTAAGAATTGTTTGCAAATGCTTAGTTTTCTCACAATCAGGAATAAGGAATCATAGCTTCCCGGTAAGTTTAGCAAGAAGGCTGTAGATTACTATGCATAGTTTTTTTAGGGTTAGAATGAGCTCGGCCATTGGTTATAAATTGATATTGTGGCCTATTTTCCTAGTTGAACCTCTAGTATAAAAGGAAGAGGCCAGCTTGATCAGGGTCTTGTTTCATCTGTTTCTCTATAGTTGGTCCTGGATAACAAAAGAATATATCCATGATCACCCTATGCTGAAATAATTCTGCATGTTGGAGTGAACCAGAGTTTCTGCAGACATCGTGCCTGATGCAGTCAATTCCATATTATAATCTTTCCATACACTTCCTACATACTTTGAACCATTTTGTAATACCTATTTTTGAGTAAAACTAATTTTGTCATCTGTTAAATTAATATGGAATTGATTGCATCAGTGCAGAACGTTTTTGATGATATGAAGCTACAGGATTGTAGTAATATAATTAAGAAGATTTCTAAATATAAAAGAAAAACTAATAAATATGATCAGTCATGGAATTATGCTATATCTGAATTTAAAAATCTTATTAGAACTGAACAAAATATATGTGTGAAAAAAGACAAAGCTTTACATATGTGTTTTATTAAAAAAGATGCATATAATGATAAAATTGAAACACAAATGAATAAATTGGGATTTGATATCATTGATAGTTATAACATGGAGGGACAACGTGTGAAATTTATAAATAGTATTTTAAAGAAGGCTAAAAGTTATTTTATGGATAATTGTACATATTATGATATATATACATCTACATCTATATGCCCAAAAATTTTGCTAACAGTAAACTTCAAAAAGTAGGAAATCCTCCTAGATTGATGATTGATTTTGGTGGATCATTTATATATAAAACAGCTAAATATATTGATAAATTGTTGGAAGATATGTTGGGTTTTGGAATATATACAATTGCATCTTCTTATGAATTTTTTGATAAAATTAAAAATATAAAAATAAATGATAATGATCTATTAACTTCATTGGATGTAACAAAATTATATGGATCAATTGATCATCTTAAATTTATAAATTTAATTGAAATTTACCTAATTAATATGGCTGTAAATAAACATTTAATAAATGTTATTATTGAATCTCTAAAATTTATAAGTAATAATATTATTGCAACATATAATGATAGGTTTTATAAAATGGGTAAAGGATGCCCAATGGGATTACCTATGGTAGCACAAATTTGTAATTTTACATTGTTGAAATATGAAGATATTATATTTAATTCTTATAATTTTGAAGATATTAAAATTTATACTAGATATGTTTATGATGTTTTTATTTGTGGTCCTAAAGACATCATTGATGTTCTTTTATATAAACTGAATAATTTAAACAATTTAAAATAGACTACTAAGAATGAACAAAATGAAAAAATAAAATTTTTGGATTTACAAATATTTAGAGATGCTACTGATTTAAATTATAAATTAATTTTTAAACCTATTGGAGAAAAGGATATATTCATTTTAAATCACGTGTTCCAATGATACATAAAATGGCAAGTCTGAAATCATTTTTGCATCGCAATGATAAATTATGTAAATATAAGAGTGATAAAATTTTAAATATTGAACTCTTTGCTAATGAACTTTTAAAAGTTGGTTATGATAAAACCAAATCTTTCATACAGTAAATTCATTTAATAATAAAAAGTGTTTGCAGTGTTACTTTAGATAATAAAAAATGGATATCTGTACCATTTATAAATAACATGCAATTTAAATTAATTAAGAATATATTTAAAGAAAAGTATAATATTTCATTTTGTGTTCCTCCAAATGTTAATCGATTGATTAATAATTCTAAGAGTATAATTCCTAAATTGCAAAGAAGTAATATAATTCCTCAAATTTCATGTGGATGTCAGAAATTTTATATCGGTGAATCGAGATGTTCTGTGGAAAAAAGATTGAAGGAGCATCAATTATTATATAATCGAATAGTCAATTTAATACAGTTTCAGTATTCTTTGACCATGAAAAAACTTGTAATTATAAGTTTACATTTTATAATAATGAAATAAAAATATTAATGGAAGAACGAAATCATAAAAAGAGGAAAATTAAAGAGGCAATATTAATTGATAAATATAAGAACGATGTTATTAATAGACAAATTGCAAATATGGCCATACACATCTTATGAAAATATATGTAACATTAAGTTTAAAAATTTGAAATTCAGTTAAAGCTGATGAGGATTACCACTTAATCGAAAGCGCTACAAAATAATTTAGACTATAATATTGTATTTACCGTTAATTTTTGTTTTTTCTTATGTATATATTTATAACGGGTATTATATATATATATATATATATATATATATATATATCTTTTGCTCCAAGATTGTCTCGGATACATATAATATAAAACTATTTTAGTTGGTAATTGATTATCATTTAAATGAAATTTTTTTTATGTACATGTATTCTATATGCTTATGTTAGCAGCAGAAACATTTATTTGCTATTAAGAAGCTAGCAGCTAATTTTAAAAAGGGTAAATGTATAAAATGTATTGTCTTATTTTTGCGTCATCAGAGGATGTCTATTTAATAGTAATTATTATACTTCTAACTTAAAAGATTTTTAGTTCATCATAAATTAAAATTAACTAAGTATTGAATATGATTTGAAATTATTTTGTGTGTTATTATGCATGTGGAAGCGTGTTTTATGCAACTCATTTTTATCATTATTAAATTTATAGTTGCTTGACTTGTAATTTTCCAGTTGGTTTTAGATGATGTGATATGCCATAAGAAGTGAAAGAATTAGGAATATATCTAAGAATTATTTTTTTAATGTTTAGAATGAAACGTGTTAAGTAGCTATGAGGAAAGAAATCGTTTAGGATATATATTATATTATCCAGGATTGAGATAACTCTCCCTTAGTTTATTTAAATACTTATCATGAGTGAATTATATTTTCTATATTAAGCAGTTGTGCACTATGATGATTATATTATATGTAAAGCAGTGTATTTCCCTTGATCTCAGTACTGAGATTGAGTCCACACCAATATTGAACATCTTAATAAGGTTAATTAGTCATTATATTTTGTCATTTAGATTATTAGAATTAAGAAAGTTTCCTTGTTCCTCATGTGTCCATTTTGTAATGTTTTTCCAGCATATATTTATAGCTATATTGAAACAGACAGATCGGAGAACCGATCTTCGTTTCAGGTGTTTTTATGTACGGTAATTCAAACTACTGTTCGCCCGCAGTGAGATTTTGTCTATTTTAAGTTATAATATAAATTAGTTATATATTCTATAGTTTATAAATAAATATGTAAAGTTTCCGTATATAAATGTCACAAACCATGAAATAATATTCGTGTGTGCGTGGTTTGTGAATTTATATCATTTAATTTGGGGTTTCAGTGCGGGCGTATTTGTTTTAAATTTTGGTTTTAAAATGGTATAAAGTCGTTTAAAAATACTGATCAAAAATCACATTCCTTTGATCAGTGTTTTAATTAAAATCTAATTGCACAAATGTACAAAGCAATTAAGTTGTATTCAAAATTAGTAAGGAATTTTTATATGTAATTACTATGTCAATTTAAAAATAGCGTATTAAATTAAAAGATTGCTAAAAACAGATAATTGATTGTTGGTCAAGCTTGATGGCTGGAGGCTAGAGAAAGTAGGCGGAGCCTAAAACAAAAACAAGTCGGAAAGGTCAGCAGTGGCCATTTTAGAGAAAAACTTACATTCTAACTTTGGTCGTGTGTGAGAGAAGTAGTCTCGAGACAACACAGCAGTTGAGTATAATTCAAACATTATTATTAAGAAGTTTACCAGTGAATCGCAATGTTAATGGGCTAAGTGCCAGGAGCTGGTCTCTGCCCGCCAATATGGATCCTCGTGCCGCTGTTTGATCATGTTTCATATACTTCAGAATTTCCAACTTCCAATCTCAAAATTTACTATGCCTTACAAATAACTTTCAAAAATGCGCGCCTACGTTCGTCACAAGCCAAGCTGGATGAAGAAAGAAGAGAACTTTGTTACACGAACTTTAACTTTCTTACGTGCTTAATATTATCAATCAAGTAAATCATATGTAAGTTTTTATATCATTTATAATGCTATTATTTAACCTGTCAGTAAATTTTCCTTTTTTTTTTAATCCTCTGCTCTAGTCTTTAGAAATCATTTATAAAATCGTAATTAATAGTAATAATCAATTAAATGAATGCATTTATATTTTCTTATGTTGCTTATTTCATGAACAAACATTGCCAATAGTAATATTTCCAACTCTGAGTAAACTAGTGTCCTATAACGATCAAGTTATTTTAAAAGTAATTTCATTTTCTGAATTAAATATTCTTTCACATTCCGAGTTGATAAATGTTAAGTCACTTTATTAGTCTATGTTAATTTGTCCTATAAAAACCAATCTAAGGTTCGATCGTAAAATATATATGTATAACAGTTTCAAAGTGTTCATTAATGTTATGTATAATATGAGGAATAATTCACTGAATAATTTGATACTATCGCTACCGCTTGTCAACCCGAAGGGTTAGAGTTTCAGAGTAAATTTAACTAATTATTGTTGTCACCGTCAGTTTAAGTCCGCTACGTTTTATTGGGGTAAGGATCTCAGCCTGTGGCGTAGAAACAGACTAATAGTTTCCAGGTTTTATATAATTTCTTTTAAAAAATCCATTTCAAGTTCTCGTCCGTGATGTCTGTGGCAATGCCTTCCCTTCGCTGAAGTTAGCGTCTCGCCATTCTACCATTGGGGAATGAAAGCAGTTTTCTTTCCCGGTAATCTCTTGGATCACCGGGGTTCGAAATGATCCCGGCTGGTTGTCGTGTCCCGGAGCTACTTGGGGGCATTAAGCCTTGTCAAAGTACAAGCCGCCCGGTATTCCGTTAATGCACCGCAAGTGATTACTGTAGGGCTTTTGAATACAGGCAACCACCAGTTCATCTATCTTCCATGTCGTATTTATATAAAACCATCCGCACATCTATCCTTTATGTCGTCTTTATATAAAACCATTCTCCAACTGTTCGTCTACGTAACGGCTCGAGCCTACTCTAATAAAATAAGTTAATAAAAATCTTTAGAGAAATATTTTTCCAGTGCTCAAATACTCTGATTCTCTTAACCACCCGTCAATCATTTAACTACCCAGCTATTGGCATAAGTTTGTTTATTAAATAAAACATTCACTAAAGACTAGTAGCCAAATACAAGAGGATTTATGAAGTCTTACCGTACTGTATAACACTATATTTATATGCTGTATATTTCTATTATATAACATTATATTCATGTGCTTTCTATTTGTCTTATTTAACACTATATTTATATGCTTTATATTTGCTTATTAAACACTTTATTTAATCTTAATCTTTGTGTCCTCCACCTTATTACTCTCTAAGTCTATGTAGCCATTTTCTGTCTGTATTGGCAACTTAAATATATACGTTACATGAATGACCGTTCCAATATCTATAGTCTAACAAACCTATATATCATTAACTGTAAGAATTTAGTCCATGTTCTAAGCTGAGCTAGAAAAGGGATAACCCCGTGCTGTTATAAAGTCATCATCGGTTGGTCATACCGGGGTTTGGGTCTGAATTCAGTTGGCGTTTGGAATTTATTCTTAAACGTGGGCTGGGTTTGAACTCGGGTACTGTGTAAAAGAGAGCGTGGTGGATTTATAACGGTACAATATGTAATGTAGTTTGCTAATAAAATAAAAGGTAGGAATAAATTATTTTATGGAACATCTAAAGTAGGAGTAGTGCTAAAGTCATTTGTTGGTTTATGGCATAATCCATACTATATTTTATTTATTATTTTCATAAGCAAACTGATGGGATGTAGCTCTGTTAATTATATTATAACAGGTGGCATAATACAGAAGCATGAATGAAATACTATTGATTCTGAAGATATGGAAGAGATTTATCACTGGATTTGTAAATCATGGGTAGATATTTCAGATATTATATTAACTTATTTTAAATTTTAAATCACTAAATCCTCAGAATGATTCATCCTCATATTAAATGAGCAAACAGAAAGAATGTGAAACAGAAAGTGTAGCTAGTTAATAAAATTGTTCAATTGATTTATGAAAGATGGTTTGACCTCTTTAACTCATATGCTTAAATCCATATTGAGTTCTTTAATTGCCCCAGTGTTGGGTTGATTGACAGAACATATTAGAATTAGCTAGTAATGTATATGTTTGAGGCAAAAATACAAAAAAGTTTATTTTAGTGCTAATTACTCCAATGTTAATCTGTTTTGTTTGAAGCAAAAGTACAAAGAAAATTTAATTTAATCTTTAATTACTCCAGTGTTCGTTTGTTATGAAATGTTTAGTAAAACATATTAGAGTTGGCTAACAATACATATATGTTGAAAAAAAGTATAAAGATGTTTCTTTTAATTTTTAATTACTCCAGTGTTAATTTGTTAATAAATGTTTAATAAAACATATTAGAATTAGCTAATAACATATATATGTTTGAAGCAAGATTACACAGAAGTTTAATTTAATGTTTAACCAATCAAATGTTAGTTTATTCAGTAATAAATACTGGAAGTAGCGATTAACATGTATCTGTTTGAAGTAAAAGCACAAAAGATTATTTTAATGTTGAAACAGTCAATCTGTCTATACCACTGTTTTGCCTACTATATTCTATAGTAGTATTTCTATATATGTAACTATCACCAAATTCTCATATATCATGTTAATATTGTATTAAATCAGGCTAAATTTAAACCTAAATGTATTAGTCATGTACTTGTGTGTATATCTTAGCATACAGTATGAAAATTATGTCTATATATGTAAAAACCTACAAATACACACCAGTAGTAAAACCATCTGTAGAAAATCAATCACAGTGAGATTCCATGATTTCTTAGAAATGCAGCAAGAAAACTAGAAAAAAACAGATCTAAAAACTACTATGACAGGGGACAGGGGATTAAGCTGATATATAAGCCTCTGCAGACATCTTTAACTCATTTGGACAATTCTGTAGTTCAATTCGATGACAATTATTATTTAGCATATGAGAATAGACAGCAGAAGTCAAATATATTGTACCAACCTGGAATTGATACATAATAATTTATCTAAAAAAATAAGTTATAAAAATCTAAAGTTTCTTTATTAAAAAAAATGCAGATTGTTTTCGTAAATGTAAAATTAAAAGTCTAAGTGTTTTGAAATAAAAGTTAGAAGATAATTGATTAAAAGTGAAAGTTAAACTAAAAATTTTATAAAAATAAGTAAAGAGTTTATTATCATTAGTCGAAAGTTGATTTTCAAGTTTAAAAAATATAAATCTCTTTTCATTTGAGTTAAAGAAAAAAAAGGTAATCTTAAAACTAGTTTTGATTTTAAAATAAAATTATATATGTGCGTATGTATATATGTGCGATTGTAAATAAAATAAATAAATATTAAAATGAAATAAAAGAAGATTATCGTTAAAAAATTCAGCGATGGGCTACTAATTAAAAGTATAAAACAACACCTTTGCATGGCTATTACTAATTAAACAATCTTCAAAAACATAGGATTATCAAAGGAATTTTAACAACAGTTATTGCCGGAGGATATTAAAAAGACAACACATCGTAGGTATAAATAGCCATTTTTTTATCAGACAGTCAGTGAGAACAATCAGTTGAGTTAATTGTGTCAGAGGTCAGTTTATTATGTATCAGTCAGAAATGCAGTGTTAAAAAACCATGGGAAACATATGTCTCTCCAGACTGAAGTTCGATGAAAACAGTCAATATACCCAATCTTAAATAATGTCTGCGTAACAGCTTGAAGAATCTCCATCAGTATCCAATTGTCTCCAGGAATAATACCAACTAATAATCATCAAATCTCTGCAGGAAAACTTCAAATCTAACCGGTTAGATATACTTCATTAGAAGCAGCAACAGCAAGATGTATCCACATTCCAAAATCCTAGGTAAACATTTTTTTATTCTCATTAAAAAGTAGTCATTGCATTCATAAGAAAATTTGTCAAGCCTCCAATAGTCGAATTATATGAACTCTATAGCACATAAAAAAAGAACTATTAATTTGTGTGTTTTGAATATATGTGTTTAAATTTTAAATACTATTTAATGCTTTATTGTTATATATGTGAGTGTATGAGTTAATATGTGCGTGATCATTATATCAGTGTTATTAGTTAAATTAGATAAATACAAGTGTTCTATTATTAAAATTTACAAGAATATTTAAACTAGTTTAGAAATGTTAATTAAAATAAATTGTCTTTAAACTTAAACTTTATTTGTCGGTCAATTCTTTTTATCAATTCCTTTTACCAATTCTTTTCACCACTAATTAAATAATATTTTGTTAGTGAATTAAAATTTGACTGAGCTAGTTTTATGGAATGTTTTGAGCACTGGATTATGAGCCTATTGTCTGAATACGTTAGTCTTAGACTAGCTGGTGCCCGGGCTTTACTCCAAAACAAATAAAGTGTTTGAATCTAGCAGCCAATGTGGGCCACGCTCTGATCGTGGGTATTGTTAATAGTTAAAGCTATCAATAATATTTCCTACTTTGCTCAAACGTGCCGGTTCGTTCATGTAACATTTATAATTAAATAAGATTATAAATGTATTATAAAGAAGTTTGAAACCAGCCAAAACATCTGCAGTGTAAGTAAGATCTTTTGCAGAGTGAACCCGGTACAATTTATAGAATACTAAACTTTGCCCATGCCCACAGAATAATTATGTTAAATATTGAAATGTCTTACAAATCCATCAGTGACCTACTACTTGATGGAACTAAAATGATGTTACATATGTGTATTTCTTATGCCATGCATAAGATAAGTTTTATAATTACTAACAAATTTTATTGCCTTGTACACTGTTGACAAGGTACTACAGCACAATACATACACTATTTTATTTAGTTAAACATTGTAAATAAGCAAGTGTCTCTGAAGCTAATTTTACCTTATCATTGTCATACAGTTTTTAAACACCAAAAACTTCACAATACACAGCAGAAAATAACTAGACATCATTATGAGGGATCAAACAATATAGAGTCTCCTTAAAACAACATTATATAGTTGTATAACAATAAGTCAGATTGCAATACCTTTTTCCTAGGTACAAAAATTGTAAACATCATCTCAACACAGGGAAATGAAATGCATACCATGAAAATAATCCTACTTAGAAATTAAACTTTACCAGCTAAGCATAAAATAATTATAAACCTCAACAATATAATTCTCTCATGGAATAAGCAATGGGCGGTTATATTCCATCTACCAATGCATACTGTCAATGATACAATATTCAATAAAATATGTTTCTCACAATTATCAAATGGAAACTAGCACAAATCATCATCAAAACAATGGTAAAATAAAATAATTCTCATGTTAAAAGCAAAAAAAGAATGTTCCATTTTAAACAATGCATATGTTAAATAGTGTATGGTACCAACAAAGATACTGTAAGTCAAATAACTATAAAATATTTCAAAAAACATAATAAAATTTGCAATAATAAGGAACACACACAGTCAATGAAAAATAGCATAAATTGTATAAACTAAAGTGGACTTACTAAATTATAGGCAAAATATTGTAAAGATATAAAATGAATATATACCTGATTATATGGAAAACTCCATATAAGAAAGTAATTATATCATAAGTAAATAACTATTATGCTTCTAACAAATTATTCTGTCTGTTTACTCATAGACAGAATGTTAATAAATGTTTTTATAAATGTAATAGATGTATATCTCTCTCTATCTAGACAAGCCTAATATAATATTAACTTTAAGCTAACCAGTACACAAAAATATATATAATTTTACATTTGTCTGTTTTCAGAGTCATTGCATATTTATAACATAAATAGAAAACATATATATTTATATACCTTAATAGCATATCCAAAACTAATATAAAATATTTTATAAACATGAATAATATAAAAAAAAATCATTATTTTTTACTCATCTTATTTCCATATTGCATAATTTAAATTCCTTCACTATAAGGTAACTGACAACGGAAAACGATATCATTGTCAGCTGGCAAACTATTTTTCAAAATGACACATTCACATTCTTCATATTTTATCATGGTAAAGTAAATAAAATATTTAGGAGTCCTTGCAAAATAAAAACAATGATGCAATAATGATCATAAATATTTTTCTTCAGAGTTTTGGATCCATTTTTTTTAAAAAAAAAACAAAGTGGTAGCTTAGATAATATCTCCAATTAAAACAGCAAAATAAAAATTTTCTCAAAAGAATTGTTATTAATTTTTCCAGTGGTGGTAATATATTGGAATAATTAAGAATGATTCCTGCATTTTAAAGTATTTTAAACTCTTGTTATTGATGTTTTAAACTAATGTTAACTCCAGATTTCCACAATAGTAATTAAAATGTTGCTATCTACTTTTTAAAATTAAATTGATGCATTACAATATAGGTAAATATTAATATTCTTTAGAGTAGACTTCATTTTTTAATTTAATTCAGAAGGTTTTGTTCTTATTACTTTTAATTTGTTTCCCATTTAAGTTTAGTATCAAGGCAAAAAATATAAGAATATATCTAGTTTATAAATGAAAGGACAGAATACTTTTTTTGCCATTCTCAAAAAATGATTAATTTTTAAAGGCTCATAATAAATGTAATAACTAAGATTGTAGTAAGATATATAATAAAATTTTGTGCTCATGATCTCTTGTATGGTTTTAAATCTGAAGTCCCTTTGAATGAAGTAGTGGTTTTTCAAAATAGTTGCCATTTTTTTCAATATAAAATTGTGGTGATTGTTAGTTGATAGATCAATAGGTCAATGGATGCAAGATAGTTTTTACTCCATAGTTATGGGTCAAAATACAATTACTTATCTTTTAAATTTAGTTCAAATTCAATTCCAGTGTTATTTATTTAAGCTTCTTGGTCTTAACTTTTATTTTAGCTTAGATGTTATTTTTTTCTTGACTTTTTAAAATGATAGCCTTACAAACTCTGCTAGGTTATTTATACCTTTATCAAATGGAATTGTAAAAAAATAAAAAATAAAAAATAGACCAATTAAAATTTGGTATTGCATACAATTAATATGTCTCCATCTGTATTGATTAGTGATAACTAAACAAGTTTTTCAAAATTATTTTAAATCATAATAAAAATATGCTTAGGGATTAATAATTATAAAGACTAATTTAGAATATTTATGATTTTAAATCTATTTAGATTATTATTTAATAATAATAAAATATCAAATGTTTCTATACTTATAAATTAATAAGAACATTAATAAATTCTTATTTTAATATTATTAAAAATTAGTTCACCTGGCAGAGTGCCTATTAGAATCTCATACGCATCCTGTAAGAGGGCTTAGCATATTTTAAACAGTCCATGTCTTTATCAGTCTCAGGAGATTTATTGATAATATTTACAAACATTTTTAATAAAATTTGGCAACTATGATAATATACCACTGGTATAATATACTGATTTAATATATTTCAATTATTATCAATTAAAATTTTACACATTTGACCTCATAAATAAGGCTTGACAAAACATAGTGCCCAACCACAAGGTTACAATATATATTACTCATTTGATTCCTAAAATACATGCTGCTTTTTTTACCTGTCATTGAAATAATGTCCTAGTTAATATAAAAAAAATATTGAGTATGTAGTCATATCATTATTCATACAATAAAATTACACAAAAATATCACAGGGTATTGAGAACAAAAATATTGATTACCCATAAAAAGTACATTTATAAAATTACAAACTATATAATTATTATAAAGATAATGTCAATTAAGAATAATTAACAAATATTCCATAAAAATCACAAAAAATCATATTGACTGATTTAAAAATTAAAAATCATATAATAAGTATTATAATATAATCACATAATAATTGTTACAAGAAATATTGAACACAATAAAATCACAAATTTAAAAGCCAAATAATTGTCATCAAGCAGCAAGTAATAAAAGAAAATGATTTTCATTTTAAAATTTTTATGCATTTGTTGTTGTTTGCTTTCAATTATTATTTCAAGCTTTCCATAAAATTGGTTAAATTGAGATGAAGAGTGGAATCTATGGAAAGGCGATTTGTTTTTTTATAGACAGGACTATTTTGTTTATAGTATAACTTTTTAATACAATAAAAGAAACTTCTTTTGGTTTACTTTAAAAGAGATCAAAGTAATTAATTTAATGAATTTACTAAATGTTTTAGTTTCTGTTCTATCAATACTAATAATTATTATTTTTTAAATATTTAATTTATGCATTTCATTTTACTGTTTCTCTTATATTTTAATTTCATTATAATAAATAACTAATAAATATACCATTGATTTTTTTTTCATTTAATAAATTTTTATAGAATTTAAAAAAAAAAAATTATAAAATTATTAGCTATTTCAAATATAGGGGATTTGAGCTCAGACTTTTAAGCACTCTTCAACTATCCAAACTATCTTCTACCACTTATACACATAAACACACACATATAGAAAAGTTATCTTCAACTATCCACACTATCTCATACCACTGATACGCATGACCATGCACATGTATCAATAGTATGAGATAGTGTGGACAGTTGAAAGGTGCTTGAATGTCAGAGTTCAAATCTCCTATATTATCAATTAAGATCCAGGTATATGAAGAATGCCCATATTTCAAATATTGGTTATTTAAAAATATATTATTTTGCAAAATCTGGCTGAAGGCACAAATTGTACAATATGGCAGAACCTGCATGAGATCAGAGACACATTAAAGTAGATTTATTTTTATTGAAAATTAGTTTTGATATTTATTTTGTAATTATTAACCATGGGCTGGGATTGAATATACATGTGTATTAAAGAATAGTTGTATCAATATGTATTAACTTTGCAATTGTCACATCATTTTTCTATATTTTTATTCTTTTATTTATTAAATAGCTATATTAAATAATTAGTTAAAAAATAATATTTTCTAAAATTAATTATGATGTCTTTATTCTTTTACTTATCTGTCTGTGAATTATCTGTGTTGGTGAGAGGTTTAATCATAGATTAGGGCTTTGACATATTTGTAATTTAAGCCAGTGAAATTATTTAATAATCAAAAATGAAGTATATATTTTCAGTTATTCATAGTCACATTGTTTAGAGTTTTATAATTCAAAAGCTAGTTTAGATAATAATGATATTTGTGTGCCTATTCATTTAGTTGGACATCTATATGTCTTTTTTAGAATTATTTGGATGGTGCTAATGGAATAAAAATCACTTTTAATGTCCATTTGGTTTGAATATTTTATGATAATAATTTGTTTATTGATGGGCACTGCACTGAGTATACTTGATAGATCAGAGCATTGTTGATCAGCAATGATATAATGATTTCAGCATTTTTTTGTTATAGAATTAGCGTTGTAATGCATATGGCATTTTGTTGATTAGTTTTCTAATATGTTTCAATTTTGGAATTTTCTAGATGATGATAGCCTTAGATTTTATGTCTTTTTTTTTTACTCCAGTCAGAAAGAATGATTTCTGATTTTTGATGATAATTTCTGGTGATGCTATGTTTATAAATCTCATATTATTACTCATTTTTATTTATATATTACTCATTATTTACTTTCGATGCTGGTTCTTTGCTTATTTTATATGCTTTTTAAAACAGTAGTTTAGGAATGATGCTGATATCCATCTCTCCTGCTATTGCCCCATTTCCGTATTGCAACAATGTAAATATATATTATTTTTAGTGTATTACATTTTTAATGATGAGCATTAAAATAAAATGCTACACAATAATTATATATGTGATATATTGAAATAGATATTTTGATAAGATTCCTCGAAAAAAGCAAAGCATTTGATAGTGCACATGGATTTTGTTTAATTTTAAGTTGTTAATTATAAATTTGATTTTACGTTGATCGATTTGCATATATATATATATATATATAAGAGTATGTGTTTGTGTGTAAAATAATGGACTTTTTATTGTTTACATAAATAGCTGTGGAAGAAAAAAGACCTCCGAAGTATCAAAAAGGTTAGTAATGTTTATTTAAGGTAAATTAAATCAAATATTACTTTACTATTAAATTGTTGAGTAGATATTTATATGATAAATCATTTGGCATTATAAAAAATAATTTAAATTACGACTACATTTATAAAATCCATCGTTTACACACATGGAAACTGAGAAAGAGATTAAAATGTAAATAATTATATGATTTAAGTAACATAGCTATATGAATAAATAATAAGGCATTCATATAATTTATACGATCAATTATGCAGAAAGATAAAAAAACAGATGGATAGATAAGGGGATTAACAAATAGATAGGCATATAGAAAAATATACAGATAACCAGATATAAACAGGTAAATTAATAAAATTTATATACATATATATTAAAAAGGATAACAGCTTCGAATATTACATTAAATATGTTTTATGAATTAAAATATGAAAATAAATGGTATAATGGTAATTTTCTGCAGTATTAATCTTCACCTATAATCTTCACCTATAACATAACCAGACAATAAATAATTAAAATCATTACTTTAAGCTGAAGCGCATCAGCTAGTAATACAGATAAACACACACCCATTTATATATATATATATATATATATATATATATATTAGGGCGACTAAATCCTCTTATGTAACTTTTTATACTAATCTAGCTAGTCCAATTCCACGTTTGGGAACCATCTCTTCCTCTGCAACCTTCCTAGCTGCAACTAGTCTAGAATATAAGCCTAAAAATAAATATAGAACTAAAGAGACAGTTACTTTATTGACTAAGCTCACATGAAACTATAAACTTAGAGAAGATTACAAGGTAATTAATAAATTCTGGTCAAACTAGTTTCAAAATCCACAAACAAGCAAACAAACAAAAGGTTATGAAATAAACTTAATATTTGTCAAACCGATAAATAAATAATAATTAGATCGATGAAATGAATAAGAAATTAGAATATAAATTAGACAATAAGTAAATTAGGATGTAGATGCCTAAATGGATGATGAAAATAAATAATAATTAAATAATAAAATGAAATGGGTCTGAGAATAAAGAGAAAAGAATGAATATATATCAGAATAATGAATGATTAAGATGATGGTAGAATAAGAGTTAATGGATGATTAAGATGATAATGGAATAAGAGCTAATGAATGGTGAGTTAATTAGGATAATGAATTAGAATGAAAGAAGAATAAAAAAAATTGAAATGACAGATGAAAAGAATGATGATGATGAAAGATGATGTCCAGAAGTCTAAATTTGATATTGAATTAAATGAGAATAAGACAACTAAATCAAATACTGATTCCAAGCTTAACAAAACTAGAATATTCTCCATAATGTCAAAACAAGCTATACTATCAGACAAAAGAAGCAATTGATACTTTAAAGTTTGGTTGACTTTTATAAAATAGTGAATGTAATATAACTCCAATCCAACTACAATAAACAACTAAATATAAAATTTACCATAAAGCCAGATTCTACATTGCAAATTAATATAACTTATTCTTCACAGGGTTCACATCACTTAAAGATTATTATACAGGATATACTTGGGTCAGTGAGAGGGATTTTGCCACTACTCAAATATAACACACAAAACGGCACTTGATACAAAATCAAATTGACAAACAATATTTAGTAATTTCAAAGAAACTTTATAAATTCTCTAACTATGATAAACTCTAGGCTTCAATAAGCAGGAATAATTTTTCAATAGCTAAACACAATAACTTACTAACTTCCTTTTCTAAAATATATATTAACAATGTGATCAAGATCAGTGAATGATAGATCTGCAGGTTCAAATAACTGATTAAACTAATATTAAGTGTTTAATCTTTTTAGTATATCACTTAAAATAATATACACTCTAAGTTAATAATATTTTGATTGTTAAGTGATTATGGTCTAGATGTAGTCATAAATTATAGGGCTTAACAAAATTATTGTGATATACCAACATATAGTGACCTGTACAATATTGATCAATGACGATTTCCATACAATCATAGGATATGTTGATAGCAATAACAATATGAATGTGTGGGTGTGTTTATTAACAATAAGACCACCGACAACTAAATAAATTTTTAATACAACAATATTTATTTACATTATTTACATTATTTCAGACATATTGCATGAAACAAGATAAATCCATTAACTAAAATCAGGGATGGAAATTAATTACATTGTAAGTAATGACAAACTACTATAGTGATATTCATAGTATCACTATTATTCTGGGATATATTTCTATGATTATTCTATCTTATAGAATAAGATAGTTACCTTATTTAAGCTAACTTAGCATTTAAATTATAAAACAAAATGAACTTAGGTTTTTGGGATATACACAACATTTTAAATGTAGAGACTCTAAGTTATAATTTAGTATATTAAACTATAACTATTTGATTTATTAGAATATAATAAGGATAATTATCATATTCAGTACAATTATTAATTTATTATTATTTATATAAAAAGATTTATTATACTGGTGTGGGTCAGACATCATAAGTTAAATGCACACATGATACCAAAACATTGCTTATGTCCACAACCTAATCATTTAATAGTGAACTGATATTATCGATCCAACTGTGAATTCCTATTTTATGAAGACCAATCCACACTGTCCATGTACATACGCTGCTCTTTTATACAGAAGTTATACAAACACTAGCAAGTTTTTGGTTGGTTTGTTTATAAACTGATGAAGATTACACAACATCATAAAGACATTATTCCAATTAGACAAACACTACAGCCAGACAAGTGTCCCTTAATCTAACTTTATTTTACCCTTGCTATTTGATTTTGAAATCCTAAACTTCACCATACATGGTGGAAAACTAACTCTATAGCTTCATGAGGGATCTAACAATAAAGGAGGCTCTACAAAAACAACATGATAGTTGTATAATAATATGCCAATTCCAATACCTTCATAGGTATAAAAGTGCGGTCAGTGCCTCATCATGAAAAAATAGAATTCAGACCATAGAAATCATCCCCTTTTAGGATCAACTATGCTCTAAGCACTAACTATTAATTAGCCCCAACATTGTCATCCTTTCATTTAATCAGCAATAGGAAATCTTCATCAGCTCATGCACAATATTACTATTATTATATTTGATGCCATTGTATGTGGCACAAACTCATCAGCTAAAAGCTGTCACAGATCCTGATCAATACCATAGCAAGGTAAAACAACACTAATAATGAAAGTGGAAACATAAATATTCCATTTCACAATACAGAAACTAGTAATGTTTTATAAACAAACTGCCAACATATAAGTAAAATGAACATTATTTATTTAAGATAATAATTATACTTTATTATAGCAAGCCATGTACACATAAACAATAAAGATTAACCTACATTTTTGTATTTAAAGTGGATATTTTCCTTCATAGGAAAAATTAATAAATAAAAGAAATGCTAAGTAAATTATTTCATATAATGGAACAATTGTGTCATTATGTGTAAAATTTTGACAAGTTTGTATCTGTTTGTCTCCCCTTCAATACAATGTTAACATTTGTTTTAACATTGCGAGAGATAAATATTTTTCTCTCTTCCCAGATAAATGACATTTAATATTGTGCTTTCCCTTAATTGGGAAGATAGCAAAAATATGTGTAATAGATGTATATATATCTTTATACATCACTACTTCTTTACTAAGTATATTTTATATTATAATATATAAACAAAATAGTGCCTAAAGCTAATCTGGGATAATGATATAATTAAGATTCAACTAGTAACCACCTAAACATTCACAGTAAAATATAGTAATCAATATTTCTCACTGCTGTCAAGGCAACCTTCACACCTTTTAATAGCAAGAATGGAATCCATTCTTACTAATGGTCCATTGAATATATATGGACACTTAAAGCTTACAACTTGACTACAGAGTATGAAATATTGATATATAGAAGTTTAAATAAACATCTTTAAACATGAAATAAACATGTCACTGTAATGCAGACTAATAAATAGTGAATTAACATTACAAACTGCAATACTTTTAAATTGCCCATGTATTATTTAGAAATAATAAGTGACATAGTGCCTACAGCTATTCTGGGATAATGATATAATTAAGATCCAACCAGTAACCACCTAAACATTCACAGTAAAATATAGTAATAAATATTTCTCACTGCTGTCAAGGCAACCTTCACACCTTTTAATAGCAAGAATGGAATCCATTCTTACTAATGGTCCATTGAATATATATGGACACTTAAAGCTTGCAACTTGACTACAGAATATGAAATATTGATATATAGAAGTTTAAATAAACCTCATTAAACATGAAATAAACATGTCACTGTAAGGCAGACTAATAAATAGTCAATTAACATTACAAACTGCAATACTTTTAAATTGCCCATGTATTATTTAGAAATAATAAGCAAAATAGTGCCTAAAGCTAATCTGGGATAATGATATAATTAAGATCCAACCAGTAACCACCTAAACATTCACAGTAAAATATAGCAATCAATATTTCTCACTGCTGTCAAGGCAACCTTCACACCTTTTAATAGCAAAAATGGAATCCATTCTTACTAATGGTCCATTGAATATATATGGACACTTAAAGCTTGCAACTTGACTACAGAATATGAAATATTGATATATAGAAGTTTAAATAAACCTCTTTAAACATGAAATAAACATGTCACTGTAATGCAGACTAATAAATAGCCAATTAACATTACAAACTGCAATACTTTTAAATTGCCTTGACAGCAGTGACAAATATTGATGACTATATTTTACTGTGAATGTTTAGGTGGTTACTGATTGGATCTTAATTATATCTTTAACACAGATTAGCTTTAGGCACTATTTCCCTTATTATTTCTAAATAATACATGGGCAATTTAAAAGTATTGCAGTTTGTAATGTTAATTGACTATTTATTAGTCTGCATTACAGTGACATGTTTATTTCATGTTTAAAGAGGTTTATTTAAACTTCTATATATCAATATTTCATACTCTGTAGTCAAGTTGCAAGATTTAAGTGTCCATATATATTCAATGGACAATTAGTAAGAATGGATTCCATTCTTGCTATTAAAAGGTGTGAAGGTTGCCTTGACAGCAGTGAGAAATATTGATTACTATATTTTACTGTGAATGTTTAGGTGGTTACTGGTTGGATCTTTATTATATCATTATCCCAGATTAGCTTCAGGCACTATTTCGCTTATTATTTCTAAATAATACATGGGCAATTTAAAAGTATTGCAGTTTGTAATGTTAATTGACTATTTATTAGTCTGCATTACAGTGACATGTTTATTTCATGTTTAAAGAGGTTTATTTAAACTTCTATATATCAATATTTCTTACTCTGTAGTCAAGTTGCAAGCTTTAAGTGTCCATATATATTCAATGGACCATTAGTAAGAATGAATTCCATTTTTGCTATTAAAAGGTGTGAAGGTTGCCTTGACAGCAGTGAGAAATATTGATTACTATATTTTACTGTGAATGTTTAAGTGGTTACTAGTTGGATCTTAATTATATCATTATCCCAGATTAGCTTCAGGCACTATTTCGCTTATTATTTCTAAATAATACATGGGCAATTTAAAAGTATTGCAGTTTGTAATGTTAATTGACTATTTATTAGTCTGCATTACAGTGACATGTTTATTTCATGTTTAAAGAGGTTTATTTAAACTTCTATATATATCAATATTTCATACTCTGTAGTCAAGTTGCAAGCTTTGTGTCCATATATATATTCACTGGACCATTAGCAAGAATGGATTCCTATTAAAAGGTGTAAAGGTTGCCTTGACAGCAGTGAGAAATATTGATTACTATATTTTACTATGAATGTTTAGGTGGTTACTAATAAATATTAATCATCGTGGCAACATAGCCATCGATAATCGGTCATTTCTAACCTATAAAAACATATATAAACTTATTAATTCTAACTATATAGTAATTCATATAGTAACTAGTATTAACGAATCTAGATGTGGTTTAAGCTCAATACATCAATCTCCTCTATAATTAGACATCTCATGAAATAACCTAATAAAGTGTATTCTCGGTGATCTGCAAACTCACCAATGTGCATACTCAGCCTAGCTCAGTGGTCGGTTAGTTATAAGAAGATTCAGCTGCAGAGATATGCAGTTAAAACAAAGAAAGAAATTAAATCATAAAACAAATTATCATTAGTAAAATAAATATCTTGGGAAGATAGAAAAAATTGTCATCATTCCCTAATTAAAAATTTAGAATAAAATAGCATCCTCTCTTTATCAAAACATATTCTCTGAGCTATAAGTATTTGCACTTTTAAACAATGATGATAACTTCTCATATTCTTGTTAATGTTACCAACATAAAAAAATATATCCAATATGTAAATCATTTGCCAATATGATCTGAAAATACTTTTCGGATAGCACCATTATAAGTTAAACTCTTTTAAGCCATGCCACAATTGTAATATCAATAATAATTGATCATTTCTTAATTAAATAATAATTATAATGACAATAATAATCTCAGGGTTCTTTGTTTAATTTAGGAAAATGCTCGACAGTACTGTGCTGTCACATATGACTGGCATTCTAATTGGCTATAGGAAACATTTACTTTACTTCACAGTCAATGTGTCTTCATATCTCATATCAACTACTATATCATTTAAAGAGGTGATAATTATATTCAATAATGACATACAATTTTGAATAATACAGCCCTTTTATCCAGAATCTCAGCCAGAATAATAAAAAGACAAGGGTGCTTTTTTTGTGTCCTTCCATCATCCATGACAACGCAATAAATTAAACAAGACTCATTATTTCGACAATTTAACTAAAATGGAATAATGTGCAGTCAGAGTTAATGACTTGGGAATAAATTCATTTTTACACTTAAAAAATGTTTAGTCTGAAGTTTGCAATTCCATAAATAATTCTCATTAAAATAAAATGAAATGAAATATTCCAATCTGCTTAAATTTGTCTATCTGGTATATTAAGTTTTTGAGAGTTTGAAATGATTTCGGACTCAAGAAAAGGTTTTGCAAATATTGTGCAAACACACTGATATTTAACATACCAAAAAAAAAAGAATCTACAACAAATATTGACAAGACTATAATTTATTACTTTCACACAAAAAAAATATACAAATTTATTAAATAATCTCACACTGATACAAAACGTAAACCAACATTAATCTGTCTATTGTTTAGGTATGGATTAAAATTATAACTTCACCTGTTTGCAATCATGCGAATTGACTAACTAAAAAGTACATCTCATTTACCAATACACTAATTTATAAGTTTGGTAAACTTCTATAAGCTTTTACTTAAAATTATTGACTAACTATTTTTGTTTTTAATTGATTTAATTATAATATAAAATACGCAAAATACTAAATTTATTTCTAATAAATTTAATTAAGTTATGGTTTTTAATTGAACAACCACTTATCAGAAGTTGCACTCACCATTTTACATTTAACTTAATGTTAACTTAAGTTACGATAAATATTTTATTCATAAGTGTAATTTAAACTATGAATATTACTTAATTATTGTGTTTGAATATTCCTCCAGCAAATCAGCATTTTAAATTATGCAATTTTAACTTACTTTCTCCATTGGTTTGCTTGTCAACTACTAGAGAGATTCAGCAGCACAGTACAGATATTGATCTCAGTTACAAACGCACTATTGATACTAATGTGCACCTTGAGGAACTAATACCTCAAACCTAACATTAATCCTTGCCCTAACTTTTAAAACAAAGCACAATAATCAACACCTTCCATGGTGGAACAATCTTTATATTCAGATGAGGAATGCAGAATAACAACGAATGTCTGCAAAGTAAACTACTACACTAAAGTATTTTGGTGGTTTCTTGCCTCTTACTTAGGCATAAAATGAACACACACCAAGTGTAATCCTCTCCAGGGATTTAAACAAATTAAGCATCCTAAATGCTATATAAACTCTTGATCGTTCTATTCATGAGAATCGATCACATGGGCTATCAAACATACCCTAACATTATATCTAAAACTATTCCTCTCATGCAACAATAAAGTATTTTGGGGAGATAATTTTCATCCCACAAAATGAAATACATTATAAGTGTGTTACATATGCTGATATTAAGCATATATCAACGCTACATTTCGGCAAGATAAGAAAACACACTAATCACAATAAACCTATGTTACAATGTATACTTTGATCAATCTCTGAAACCAATGAACACGACAGCATAAAAGTATGATAACTTTAATTCTAATGAAGAAACATTCAAAAGCACTAGATACATACATATCAGCTTCAACTAAATAAAGTGGATGCACTATTAAAGAAGAACTATTACTAAATTACTAAATTAATATAATATATATTTTGTTGACCCTTTAAACAAGAAATATCTTGTTATAGCATTTTTTTTAAAGTCACTTCTGAAAAATTAAAATATTTATTTTACCCGTTAAATATCTAAAATATTTTTCTTTTAAGTACCAAACATGTAAAGTTTATATCTGTCACTGCAATTAATAAATCGGATATGCTTCATAGATTTCATCTTAAATACAAACTTAATCCAAAATAATTATAATAAGACATACCTTTGTCATTACAAGATTCTTAAAATATTGCGTGACAAATATATCCTAGCATAAATAATATTGGTAATACAGCATCGATTGATCCACGCCATAAGATGGCGCTGTTTCTAGTGAAAAACGAATAGATATAACGTTACTAGGCTGATTTGATTATTATTACTTTGTAATGTTATCATGTTTTTTTTTTTTTTTGGTTTGGATTTTTTTATTTTTTTTTGGGACCATATTTTCTTTTTTTTTTAAATAAATAAATTGATTTTTAAATATTTTTTTAAATACGTTTTGTAAAAACCTTTTTTTTCTTTATTTTTTTTTGTAAAACTGGTTGTTTAACAAAATTGGATTACAGTCTTTTTTTTTTTTAAAGTAACCTTTTTTTTTTTTTTCGCTTTTGATTACGGTCTTCTTTTTTTTTTAAAGTAACTTTTTTTATTTTTTTTGGCTTTTTACTTTCATTAAACTACCACAAAGGCAGTTCTTCTGGGTGAGGAGAATATTTCTCTGTTGAAGAAAGGCCACTGCATCTGCTTCTGTAGTCTGCCATTGAAATGTTTTGATCTCAAAAAAGTCTCGGAAAGTGCACGACTTGATAATGAACTTTGCCGAATTGTGACTAACAATCCTCATTAACTGAATTCTGACCCCTGACAACAGGGGTGTTTGGAAAATTGTTAAAATTTTTACGAACGAAAAAAAAAATACATCGAAGCCAAAAAAAAAAAAAAATGTTATAATATAGTTTTTGACATTCAAAATACAGAAACCTTCACATCATACGCTGTACAATAGTTAAGAGTAATGTCTATTGAGAATCTTGCATACTCATCGCTAATAATGTTCAACATACTAGATATGTTGGGGTAATGGGTGCACTTCAACATCTTAGCAGTTGAACAGTTTACTTGGCCGCAAGATCTATGAGCGGCCTTGTAAACAGCATATTTATGTGCTTTAGCGTAGAAACAGCACCATCTTATGGCGTGGATCAATCGATGCTGTATTACCATAATATTATATCACAAAATAATATTTTACAAATTACTTTTCTAAAAAAAACATTCAATAAACAAATGTATATTATCTCATTAGCAGAACTATTTTTCTGTGAGCTGATTATCCAGGTGAAGAGATTTCATCCAGTCAAATTTTACGAAGCACTGAAAGTAATAAACACATTTTTCTTTCTTTTTTTTATGAAAAGTTTCCCTTTATTTAGCCCTTATAATAATAAAAAAACACACACAAAAAATAGCAAAATGAAGCTTAATTCCCAATTGGATTAGACTGATACAAATTTGGATCCTAAAGCAAATGAATATTATCACATTGATGATAAACAGACATATTATTTGAATATTATATGTATAATTAGCTAGCTTACTTATGGATGAAAATGCGCACTTTTCCGAGAGATTATCATGATAATAACTGCAATTGATTTACATCGTATATGAAGCTTTAATAATTCCAACTGGTGTATAATACAATACATAATTTGTTTTTATTATCAAGTCATTGAACGTATATAATTCTCATTTATAACTTTAGAATTTGATTTTTCCAATAGTAAGTTGTTGTTTTTTTCCCTTAAAAAATGCAGGTGTATTGTTTAGTATTATGATGATTATTAATTATTATTATTATTATTTTTAGAGAATTCTTGGTGAATAAAAACATATTTTAATGTATATAATGGCATTATTTGTAAAGGCAGACGAGATACTTAGAAATAGCACTAAAAATGTGTCTAGTTCATCTTCCTTTGCTTCTTAATATTTCTTTTAATTATTTTTTTTTATACCAAGAAAATATTAATAAGTGATAAAAAGTTACCACATAATTATTTCCCACTTGGAAATCATTTGTTTTCCCTAATTTAGACACAATAAGATTTTTCCTGATTCTTTTAGTTAATTCTCTCATTTTAACTTTGTTGAAAACTTTAACTTTCGTATGGAGCAATAAATTTTTAAATGTAGAAAGTTTTTAAATAAACAGATGGCATAGAACAAGATATCTCACCAAAAGGTTCAACAATGCATTATATGATTAGAGTTTTCCTTTGATTATACATTTATTTCTGCAAAATTAAAACAAAAGTTGCGTTACTAAATTTCAGCACTGTTCTCTCCTTGAAAACTGATGGCAGAAGATTTCTAAAGAAAAAAAATGATTTTGATTATGAAATTGCTCATTCTTTTGGACTTTAGCGACCTCTTCCAGAAAAAATATAATAATCATTTGATTATAACATAAACAAAAGAAAGGAAAAACTTATTACAATCATATAGTTTTCAGTATTATTTGAATGGTGTAACAAAGCAGTTTAATAAGGAAAATAATAAATACATTTACTTAACAATAATTAACTATGATTTTAATTATACATAAATTATTTTCTACAAATGAATTTACCAGAAGTTACTATTCCTTAGAATAAGATATATTAAAATTATTTAATTGATATTTATGGTTTTTTCTTCTTTCTATAACCATCTAAACATTAACTACTGTTTATAATATTTGTTTTATATTATATTTAATTTGCTCTAATAAACAATATCTTAATTAAATTATTAATATTCTTTTAAAAACATGATATTGCATTAGGGAATATATATTACTCGCCCACACAAACCATGTTTAGGTGAAGAATAGCACACTTTATTAACCAATTATTACTATTATTATTTTATCTTTTTATTTTTCTTAAAGAATAGCATTGATTTTATGCAGAAATAATGCTAAATAAAACCAAGTGCCAAAAGCACTGGGTTACAATATATATATATTGAAGCAATCGATGTCTAATCATCATCGATGCTTCATGTTTCACCATCTATACTAACCTCTTAGGGGTTCGCAATTCAGACCTTGCTATAAATATATGCTATTCACTCACACTCTGTATGCTGAATCATTAAAAAGATTAGTAAAATTAATTTTTATTTAGTAAACAATGAAACAATAGTTTGAGTGATGGTATATATATTATGACTAAAGCAATAATTTTATTGCTATGTTTATTGCTGGAAAATACATTTGCTTATATATTTGTCATTATTTTTATGAGTGTATTTAATGTGACAACAAAAAAGAATGGGGGAGGCTCGAAATGCTAAAATAATCTTTGTTTAAATTCAGCTTGTTGCCTTTAATTAAAATTGTCAATCGCAATTAAGATCAAAAACAAATCGTTTATCAGTTGTTGTCGAATGATTTAAAATAGCTAAAAATGGTATTTCGAGCCTTATCTGTATAAAAACATGTTGTTAATTAAAAGTTCTTTGTAAGGGGATTATAGAGATAGTGTATAAAAGAGCCCATAAGACCTTTTAAAGTGAGTCTGTGATTTTCACTTGATAAGTTAGTTACTGGATAAATCAGTTAGTTACTTTCGCTTGATCAGTCGGTTACTTTTACGTTCCTGATTCAAAAAGTGTTGCCAGACCATCATTTAAGAAGTCAAGAGAAGTTTAGTGCAATGGAGCGTGAGTAGTGGAATCATCCACCTTACTTTTTCCTCTCGGAGGACTGTCTACCAGCCATAAAATTCCATCTTACCAGCCATATGAGATGACGTAGAATTGCGAACCTGCCTGCCTGCTGCTATGCTGATATCTTAGGTAAAATCATGTAATTTAAAGCTGCCTTAATACGAACATTCACGGGTGATTTATAATTTATAGCTAAACTAATTCATAGATCCATTTATGATATTTTGCTAGTTTTTCTCGTAAACTCTCTCTCTAATCCTTTATTAATACTTATGTAATTCTAAATAGACGTTTATGTTTATATCACTTTATGCGGTTAAATTAAATGTATACAACTTATTTTGTTTGATATATGTATTATTTTCTCTAATATGTTGGTATCAATCAATCTCGCGACTTTAATTAAATTCATTAGTAAAATTATATTCATTTGTTTATTTAAAAATAGAAATCATTCGCTAGGTTGGTTGTATACCTAAAAGTATTTTATTGTGGATGCTTATTTCATTTTGTTGTTTAGTTGCCTTTATAAAACATCGTGACGTTTAAGATAAAATTCCACCTTCTCTTACCATTGCCCAGAGGGCTAATTTTTTAATTAATACGTATATGGGAATCGAATTTAAATATAAATTTCATTAGCTTAATAATATAAATAAAAGTTATTATTCATTATGATTTGTTAATGACTCAGAATTGAAAACAGTTTATTGCACAAGAGGTTATACCCTTTCCAAACTTTAAGTAATGATATAAAATTATATAAACATTGCTGGCATACCTTTTCTTTATTCTGATATTTTATCTTTTCCATTTCTTGATTGTTTTGTCATTAGGGACGAGCCTGAAGCTCCCGTTTTACTTTTCAAAATATTTCGTAATCAGGGACACTTCCTGTGGAATGTAAAGTTTATGAGGTTTATGTGCTGCAAATGACAGCATATCCAGATCTGGGTTCTCAAACTCAGCCTCTCCTTCGATATCGCTCCGCCAGAATGCACGGACATATCAAATCTAGTTCGTCTCAAATACTTTTTAAAATGATAAAATATCCACAATCGCCATGAAGGCCAGACTTCTTTAATTGTATGCTAATACTGTTACTCTTGTCTTTAATTTAATCACCTTCTGCCTAATCTTAGTATGTCACAATAATATGTTGAAGATAATGATTCATTTCGTAAAAGAAAAATACGATCAGTTCATTGAGTTAGAATGCTATCTTTGAAAAACCATTATCGATTCCCAGAGACGTAAATCACTTTGTATAATTATTTATTATATCATGTAATCTCGTAAATAAAGTGCATTGTTTGTTTCTTATTTCTAAAAGACATCTTTGCCAAACAATGCGAATAAAAGTATAAATAATGGTTCTCCTAAGAAATACATGACTGAAATCATATATTTTGCCTTTTATCAAATAAATCATTTACTGTTAAAACTGTCACGATCTTTTATATTTATTTTTGGCATCCACTATGTTTCGTAGCAAAAGTTTTCTTGAATTAGCTTATCAACTCCGCACAAGTTATAAAACACTATAAAATTGTATCTGTAAAATTGTATTTATTAAATGAGTGATAGAAGGGATTTTATACAACAAATTCCCAAGTCTTGTAAATAAATAATATTGTCCCAAGCGTGAAACTAGTTGGTAAAATATACATATGTTTCCTTAATCTTTTGTAATATATATATGCATTTTCTACAATTATTATATATATATATATATATACTTTCAAGTAAATCCTGGTTTGTTTTTGAATTATTATTTTCTAGTTAATATTTAGAATTATTTTCTTTAGCTAAGAGCCTAGCATTAATAAATAACTATAATAAATGTAATTCCTGGGCTACTCCAACCTCGATCATCATCATCAGTCTGATCTTATGCTCTTCCGCTCTGCTTCTGGGCATGTATTTAAAATAATTTTACTGTGTCATCAGAATTGTTGTTCATTGGGTCAGAGATTCGAAGAATAGGCAAATAAATGAGAATTCAGGACTCCTTCAGACCTGTGTATCTCGAGCATGATCGGACTTGAGGTACTTTTGCTTAGGATTTAAATCTTGTTAAGTGAGCATACATACTATTTTGACCGGTACAATATATATATATAAATCCCTGAATAATACATAAAAGAAAAAGAAGTAAAAAAATGTATTACAATATTAAGCATAGCCATAACAAAAATAAACTAACATTTTCTCCCATTAGATTTATCTTAGTAGTCGAAGTTTGATCCATGCTTATAAGCAAAATGACAAGAAAATGGAGATTATAAGCAAATCTTCCCAAGTAAATATATGTATTTTGATTATCCTGTTTTATATTAGCATATTTCAGACAATATTTAACACTTTCCAAAGGCAATAATAATTATTTGTTGGTTTTTGTACTGATGTTATTATAGCAAGACAATATTTAAATACTTTCCAAAGGCAATAAAAATTATTTGTTGGTTTATGTACTGATGTCATTATAGCAAGACAATATTTAAATACTTTCCAAAGACAATAAAATTAAAATAGGTTTATTACGATCTTCAAAACAAACTTTTTAAAATCATTTATGGATTTTGTTTGCTTTGTTTTTCCATCTATGGTAATATCCGTCATAATTTTATCTGATCTGGGCAATTTTAAATACTTAAAATATTACTAATTTATGTGTTGCATAACCAAGATAAAAAAAAATTAATTCACTTCTATCAGTAAATTAATATGTGTTTAATAATGTTAAGCAGAATTGATTCAATAGTAAGCAATTATCACTAAAATATACTTGGCATTAATAATCTGTCATTTTTCTATATTTAATAACTAAGCAAATTTGTGGTAAAACATAAGAGCAGAAAAGTTCTTTTCCCCAATGAAAATAAGAAATAATTCATGCATTTTTCTTTTAAAATTGATTACTTTATATGATTTAAAAATGACTTTTTGGTTTGTTTATTATCTCTTGAAACTTTTCTTCAAAATGATTTTGAATTATTTTTATTGAGATGATTATTTATAAACAAACGTATTTTTCTGCTTAATGTTTAAGGGCGGCACAAAAATCAAAATACTTTAATCTTTTTCTTTTCAATCAAAATAATTTTTGTGTTATTATTAATTCTGAAAACTGATTAAGATAAAGAAAACAAAATAATTGCTTATGTTTTCTGGCATTGTTTTTCGTACCAAATAGTATATGTTGAGGCAAATATTTATCCAAACAGCAGTCATTCTAGTTTCTCCAGTAGGCAAAATTAAGAATCATACGATTGATGAAAAACAATGTTGAAATATTACAGGGTTGTTAAGTTTCTACTCCATTCTGTTTAAATTTATATAATCATGACATTTTGTCCAAATTAATTTCAAGGTTATTATTTTTCAGCTTATTCCTTTTTCTTTTATCTTATACATGGATAATTAAAGTCTTGTTTCCATTTTTCTTTTCTTAGTAGTCCCCTCTCCTACAATATTGTATAGTATTTATTCTTTGTATTACAATGCCTGATTGGTCCTAAATGATCTAATCACTGTAAAATGTGAATAAATTAATATTTTTATTGTTCTAGTGGAAAAAAATTCTAGACTGTTACATTTCAATTTAAATTAAAATATAATGTATTTAAAGATTGTTTATAAAGAAAATTTAGAAAAATTATAAATTGATTTTGTTGTTTATTTTTAATTACTGTTTAATAGTAATAAAGTGTTAAATATTTTCATACTTCCAAATTGGTTTAATACTATTAAAATATTATTTGAAATAGCTGCCACTGGATATTGTGATAAAATGTTTAAGAGATAATATCCATTCTATCAGATTTTCCAGTGCCTTACAAACAGTCTAAATCATCATCACTTTCAAGATATTTATGGGTGAGCTTTTGCTTAATTGGAAAATTATAATCCAACAAGCATATCAATATATATAACTGATTTTTACACACTGATTTTCGCTATAATAATAAATTATTACTATATAAAATTTAAAATTTTATACACTGGACCACTGAATAAAACTTACTATCATTGAGCCAAAACATATATATATATATATATATAATTGCTTGTGATTATAAGTTATTTTACAAGAAGAAAAACGAAATATTTCATTCCAAATCAGATTTCTAGATAGCCAATAACAAAGCACAGAAATAATGATATACAGATGTAAATTGCCAAACAATATCCTTGGGCTTTGTGATATTGATAGGTCTATCCATAGAAAATATCCTCAGTAATAGTCTATGATTTGAGACCAATTTATTTTCTATAGAGACCCTTGCTTAATAGAATAAGGTATAAAAGTCAATGTAAAATGAATGAATATTGGTAAAAGTGATAAAGTATGCTATCAAAAGGGAAAAAAATATTTATACCTGATATATAATGAAGACCCTGCATGTGCTTAGACAAGTTTTTGCGCAGAGTCTTACTCAATGGTCATAGATAACTAAAAATATTGAAAAGAAAATTAGAAGAAAACAACTCGAAGAAAATATGTTATGCATCTATAAAAGCTCAGACAAATGCCAATCAATCTTGGTAATATTTATGCTTACTATCATTGGGAAGATTATCTAATTATAAAAAATACTATCTCTGAGAAAATCATATAAGCTTATCAGAAGTGTATATTATAGCCTGTGAAAATGTATGCAATCATGAAATTTTAAAAATAAATTTAAAAAATGGGATACCACATTTACTGACGACTCCCTATGATCCTCTTTTAAATGGTTAATAAGAAAAAATATATACAGCAACTGAAATCGTGATGAAAAGACAAAACTTAGAGCATAAGAAGCATGCACACATTCTCATTTCATTAACATATGACTTTTTCATCATAATTCATTTGCATTTAGTAAATAAACATTTCCTCTACAAACATTTTATTATTATTATTTTTTTAAATGTTTCCTTTTTTACAGTGATTTTAAAATTATATTTATAAATTTGAAAATATTATCAAGATTCTATGAATTATTTGATTGGAATTCTTTCTCAACAGTGCCATGTTTCATCACGGATTAATAAACAAAATTTTATAAAAACAGCAAATTTATTTGATTAATTTAGATATTTTGTGAGAACAATTTGTTTTTAGAAAATTGCTGAAATCGGAAAGATCTTTTGAAATGTGGAAACCAACATATATATAAAAATTATATTTAGAAATTTTATTTCTTTAATTCATAGAAATCAATTCTTTTCTGAATTATCATAATACATTTCAACAGATATGGTAGACTTTTTTTATAACTTCAATACAGAGAGCGTACCAATAGCTCAAACAAGCTCTTAATTAATAATTGCGGTAAGAGAAAATATTTAAAATCTCTATTCAGAACACTCTCACCTTCAGACCAACTGGTTTCGAGCTTATGGCTCACGTCAATGGAGAGCTAAAATATTAGGACACTAGATCTAAAATATCAACTCAAAACCCAACACTTATTTCATACGTATATTTAAATAGAAACTCTGAAGTTTTTGGACATAAGCTCGAAACCATCTGGTCTGGAGATGAGAGTGTTCTGGATAGAGATTTTAAATATTTTCTCATACCGCACTTATTAATTAAGAGCTATTGGTACTCTCTCTGTATTGCTTTTTTGTAATTAGAAGCTTATAAAAGTAATGTCACGTTATACATGACTTGCTCTTTTGATTATTACATTTTTATATAACTTAAACAATAATTCTAATTTTATTCATGCTGAGCATGATTTCGGCATAAATATGCCATATTTATATTTCAAAAGCATGCTAAGCATGAATAAAGTTAAAATAAAAGTTTAAGTTATATAAAAGTCTATCTTTTCTGTTGAAATATTCATAATATTTAAATAATATTATTTTAACTGTTGTGTAATTTGATTTACAATTGTTAATCATAATTTTAAACTACAAAAGCAATCATAAAATGTTCCAGTATTGGAATTTTAAATTCATGAAAAGCATACCAAAGCCAATAATGCCAATGATTCAGAAATATCTGAGGTTTTAAGACTTTCAATATATTAAAAACAAATATATAAAATATTTCCATATCCTTGGTTTGTAAATTATGGTTAGACTAAATCCATTTGCATATTTATTTACCAATGTTTCTAAGCTATAAAAAATCAGAACTTGCTAAAACAAAATCATTAAACTTTGTAATAATTAGACTATAAATGAATGTTGGTTAGTAAGGTGCATTACATAAATAGATCTTAGATTAGCAAAAAAAAAGCATATTGTTTATCATTTATTTTAAGATCAACAGAGATATAATGATACAGGTTTTTACTAACAGAAAATGAAATGTAATGTCTATCATTAGATACAAATCTCATATCACTTACATTTGATGTACTTATTAAATTAATAAAATTCTATAATCTGTCAACTACATTAATATTTACTTAGCGTATAGGAAAATCATGTCATCATGGACATATTAATTAAGTTGATTGGATTCTGTGATTTCATAAAAAAGAGTAGAAATTTCTTTTAATATGTAATGCTTGAGACTGATTTATTTCAGTGAAAACATATGTCAGGGTGAGATATAAGTTTTTGCTGTTTTTTTTAATTGGCATGAGAAATAAAGGCTTATTTTTTGGAATTTATAAATTAAATAATATTTAAACAAAAGGTATAACATTAATGGGATATTGTTTATTTTTTTTATAATTAGTAGTTGAGCTTTATGCATATAAATAATTTTTATAAATATAATATTGGATTGCAAATAGTCTTTTTTTAAAGATATTCCTAACTTTTTGTTTATGAAATTTAAAATTTAAATGTGATTTTTCCCTCTTGAAATTTATGACAATGGCCCATTTGCTTGAACTATATTTGATATTTGCATACTGGATTTTTTCTGCATTTTAAACTATATAATCCCCCCCCCCCCTGAGAAAAACATACTTCTCTAAAATTTACAGTCATAAAAATAAATGTTTTAAAAAATGCAACTATTAATTTTTAACTATCACATTTTTTTGTATATATAATTGACCTCATTTTAATCTATGTTTATATGAAATTTTAAAAAAAAGTAATTAAAACATTAATGATCTTATCCTTTCTGTTTTATTTTAAAATATTCAGAAATACATTAACTGTTTTTATTTGAAAAAATAAGTTTACTCTGCAAACATTTCTCAATTTTCTACAAGTTTAAAAAGAACATTTTATACTTGGCTTGTTTACAGTACTTTATAGAAAGTTTAAATATTTTCAAAGATATCTGAAATAATAAATTTATTGTAACAAAATAAATGTCAAATTAATATTATTATTTATCTATTTTAAAATAATAAGTTATTGATTAGATAATCTTACTTATTTAAATTTTTTTATAACTTTATGTAATTAATATTAACTCTTAAAATGGTGACATTTTTTATTGTTTTCACCTAATGGAAGTTTTTAGAAATGTGTAATTTTTCACTTCTGCATAAAATCTTTATTTTATAATAAAACTCAATAAATTGGTCTTAATTTCTTTTTAATTTCCTTTTATAAACAAACAATTTATAAAAAATATATTTGATCCTTTTACATATTTAAAAACTAACTTGTAAATAACAAAATAAATAAACATTACTAATGATATTGGTTTACACACTCAAATTATTTTTAAAAAAATTAAATAATGAAGGTCCCTCAAATTCTGCTTTAAAATCTGATATTTGCTTTATAATTATGAAAATATTTGAAAAAAAATTCAATTCTAACACCATCTATTTTGACAAATGATGATGTTAAAAATAGTTTCACATGAAGCACCATCAAGATAGAAAGAATGTTATTACAATAAATATTTTCATTGATAAATAATAGAATAAAGGCAATTAATACTTGTGATTGTTCATAAGATATGAAACTCTTGAGATATTTTGCTTTCAATTAAAAAGTCAATAAAAGCAGTATGGTCAAAATTACAATATAAAAAAATATTATACTAATATAATTTATGGCAATGATAAAGCAGTAATCTAAAGCAGTATAACTACCAAACATTATTAAAAAAATATTACTTTATCAATATTACTTTATAATCATTTTAATTTCAAATTTATAATTTGTCATATAACAATATGTGAATTTTAAAAGTACAATAAAATATTTATTGGATATCTGGATTATACCTTAAAATTAAATAATCATATACCACAATCACTTTCAGCATCACACTTTCTCCCAACTTAAACTTGTTAATGTTTTTTTTTAAAAAGAAAAGATCGTAAGTAATTAATGATTTTGCTGACTCCCTCATGATTAGTGATAATTGATAAATAAATATTTACTTGAAGCATCCAACATATTATGATTCTAATAAATACATTGCAGATGGATATTCATAAAATATTTGTGATAAATAATAAAATTTATAAGTTTTCTACAATTAGAAAAAATAGTTTACTCAAGATATTTTCAGAGGAAAATGAAGTGAGAAATGCAAAGTAATTATTATACTATTAAAAGCAAAGAACATTACTAGACCTTCAAAATAATCATAAAGTTTTAAATCATTAACCTTTTCAAATTGCAGCATCATGCCTCTTACATTTCAGCATTTCTGATGTTTTTCTTTGTCTCACACATCAACAGAAAATATATGATAAATGATTATTTCTTTTCAGAAAATAATAAATTTGACACCATTTGATAAATATTTTTGTCTACTACTGAAATAGATTTTAAATGTTCACATTTTTTATGCAAATGTTAAACAAATGAGGATGTAATCAAAACAAAGACTTTACGTCATCATTTCTAGAAAGTTTAGTTTCAGTTATAAATATATAATAAAATGATTATGTTAGAGAATCATGACATAATCTCCTGTTGTGCTTGTTATGTGTTTTGTATCCATGTCATCTCATGTGAGGCATAATTTTTCCATTACCCAATGTAATAGTGTGAAGTCATGATCTTGGGTGAATCTCATATGATGCCCATGGACTTTCAAGCTAACTAAGGTGTATACTGTTACAAAAAAAGTTGCATTTTTATAATAAGGGATTAACTCCTCTTTTTCCTCATATCCCTATAGGTGTTCCATATAGTGGAACCTGAATATCAGGCCATCCAAAGTCATGGAATGACCATGGTCCAGGTTACTTACTTATTGATCTGCCTTGATTCACCACTGTTATATTTATGGATATATTGCATATGACATTAAATTTCACCCCATTAATTCTTGATGATTTAATATTTAGTGACAATAAAATCATCCTTGAGATTGTAAGAATTAGATTTTTGAACCATATTAGCATTAGACAAACGATGATACCAAATTGTAATGATCTTATTAAGTATTAATTTATAGTACTATATTATTGTACCAGTTTCTTATCGGCTCAAAATGATACCAAATATACATCCCATATTTATTATTTTCTACTCTTTATTAATTATTAGTAAGTTAAATTTTTAATAGTGTTATAGAAAAGTTTTACAATGGAATATTAGTAAAACAAATGTAGAGTTACAGTGATACTGATTTAATTTAGGTGGAATTGAGTTATATTATCATTCCTGCATCTATCATCTTCTTAATATCATAAAATAAGCATAATTATTGATGCCCAAATAAATACTTGTCATCTTCAAAGTGCCTAATATTATGCATAGTTTATGCCATTGGTTTACTAGTGACCTTGTGATTACCAAGTTATACTTTGATTTTGATGTAGATATTCAATAAACCTATACATGGTAAATAATGTTGAGTAAATTTGTAAGAAGCTTGATAGATGTAAATTAAAGAATTAGTGTAAATAATAATACTGTAAAATGTAAGATAGTTGTAAATTATTCACTGTACAACATGTGGTGGTGCTGTTTTTGTGTAAAAACACAGAATATATATGGTTTTCCTGGCCGAACCTACAGTTAATACATGACTGTGATCGTAAGCACAATAGATGTAGTGGTTATAAACACTGCCAATTCTTCTGCATAACCCTACATCTACTAACAACACTATGATCGTATAGTAATTCCTATGCATATTGACAAAATTTGTATTGTTGCTCGAATTTAATATGACAGTGTGTGCAATGGAATGTTTTTCAACTATTTGTTTGTTGATGTTTATGGTTTTCTGTATTTCTCAACTGACACCTTTTTGCATACTAATAATTATCAGAGTATTATTGATATTTGTCAAAGCTTGTTTTTTTTCATTATTTTTAGAAAAAAAAAACATGTAAAGGTCTCTGTCAGACAATTGTAGTTGTTGGTGAAAAATTGCCATTCCTGTCACAACTCGGATGAGAGTAACAAAAGAATACCAAAATGGCTAACACGTTATTGCAATTGTGGGACGTCCCAAATCAGAAAGATAAATCAATAAAAACACACTTCTTTTGGTGGAAGAGAATTGACTATCTTGACTGATATATGTAAAAATACCAAAAACTATTTTCATTTATAAGCAAATACATCTGAGGCTGAGTTTGTTTGACAGCTTTGATTTTTCTAAATCAATAAACAGCACGTTTATTGGGGGAAGTTAATTGACTGTTTCGATTGATATTTAATAAAAATGTGGTGTTTCATTTCTAAACAATACATCTTTTTATAAAACATATAGTATAAGTAGATTTTAAAATGATTAAAATGAAGCCGATATGTGACATAATGTCCAAAAAACAAGGAGGTTTTTTTTTTTAAAAAAAAATACAAATAAATCCACATAATGTAACAAAAAAAAAGATGTATGTTAAAAAAACAGTATATTAAAACCAAAAAAAAAAAGTCGTATGTAAAAATTGTGTACATTTGAGATCAAAAAAATAAAAGTGTCCCTTATAGTGTTAAATTTATCAAAAAAAAAGATGTATTTAAAAAAACAGTATATTACAATAAAAAAAAGTTGTATGTAAAAATTGTGTAAATTTGATATAAAAAAAAGTAATAGTGTCCATTATAGTTTTAAATTATTTATCAAATAAAAAAAATAAGTATGTAAAAAAAAAACATATTAAAAAGGAAAAAAAATAACCATATGTCAAAATACGATATATTTGATAAAAAATCTAGAGGCCCAGTAATGTAATATCGCTATGTTTTTAAATAAAAACAGCACCATCACATGCTGTACAGTGAATAATTTACAACATCCAAATGTAATAATATATTATAATTTTGATTTTTGATTTAAGGAGGTATTGTTATGTTAGAATTAGCATCATGCTAATAAATTAGTTATTTTGTTTATAAAATTTTCTTTTGATAAATTTTCTAAAGGATATATATATATATATATATATATATATATATATCCTTTAGAAAATTTATCAACATATATATATATATATATATATATATATCAAAACTACCCCAAATCTAAAATTAAACTAGACCAGCATAAAAATAATATTAAAACACAACCTAAGGTTTCACTGCTACAAGCAGACTTCTCAAGTGTAAAGAACTACAAAAAAAACCACACATTATATATACTATTAAAAACTACCCACAAATCCATTCACTTCCCATCCACCCTTAATATTAAAAGAACTCTTAAATAAGTTAATTGCTTCAGAATAATAAATTTTCAATAATAAAGACTCTTTAATTCTTCTTTTGATTTCATTTCTCTCAAAGAAGACAACCTTAGCTTCATCAAAATCAATAGTGTGGCCTGTATCTTTTTCATGGACATACAAAGCAGAACTAAGATATCTATTTTTAACTCTACTTTTATGAACCTTTATTCTTTCATTTAAACTCAAACAACTCTGACCTATGTAAACCTTCTTACAAAATAAACAAGGAATAAAATATACCACATCAGGAATAGTCTTTCTATCAAAAACTTCTTTTGTATTATTTAATAAATTATTCAATGTAACACCCCTTTTCCAAGCAATTTTCTTATTTCCAAACAATTTACTATTTCTACACACAATTTTATAAGAAGACAATTTAAATGGCAAAGAAATAAAATCATATTTTTCTTTAATCTTTACATCCTTACAAATATTACTATTAAATAAAATACTTTTAACAAATTTATCAGAGTATCCAACACTCAAATAATCTTTATAAAATTGATATTTCTGAAACAAAGCTACCCCACTAGAATTATTTAATTTAATATTCCTATGACATTAATTCCTTAAAGCAGCTACTTTATGAGATACAGACTGATAGCTATCAGGTTTAATTATAGATCTTAATTCTTTACTTTTAACTAAATGACTGCACAATAAACAATTAGTTTCTATATTTCTAATCACCAAAAGATCTAAAAATTTTAACTTACCAAAATCTAACCCCCTCCTTCTAACACAAATTTTATAGAAGGATCAAAACAATTAAACTCATTTACAAATTCCTTCAATTTATCATTCTCAACTACAAATAAACAATCATCAACATATCTGACAAATAATTTTACATATAAACAATTCTTTTTAATAATAATATCCTCTTCCATAAAACTAATATAAACTGAACATACTAAAGGAGAAATAATATAACCTATTATCCACCCTTCCTTAATCTTATAAAAATTACCTCTATAAGTAAAATACATAGAATCTTCCAATAACAAAAGCAAATCTTTAATTACCTTAATTTTATTTTTTGATAAAGAACTTTTCTTAATCAATACAGACAAAATAACATCAATACTGCTTAACCTATTAACAGACTGATACATATTTTCAATATCTAAACTCCCAAATACCCAATTACTTTCCATTTTAAAATTATTAATCTTATCAAAAGCCTCAAAAGAAGGAGAAACTGTGTACTGACCAAAATCAACAAATTGTTTTAAAAAATTATTCAAGAATCTAGAAATACCCTCTACAACACTACCTGTAAAATCAAAAATAAATCTTAAAGAAAAACCATCTTTATGAGTTTTAATATTCACAAACATCTTAGCTGATGTAAAATCATTAGGATAGCATTTTAAATAATCTACTCTATTAAAAATTTTTAAATTAACCATTTTCTTCATAATATCTATCAATTTTCTTTTAATCAAATTACCTGGATTTTTATCTAACAACATATATTTACCATTATTTAATTCTCTATCCATTTTCTCTTTGAAATCATCTCCTTTCATAATAACAAACCTACCAGCTTTGTCTTCATGAGAAATGGTTACATCATTAGCAATTAACCTATTTTTAAGATGTTTAATCTCAGCAGGATTAATAACAAATTTTTTTTTCCTTTTTAAACTTTTATTCAAAATCGATTGAATACCAACTTTCTGCTCATCACTCAAATTACTAGATTCAATAGACGAAATTGTATCAAAAACTATATTTTTTGAATGAAATGGAACAAAATTAGGGCCTTTACCAAGAATATCTAATTCTCTATTATTTAACTTCAAATCCGTAAGATTAACAACTCTATCCTCAGAAACCTTATTCTCATACCCTTTATCACTACAATAAACTTTATTAACTTTCCCAAACAACCACTTTAATTTTCTTTCATATTTTTTACAATAGAAATTTGACCTATTCTGTTTAAATTGTCTCATAAAAAAATTCAAAATTGAATAATTAAAATCTTGCCTCCTTTCTAAATAATATCTATTCCTTTTATATAGATAAATAAATTTATAAAACCTTACAAAAGTATCTTTTAAAAAACTATTCAATATATATGTTTGTAACTTAAAAACTAAATTTTTATTTTGAATCAACTTTTTATTTCTACTAAAATTAATAACACAACACCTAGGAAAAACACTAAATTCCCTACATCAGTCTGTATCTCATAAAGTAGCTGCTTTAAGGAATTATTGTCATAGGAATATTAAATTAAATAATTCTAGTGGGGTAGCTTTGTTTCAGAAATATCAATTTTATAAAGATTATTTGAGTGTTGGATACTCTGATAAATTTGTTAAAAGTATTTTATTTAATAGTAATATTTGTAAGGATATAAAGGTTAAAGAAAAATATGATTTTATTTCTTTGCCATTTAAATTGTCTTCTTATAAAATTGTGTGTAGAAATAGTAAATTGTTTGGAAATAAGAAAATTGCTTGGAAAAGGGGTGTTACATTGAATAATTTATTAAATAATACAAAAGAAGTTTTTGATAGAAAGACTATTCCTGGTGTGGTATATTTTATTCCTTGTTTATTTTGTAAGAAGGTTTACATAGGTCAGAGTAGTTTGAGTTTAAATGAAAGAATAAAGGTTCATAAAAGTAGAGTTAAAAATAGATATCTTAGTTCTGCTTTGTATGTCCATGAAAAAGATACAGGCCACACTATTGATTTTGATGAAGCTAAGGTTGTCTTCTTTGAGAGAAATGAAATCAAAAGAAGAATTAAAGAGTCTTTATTATTGAAAATTTATTATTCTGAAGCAATTAACTTATTTAAGAGTTCTTTTAATATTAAGGGTGGATGGGAAGTGAATAAATTTGTGGGTAGTTTTTAATAGTATATATAATGTGTGGTTTTTTTTGTAGTTCTTTACACTTGAGAAGTCTGCTTGTAGCAGTGAAACCTTAGGTTGTGTTTTAATATTATTTTTATGCTGGTCTAGTTTAATTTTAGATTTGGGGTAGTTTTGATTTTATATTGACTAGTTTAGCTTTATGCTTGTAATGTTTATATATATATATATATATATATATATATATATATAGCATAAGTAGATTTCCAAAATATATACATATATATATATATATATATATATATATATGAAGGTATAAAATTTGTTTTGGAAATCTACTTAGATGTGAGTAACCTATTGCTAAACATTTTCCACATTATTGTTATTGCTATCACTATTGTCATCAATCAATATGATCAATTTTATTATCCGTTTAACATATCATTAATAAATTTTACTATATTCCCATATTTAGAACATTTAAAACTTTTTTATTGTCTGATTATAATATTGTTAGTATTATGCAAAAATGCTATTTCAAAATGATATCTTATAAACAAAATACTTGATTTTAGATAATAACATCTTAATAAAGTGTAAGATACGATCATTCATTCAACTTAGTCATGCTGATCAAAGAAGTCAAATTTAAATTATTTTTATGATGTTGTTGTTGTTGTTATTATTATTATTATTATTATTATTATTATTATTATTATTATTATTATTATTATTATTATTGTTGTTGTTGTTATTATTATTATTATTATTATTATTATTATTATTATTATTATTATTGTAATTGTGATCAAAATGTTTTAGGATTATCTAATGGGCAATCTGATAGTTAAGCTTATCTTATTATTATGGATTTGTTGAGTTATTATAAAGTTTAGAGTTCGTCTTTAATGTTATCTAGGAAAAGAATTATATATCATTTATTAATTCCCTTTTGTAATTATAATTTATCTTAATTTTCTTTATTCGGATAGGTACAAAATCCCTCGTGCTGATCCATATATACACTTTGAAATTGTTAAATATGAAATCTTATGAAATCTGAAAAATTATTGATTAATCATTTTAAATTTTGATTATGTTTGTTAGATTCTATTTTTTAAGTCACTTGGTATACATTATTCCAGTCTTTTATCTTTGTTCTTATTGTTTTATTGATTAATTAAAATTCCAAAGGGTTAAACCTTTTTTCTTTGATTACTTAAACGTAGAATCCATTGTTTTTATTTTATTAATGTTTCAGAATCGCATTCATCATCACCAATATTGTTGTAACAATTTATTCATTTTATTTTTTTAGTCTCCTCATCATCTTATTTTATTATACCTATATAATTTATTCATCTTTTGTTCATCCCCATTTCATTGCCAGATTAACTATTCATTACCTTAACACATTCCCTTTATCCTCTTGTCATTCTTAAGTTTATTCATTATTCATTTACATTAATTAGTCATTATTTATTCTACATCACCCATTTAATATTCTACATCTTTATTCATTTGTGATTCATTTCATTCTGCTATTTTCATAATCATTTCTTAAACAAACATCTTCCTGATTAGTAATCATCTCAAATAATTGCAAGTTAGATGCCTATCTCATGATATTATTATCTTTCAGGTATTAAAGGTTAGCTTAATCCATATGCTTCATGCAATGTTAGAATGTACGGGATTTAAGGTCAATTTACTGCAATGCCTTTCATATACTGTGACCTCTCCTATTCATGCACATGCTCATCATAGCCAGCCTGCTTTATTCTTATATTAGTGTTTATTCTCTTTTATTTTTTATTAGTACTCTATTGTGACCTAATATGTGGAGATTATTTTGTATTGTATATGAAAACACACAAATATATATATATATATATATATATATATATATATATATGACAGAAATACACACACACACACATATATATATATATATATATATATATATATAGCATATACTTTAAACTAGACATAATTAGAGGGATTTCAACACCGACTTTCAAGATCCCTTTAGTCATACCCTCCATCTTATGCACCTGATAAACATGACCACATACATATACATGAAAAAGATAAATGCTCTCCAAAATATGTATTTCATGCTGAACCAACACTCATCCATTGGTCCAGATCAACATCTCCCACAGCCATACACACACATATTTATATAATCAGAGCTTGGTGTTTATCAAGACAGCAAAAAACTACAATCTTTATTACTTTCCAACTCCTCAGTCATTAATATCATTGAAAATCTGATCATTATATATATATGTAATAATATTAAAATTCAATGTCTGTATTTCTTGAAATCAATATACATAATCTTATAATTTAATATTTATAAATACAGTAATTAGATATTTATAAAGTATAATGTTAAAAATTTTATCCACTTAGAAGACTTTCGACTATCTTCGTAGTCTCTGTCAAGTTGACAAAAACTACGAAAGTCGCAAACGCTCCTAAATGGATAAAATGTTTAAAGTTATTCCTTACATTTATCTAATTATTGTATTTATAAATATTCAATTATAAGATTTTATTTATATATATATATATATATATATATTGTAGCCCTTTGGTCTATATCACCTATAAACCAGTTGTAGAGGAGGAGAGATAGTTGTGGAAAGAGGAAGGAAAATTTTTTTTTTTGAATGTGGGAAAAATTAAAAGCTTTATTGAGAAATCATTCATTAGATAGCTCAGAAATAACATATAGAGACAGTTTGTGCAAGGGGGGATGATTTGATTTTTTTTTTGTATGCTGCAATAATGATTTGCCAATATAATGATAGAAAAATAAATATTTATATAGCTGGGATAGAGTTTTGTAAAGTTTAATGTCTATCACTAAAAAGTAGGTGAGAATTGAAAGTAAAATGATTATCAATAGCTTTTGTTTAACAGCTTCTTTCGGGAGAATAAGCTTAAGAGTTATAGAAAATAATAATGGGAATTTGTGTTATGATTAACATAAATTATAATTAATATTGCATTTGTAATTATAAGAAATTGTGAGGGATATTTTGTGTTCATGTAGTCTAAATAAGCAATTTTCTATTAAATAATCTACAGATGTACGTGTGTGTGTAATACAGATATATGAGTTGACCTTTTTTTTCTTTCCTTTATAGAAATTGATACCATTTTTTTATATTATTTCCTGACGAGTGTGAAACAATGGAAAAATAAATGAATCTGTTGTAATTTATTATTAGTAATTCAAAAATATAAATCTAAATGGGAAAATGTTTAGATCAAGAGAAGTGTAACAATTGTTTTACCAAAAAGATTAAAAAAGCTGTCAAAATCTGACAACTGATAAATGGTTCAATTGTTTGTTCTGAGAATGGATTTTTTTTAGAAAATTTGGAAGGGGACCGCCTGTGGAGATAGGAATTGGCCGATGTTTTTTTTCCCACTCTCTCTTCCTTTTGCTGGAAAATATATAAGGGGAGTTGGAGAAAATGACTGGGGACTTTTAAATTTTTGCTAGAAGGGGCTTTTTAAAATTTTGCTAGGTGAGGCCTTTTAAATTTTTGCTAGAAGGGGACTTTTTAAAATTTTGCTAGGTGGGGACTTTTAACTTTTTGCTTCTTGCTGAGAGAACAGTTCAATTATCTCTGAATTTTTATTAATTTTCCATCTCAGAAGTTAACAATGTACTTGAGTTGTATAGTTTACTGAAATATGAATTTCTAATTCATATATCAATAGTGTGCATTTATTCTTCCTGAAGTTAATCATGAAACAATCAGCCTTCAATAAGACATTTTTTTTCTGAATGCCAGAGTCTGTCGGTTTTGCTTATTAAAATTTTATTTAAGGAAAGAACTGTCACACTATGGTATAACTATGAAGGATCAATTTATATTATCATAATTGTTTGGCTGGGTAAAATTTGTTTAAAAAAAAAGCTACAGCAAACTTCTGAATGATATTTAAAGAAAGTTGATTCATGTTTGGTAATGAGAAGCTGCTTGTTGTATGTACTTTGAGCCTTTGAAAAATGGAAAAGAAGAGAAAAAGAAACAAATGAGTTTGATCCCGGAAAGAAACCAGCAAAGTGGAAGGTAATTAACAAAACTCTTTTTAAGATTTATTAATTGCCCTGCAGCTACCTTCTGATTTAAAATAACTCTTCATTTTCTACATTTTGATTTAAAATAACTCTTCGTTTTCTACATTTGATTTAAAATAACTCTTCGTCTTCAACATTTGATTTAAAATACCTCTTCATCTTCTCCATTTGATTTAAAGTAACTCTTCATCTTCGACATATGATTTAAATATAACCCTTCATTTTTCGTGCATTCCGATTTTAAAAAGACTGTCTTCATTTTTTTATCTATTGTGATTCAAATAACTATGTGCGTTTTTAGTATACATCTGATTTAAAATAAATGTCTATGATGTGCGTTTATAACTGCTATCTCCAAATAAAATGAACTGAGTACAATCAAAGGAAAAGATATTAGAAAGAGACTATAGTAATGTTTGGTATTATTCTATATTTTATTTCGTTTATATAATATGTGTTTTTTTATTATTATTTCGTTTTATAATATGTACATGTTTGATAGAAATGTTTTTTTTTTGTTTTACCACTAGAATATCTTAATATAATAAGTTTTTTTTTTATTATTTATGTTTTAAAATATGCAAAAGGAAAGAGAAAAGAATGAGTTTGATCCCATTGAAATATGAGTGCTTATGTAGATTTAAATTTAAAGAAAAGAGAGAAATGATATAAAATACCTTTTATATTCTTAACAAATTTTTATATATATTTGTGCTTGATATTAGGTATGAATGATATGGATTATCATGTGGAAAACCACAGTTGTGCTATAGGTGTCGATGATCTGTTATTGATATGGGTATTGGGGGTGTGAGATCGGTTCAACTGTTTAAGATTGAAGTGATTCATACATGTTTTAATTTGGGATCCGGTTAGTCTTTGTCATTCATTTAGACTGTAATCAATGTATGTGGGTGCATGTATAAAGCAGTAAATGCTTAATATTATTGAGGTAGAGTTATCGTACCACCTCATAGATGGAAAATAGCTGTCTCATGATTGATTTACCATGATAGTTGGAGATGACTGAGTTTCACTCCATTTATTCGATTAAAGATAGGGAATTATTAATAAAGTTATTGTTGAATTGAGGAAAAGATTTTGCATGCCCATTATGAATAAATGTGTAGGCTGGAGCTCCTCACATATTCTAAGTCTTAAGAAAAGATTTCTCTTCCCCGGGCTGAAGCAAACAATTGGAGTTTGGTTTGGTTTTAATTTCCCTTATCCAGACGCTGCTGTGTGTGCATTATATATATATATACTGCATGGTATTGAAGGATCTAGAGAGTGTTTTTCTGATGTGGGACAGAATAAAATTGCTCTGACAGGATAAGGATTCGGTCAGATGGAGGTATGATGAGGAATGACAAAGATTTTAATTGGTAAACTAACCGATCTGTATTGATTTTGTGAATATGATAAGTTGAGAGCTGTCGAACTGGATCAACAGACTGACCTATTAAAATATCTACGGTTAAAAACGTAAAGATCTGACGGGCATTAACATAAAAGTGTGGGTTTTTGAATTTCAACCAATCCACCAGACCAGTAAAAGTTTTTTTTTTAATATTATATGTTATATCATCCTTTTTCAGAAGAATAGAAAGAAATTATTAATTAATAAATGATATGGAAATTTCTGATTAGTTAACATTGCTGATTAGAGTAAGTGAAACGAGATATTATTTGGAATAGTCCATTGACAATGTTTACAAATAAAAGGGGAGTATGAGTTTATAGGTTTCTTCTCTTTCGAGATATAGATTTATTAAAAGCTATCTTAATAAATAAATGGGTCAAAAGCAATAAATAAGTTATCTAAAAAAATAGTAATTTTAAACATATATTCAAACCATAATATTTAGTGGATCTAAAATATAGATTTAAGTGTAACCATATTATATTTGGGTATGTTTTATTTTAATTCTTGTTCATATAATAAAGTTTTACTATTGTTATGAGTTATATTGTGTCTTGTGTTTTGATGTTTCCAATATCTACAGAATTTTCATCCAGCACCTATATTTTAAGTAATATTAATTTATATTTCAATTTAATTATTCATTTTTCTATTGATGATTTATTTCCACGATCGATTTGCAGTAGTCATTATTATATTGTTTCCATGTTCGATTCACATAGTTAATTTTATATTGACAATTTATTTCCATGATTGACTTGCGGTATTGATTTTTCCATTGATTATTTCTATTCGATTTACATAATTCATTTTATAAGTCACTTTTCTATAATTCAGTTTCACATAATTTATTTTTATAGTTAATTCACAAAACCTAATTTTGTGATTAATTTCCGTAATTTAATTACCAGTAAATTTTGATTGATTCATCTGATTAATGTCCATGGTTTACTTCCATAGTTTCTTTAGCGTTATAGGATAGATTTAAAGTTATTAATTAAAGTTTGGTCAACATATTAGATATATAGAAAAAAATGACAGGGATTAGTTAAGTTAAATTTAGTCAATTTTATCTTTTGGTTCATGGTAATGTTGTGAATATTGGGAGCAGACATAAAATCCCTTTCCTGCTCTCGGTGTTTAGAGTGATTCCCAATAGTAAATTTGTATCAAAATTTGGCTTAATATTTGGAATCATGTTCATTACAATGTAATCGCGTGTAAGTGCATCTTTTGACAGATCTAGACCATGAGAAAGAGCAGTTCAATTATTAATCTAAGAACTAGTTCGGAAGTCAAGTAGCATCACATAATCGAATTGGAATACGGTTGTTAAAATAGGGATCATAAATTGATAGTCGATTGACAGGTTAATTTATATGTTTAGAAATAAGATTAGGGATTCTCAGATCTAAGAACATAACACAGACATTCCGTGTTATATAATTGTAGCTAATTTAAAGTGATAGATGCTGAGAACGAAAAATAAGGTAATGGAATCAAATGAGGAGAATTGATTTAGATAATTTTTTTTATCTAGTGTTAAATTTAATAATAAATTTATATTATGAACATAGATTATGAGTCCTCTACATCGATTACTGATTCATTTCCAGTCCGATATAAATGTGAAATGTAGATAATAATTTCTGTAGGTACCACTCGAGATCAGATATTTATAATAAAGTTATGGGAGTAAGTTGTATTATTATTATTATAGATTTGATAATAGATTAATTATGAAATATTTGCATGACTCAACCGAGTTTGAAATTAAGACCACATAGATTCGATGTTTTTATCAATATCATTGTTGTTATTAAATTTTTTTTAAGAGACAATTTATTTGCTTTCTCCAGTATTCTCTATAGTCCTAAATATGGCTAATGATGATGATCCCTGGTGGGCATTACATTTTATAGCTGCAATTTGGCACCCCGGGTATATTTGATCCCACGTTAGTATTAAATTCAGTTGTCTAGCTACTTGAAATAAATTAAAGTTTATTGATGTTAAATGAGTGAAAGAGTGCGCGGAGAAAGTTGAGGCTACAATATATATATATATATATATATATATATATATATATCATAGATCATATATATATATATATATATATATATATATATATATATATATGAAAGATGATGATCCAAACCAAGGCTGATGAGTACTGGTTCAGCACAAAATAGGTATGTTGGAGATCATTTATCTTTTTCACATGTATGTGACCATGTGTATTTGTTGTATAAGATGGACTAGCTGTTTAAATAGAGCTTGACAGTCTGGGTTCAAATTGCTTCTAATTACATTTGCAGCTATATTCTGTATTATTTGTATTTAAATGGGCTTAACATCCTACATATGATTGCTAAAATTGACTTATGGTCAACATGGATATAACAACAAATTTTTCACACAAAGGGTTTGAACACAATATCAACATGTTATTAATAATATGGATGGCTGAGGAGTTGGGGAAGGGAGATAATTGGGACCTGTTTATTGAGATTTGGGGATTTTCTGCCTTGATATAGGCTGAGCACTGATTATATATGTGTGAAAGATGATGATCTGGACCAATTGATGAGTGCTGGTTCTGCATGAAGTGCATATATTGGAGATTATTTATCTTTTTCACATATAGGAGGTCATGTTTATTGGTTGTATAAAATGAAATAGATGACTAAAGGTATCTTGAACGTTTGAGTTTAAATCCCCTTTAATTACGCACACACGTATATATATATTTCTAACAAGTTTTATCAGAAAATAATAAAAATATATAGTTTAATTTATGTGATAATTTAGACAAATTGTTTATTATATAAAAAATAAATACTTAGATAACACAGAGTTAAGTATATGGATATGAAAGAAAGTAGGCCGATTTCTATTTTTTCTAAATATTCATTGACTTTACTCCCAAGCAATGTGGAAAAATGCATTTATATTTTCATAGCTAATTCTTTTATTTACGCACACACATACATTCATATATATATAATTTTGAATGTAATAATTATTACTTGTAAATATTATTATTTAACATTTTTGATGTTTATTTTAAAATATTAAATCTAATCAAGATTTACCTCCACGTGAACAATGGAAATCTTCAGTGGAATTTTTGCTTTCATGTATTGGATTTTCAGTAGGACTAGGAAACATCTGGAGATTTCCTTATCAAGCTTATAAACATGGAGGAGGTAACGCTATTAATTTATTTAGATACATATCCAATTATTTATTTGTTTATATATTAATAAAGTGTTTATATATATATAGTACCAGAACGGGTCTTGAATTGTAATACTGATATGTGCTTCGATGATTTGCTGCACCATATCTAATGGAACAGCATTTTACGTAGTATAAAAATAGGTTAGTTGGTCAAAGTCTATGTAGGATCCTTTCACTTATATACTCACATAAATTTTAACTTCATTCCTGGGAGATGAGAGGTTAATGCTCAAATACATGTTAAACAATACATATACACTTATCTAATCATTACCATCTTTCGTTTCCATTATTCCCAGGTTTCAAACTCAGGGAGAATCTGCATAGTCATCTATTTCAGGATATATCAATATCAATTAACTTATAGGTATGCGAAAACATATGTAGGTGTGTGGGGATAGATATAAATGCATAAGAATATTTTAATTTTAAAAATATATGTAGTTATGGGAGAAGATATGACCAATTGCTATTTGAATATAGAAAAATATACCGAGAGTTTTTAATTTAAACACACACACACACACACACATGCATACACACACATATATATATATATATACACAATAAATAACATTTTAATAAAAAAATTTATAACAAAATATAAAATATTTAATCTAACATCTATGGTTACTCTTTGTTTATAGTTTATTTAAATTATTACTCCAAACCTTTATTCCCTACAATGAATAGCCGTTTGATGTCCATATTAACATTAATGAAATTTATTTTATACATATGATTTTCTCATTCATCGGCTTGCTAAATTATTATATTGAAATTATGTTTTATTTTCATTGACTTGATAGATTAAGTTCATATTCATATAATGATGATATGGCATTCTTTGTTCTTATATTTAAGAATTTTTATAAACTTATAGAACTAGACCATTTTTTAAAACCCGAGTTTAGATTAATAAAAACAACACTGGTTTTAATTTATTTTGAAAGCTTTTTTCAATGTGAGATAAACAGCCATTTATTTAAAAAGTTGATTTTCAACTATAGATAACAATTTTTCTTAAAGCAGTCTTTCATACACATAATAAAGAACACATACTAATGATTTTGGGTGATATTTATTTGGCTTTATTGGATTTTAAGTCAGTATAATTTTGCGTGTAAGCTAAATTTTAGTAATATTTTTTATATAAAAAATGTTACTAAATACTTTTTCCAATCATGCTTTAACTTTATGTTCTATAATTTTTAAAAACTCTGGAAATATATTATCTGTTCCTGAGGATGATCATGCTTTAAATCAACTAGGGACATATTCAAGTTTCCCACAATCTACACGTTTTATCCGATTGCTACTTATATGAATATTGTGGGAGTAATACACGAAATTCTGCTCTAATGTTGCTTTTTCTTATTCTAGCAGTCTTCGGCTTAAAATTTTAATATACAAGATTGACTACATAATTGTCAGTACCAGTATAGCTGTTTTAGAGATATTTTTACATTCTCTAAGCTTTCATAAAAGTGTCCAACCTTATGGATAGATCTTGTAAAATTTTATATCTTTATGATTTGTCTCCACTTGTTTCTGTCATCCCTCAATTTTAAAGGCTTTTCAGAAATTTAGTAATTTTTGGACCACTCTGTGACAACTGTTATTAAGAATACGATAGCAAGAAAGAATTGTCATAATTCTATTAAAACTTTGATCAATATATTCTGTATATAGAATCCAATTAGCTTTACTTAAGTTCCGTCTTATAACAGGATAACTTTCAACTATAAGAATTTAGATTCCAAGAGTGATTAGACATGAAGTATGTTGATTATGGAGAAATCTGCAGTTTAGCAGGTAATTGTGAAACATTGTTTGTTGCCACAAAACGCAAACCGGGTTTTTTTATATTACCCATCTGCCTGATTAAAATGTTATACCATTCTAACTATCAAGACATGCAGTTAAATTTTATCCATTCAATAAGTTGATAACCTGGCTGATTCTCAAGACTTCGATGAGAATTGGGACATCCTAAGAATACTGAAAGTATGGAAAAATTTAGAAGCAATGCATAGGACAAATTTTTATTGGAAAATTTGTAAATATTGCAAAAAAAAATAAATAATGAATCTGTATGGCGATTACACAATTACTTAAACTATTTTCAGTAGAAATTGTCTGCTTTACAAGAAAATATAAAACAAAAGTAACCATACCATATTTATAAGGTATGATGATATATCCAGGAATGTTAAGAAGATATGTATTACTATTAGAATAATAAGTATTTAGAAGTATATGAAAATTTTTATTACGATAATAGATAATATTATATCTGTATAAATAGTGAAAGTATAACATTTTAAATACTCCCCAAAATAATTGAGATCCTCCCTTAAAAAGCTATAGCTCTTTTATAAAAGAGTATTTATTGATTTCTTAATTGTAAATAATAGAAATTATCAAAAATTATTTTTACATTTAAATAATTTTTCACTTAACATGTAATGAAGCAAAATACTCCTCAAAACAGATTAAAAATTGAAATTACATCATCATTTAATAAGCATTTGAATAAAATCAATACTATTGTAATATATGTATATGTAAAATAACAATTTAGTCGTTAAAAATATATGTATATTTTAATTTATAATAACGGTAGATTACGGTGGTCATCATTACAAAAATAACGTTATTTCAGTTTATTTTATTCTATCTATCTATCTATCTATCTATCTATCTATCTATCTATCTATCTATCTATCTATCTATCTATCTATCTATCTATCTATCTATCTATCTATCTATCTATCTATCTATCTATCTATCTATCTATCTATCTATCTATCTATCTATCTATCTATCTATCTATCTATCTATCTATCTATCTATCTATCTATCTATCTATCTATCTATCTATCTATCTATCTATCTATTAACAAGATGGTCTAAACATGGAATACACGACGATGGATGGGTCCCTTCTTTTGCGTAGAAAGGATGCATATTTACTGTTTACCTTCATGAATAACTTCTTACATTAACTTAGGGAAAAGAGAAAAATTTAAACAACTGCTTATTCTGCCCTTAGCTTTTCACTTACGAATTGTAGTTTACTCCCGTTATTCCGGGTTTCGAATTCAGGGAGTTATATATGATTCTCAGATTTAAGGAATGTTTGTATCATCAAGTTCATTATATCTGTAACACGAATAATGCCTATTAATGAGAAGGGATGTAGTATATAATATACACTAAAGTAATAATCATTATATGTGTATGAGGATATAATGTAGCAGAATCTAACCACAGAAAAATAAAACAAGAAATATGTTTTAACGTTTAAATAAATTTAATAAACATATATACACGGGTTAATGTTTGGAGTATAATGTTTACAGCCAAATTAAAGAATCTCATTTAGACACCTGTGGATATCTTTTATTTACGTTTGGTTTATAACAACGTTTCCCATCCTGACCCCAAGAAGAACAGCTACTATATGTCTTGGTTAACACGAACTATCTAATGATTTAACCTTTCCAAATCGACTCTCTTGTTATATATGACGTACATGCGACAAAAAAGAGTTATAAGTTTAATATGTAAAAAAATATGCAAAAAAAAAAAAATATTTTAAAAAATATTAATAATTAACATAAATTTTGAAATAAATAACCAACGAATGTGTGTATGTTGTACATATATAAATATGTAGTTAATACATATCTTAAGTAACTTCTTATCTTATTTTTCATTCGCAACGATCAGATTACTTTGTATTCACGATTACATCTTATAAACTTTATCTAGGCATAGTACTGACCTTATCTTTATTATAAATTTTATATATTTAATTTAAATTCGTCAGTCCTATATTAAAATAAAGAAAATAAATTATTGCTTTAAACATAGAAATAATTAATTATTAATGACATCAACTTTGCAGATAGTCTAAACAATCCATGTGGATAATGTTCTGATAGCTTATCTTTATAATCCATGGAAATTCCTTTAGGCGTAGCTTAGAATTCAAGTATCTGATGGAAGTCTTTGAACTGAAGTTTTAAAGTAAGAGGTAAAAATTTAGGTTGGATCATTCCATTGTTTATTAATCCAAATATATGGAGATAAGAGAATTCCATGTTGGCCTTGACAATTTCTAGCTCCGTGGATGATGACTTCTCTTCCATGATAGTTCCCTTCTGCAATTACCAACGAATGATTGGTTTTGTCAATAATATATAAAATATTTTTAATTGAAATTAATTGGAACAATGTTAATATTTCTTCTGTTATTGCATATTTTAGTTTTAAATTCCAAAATTTATAGTGAGGAATCAATGGTTATTTCTTTTTGTTTTTAAAGATTCGAATTTTTTATTTTGTTTGTAGATGATTACTTTTAGAACTCTTTACTAAATTATTTTGGAAGTAAATGTTTCTACTCACTTTCTCAAATCCTCAAAAAACATTTCTTTAGCAGTACTATGAATTTGAACCAGTTGACATAAACCTTCAAATTTTTATTTTTAGTTCTTTATGCAGGGAATGGTGGATTTTTCATTACATAGGTTAAAACATTTTTTACTCTTTGAACAAAAAAGTTCATTTTTTAAAATCTTCTATTCATTTATATAGTAAGTTCCTGCTCATTTTTTTATTTTATTGTTGACATCATCTTTGATTAAGCATTAGCATAAGTGGTTTGTTAAACTAAAATCGTAAGATGAGGTAATAAAATAAATATTGAGTTTTCTTTTTTTTAATATTATATACATTAATTATTATTATTATTATTATTATTATTATTATTATTATTATTATTATTATTATTATTATTTGTCTGTATATGAATGTGATATAGATAAAGTGAATACAGGAGATATTTGGCCTGATCAGGCTATAATATTACCTTTCTAGGGAAACTTGAAATCTTTGAGAGGTGACGCTGATGATATTGTACAGGATGATGTAGCATTAAATTATAATAATGATGCTGAAAAAGTAAATGAAAATATTTTATTGGATGATTATGATAGTGACAATAGTAGGCAAACAAAAGATATAAATTTAGAAGAGGCTTCTATTAAGATATGTAATAAATAGCAATCATTGCATTGTTATTATCAAAATGTATGTGGACTTAGAATTAAGACAATTGAGTTTAAGTCTGAACTGGTATTACATGAATATGATATTATTATTTTAACTGAGACTTGGTTAAATGATGGTATCAGTAATCTAAATATATTTGATAAAGGGTACTGCTTATACAGATGTGATAGAAAATATGTAAATGAAAAAAAAAAGGTGGTGGTACATTGATTGGAGTTCAAAAATGTATTAAGCATACTCAAATTATTATTAATGATGATAATATTGAATCCTGTTGGGTTGAAATACATGTAAGAAGTAAAAAGAAAATATTATTGGGTACTGTCTCTTTCTTGTTCCGTTCTATTTTCAACTTTGTAAATCAGAAAACCTTGATACGTATCAAAACTCAGTAGTTTAAACTGAGAATATTTTTTCCTACTCTTTCTTTTTGTTTTAAATATACACTTAAAATGAACATGAATCTTTGCTTTAACCTTTTTATTTTTATTTCCTTGTGAAAACTCCTTTACGTTATATTTTATCTTATTATTTTCATTTCCAAGATACTATACTTAATGGTATCTTGTTCTACTATCTCTTGATCTACATTTTATACTTCATCCTTCCGTTAACTTACATGACTTACTACCTTGACTTTTTTTCAACTTCCTGACTTTCTTTAACAAAATCTAATTCTACAGCTTCTAAAGCTATCTGTTTTTTCTCTGCTTTTTCTGTTTTCTCACATCGCATTCCTCTTAATCCTCTAATCATTTCTACTTTGAGCTCTTGCTGATCTTGCTTGATTTCTGGTATTTCTTCCTCAGTTCAGCTTTGAACTCTTGCATTTCTTTCATCATATTTATCATCATTTTCATCAACATCTGTGTCTCAGATATCTCTTTTTTCCACCATTTTGAAACAAAATTTCGATTTCAAAGTTGTTTTTTCTTAAGTTTATTAAACTAACGCTTTCGTTTAAAATAATTTAAATACCAATTGTTTATTTATTATGTTAAATGGAACATACGACTGACTCCACTCCCTTGTACTATCGTCTCCCATTCTCAATGCCTTAACTCCACCCAAAATATCTAACTGTCTTTAATTCTCTCATTTCATTTAAAGAAGAAAAAAAAATTCAGTCAATTCTTTATTTAAATTATACTACTTTAAAACACACAATTTAGCATTTCTTTAATTTTTTTTATTTTTAAACAAGAAAATATTTATTTCATTGTTATTTATGGAGTTCTGCCCTATGTTGGTTAAAGCCAATTGTACTGGGTGCATTCAGTAGAGGATTCAGAGTACTCTACTTGCTAGGTTTAACTGGGTTTAAACTTTATTGATCATAATTTTATAAATTTATATTATAAATATTATGCGAATGGATTAGCTCTTCTAGCAGAGGGGAGAATACCATCAATAGCAGAGCTATCTATCAATGATACCCATGATCAGATCGAGCTATGCAATGCAGAACATGATCACATTTCCAGACCATGGCCCACCACAACAGGTAGATTTAAACTCCTACTATCCAGGCACTTTATTTGTTTTGAGGTAAACCCCAGGCACCAGTTAGTTATGAAAACTAACATGTTTGGACAGTAGACCCATAATCCAGCACTTGAAATATCCTATGACTAACTCAATCAAAAGAATAATCTAACACATTATTGCTTTAATTAATGGTAAAGAATTGGCAACAAATATTAAATTTTAAAGATAATTTATTTTTAAATAAGTACTTATTATCCTAATTTTAACTACTTTTATAGAAACTTAATTAAATTAGACAATGATAATTACATATAATAACCACACACATTCTTAATTCATACAATAGAATATTATATAACAAAGCATTAAATAATATTTGACATTTAAAAACCAGCACAGCAATAGTTCTTTATGCATGCTATAGAGTTCATTATTAATTGACTCTGGAAGGCTTCAAATTATTGCAATGGTTACATTAATTATAGTTGGAAATAAGAAAATGTTATTTGCTACCTAGGATTTTAGAACATGGATACTTCTTGCTGTTTATTGCTTCACGTGAAAATCTTTCCAACTGGTTGGATTCAAAGTTTTTGTGGCAGTTTCTGTTGAATGCTGTTAGTTGCTACTTCTTATTTGAAACAGTTAGAAATCAGACAGCTTCATATTATTAGGTGTGCATTACTTCCACCTTGGGCAGGCTACTGGCATTTAGGGTAGGCTTGAAACTCATTTTATGCACCTAAAAACTGCTCAACACTGCATGATCTTTATTAATGATTACATGAGAAGACTGATTGAGAACTGATTGACTTAACTGAATTGAAGAACTGATATAATCTGATTGAACTCAACTGAACTGATGCAAACTCAACTGCTAGATTGATGAAAATCTAGAGTATTAATGCAATGACCTGTTGTCACTTTGGTAATTGGTTTTATGTCCACCAGCTATATCTGTTGTTGAGATTCTTCCTCTGTTTTTGAATACCTTTCTTTGATAAAATATTAATCTGGTTGTTTGAGATCTTTTAATTAGTAGCCATTGCAAATTTGTTGTTTTGTGGATTGTGTTTAACCTAGTAGCCATTGCAGATTGGTTTTTATCTCACGAGCATATACAATATTTAAATCTTTAAGAGACATTCCAATTACATGCTTTCATTTATTTTCTTTTTAATATTTTTAATATGCACATATTTATTTTACTATTCCTTATGTTTACAATCACTATTAGTGCACACACACACACATATATATATATATAAAATCACTTCTTTATTTAGTTTTTAAAATTACTTTTCTTTTTCTTCTTTCTGTAATAATTTAAACAGAAAGAGAGAGATTTTTAATTTTATATAAAGGATTCATTTAAACCACTATAGTTTAACCCTTTTCTAAGCCAAATTCTCTCCCCCAAACTACTTTTAAATTAATTTGTAAAACTTTATGAATTATACAGGGTTTAAGCCCCCCCCCCCTGGGCTAACAGTATTTTTTTTTTATTTATTAAAAACTCTAAACTTTTATATTAAACTTTCCTTTATTAAACTTTTAACTATTTATTATCAAATTGAAACTTTACATTGTTTTATGAGGATTTTTTATTTTTAATAATTTTTAGTTAAAATTATATTAGTACAATATATATATATATATATATATATATATATATATATATATGCTTTTTAATGAGTGTAATTAGTTTTTGTTCTCTGTTTTCGCTTTCTGTTCAACTAAATACATTTTCATTGTCGGCTTTTCGAAAGATATAATTATTTTTTTCTTTTATGATTTGGGTTCTCCCTTCAGCTAGACACATTTTTGATGCTGGCTTTTCAAAGTGTGTACTTTTATCTTCAATGTTTTTGGTTTTCCGTTTAGCTAAATTTATTTTTGGTAATGGCTTTTCAAGTGCGTAATTATTCTTCTATGTTTTTGGTTTTCTGTTCAACTAAATACATTTTATGGGCTGGTTATTTTTGGGTTTCCATTCTGCTAAGTACATTTTATATGCTGGTTTTTCAAAAATTATAATTATTTATTCTTCTATGCTTTTAGTTTTCCATTGATCATAGTGCATTTTTAGTGCCGGATGTGAAGTGTGTAATTATTTTTTCTTCTATGTATTTGGTTTCCATTCACACTTTTTTATTATAGTATTTATTAATAGCTTTTTATCATAGGTTTGATTAGAAACAAAAGTATATGACTTTTATTTTTAATTCAAATAGTTATATGGATTTAAACACGGACAACTATTTTTATAAACACAAGAATTCAGAAAAACAAAAAAACTTCCTTTAACATCCTGCAGAAAATATTTCATTTTCCTCAGAGAGCTGTTTATGTTAAATTGAGGGTTTTTGTGCAATTACTATAAATAAAATGGTTTAGCCTTGGGGAGTATTAGTGTAGATTAATAGTTTCACTAGCAACCTAACTGCTAAAACACATTTGTATTTTACTTACATGAATATGACCCCAAACTTTATTTCTTTACTTCATAATATATCCACAAAAATCTTTAGTCTAACATATACAGCTGTCTCAGGAAGATAAAATATTATTTGTAGGAAGGTAAAAAAAGTTGTGATCTGAATTTTTGCGATTGTGTTTAAATTCATATAACAACTTGGGTTGGAAATGAAAAAGATCTACTTTAGTTTCTAACTATCCTTATGACAAAAAAGTTATTAGTAGATGGCAGAGTTAAAAAAAAATTGGGAAGTATGCATGGCAATTGATAGTTTCCTTAGTAACATCACTGCTAAAACATATTTGTAGTATATTTATGTGCATACGATCCCAAACATTATTTTATTTATCTGCACTGGCTTGATCTTTAGGTCATATAAGTGATTATTTTTATATGTAGTCTTTTCACGATCACAGATTATTAGAGACTAATTAATGAAACTGTCGCAACTGAAATAAAATAAAATGAATTAAATATTCAAGGCAAAGTATATGTTTTTAAATTATTATAGTTCACATATACGTTATCATATTAAAATGTTTCAAATTTAATATTTTATTTTTGTTTATTTATGCTATAAAACAAGTAATATTGAAGACGAGCATTCTAAAATTAAATTTATAGTTTAGAGTTTTTATTAAAGATTAAATTATTAAAATAAATTAAATTAAGTAAAATGTTTAAATCCAAATATTTACACGTGTTAAAATTTACATATGCATGTTTGCAGTAAAATATGTATATAGTTTTTTTCTATAAATAATTATTCATATTCTTCTTATCCGCTGTTATTAAAATTAATAAGAATGTTTAAATGCATATATTAAATGAAGCAAAAGACAATGACAATGTAAGGTAGGGAATTTGAGAACCCATGAGAATGGGTAAAACAAATAAATTATATTGAAATAAATAAATAGTGTCAACAATAGTTTTGTTTATGTGTTTTTTTTTTTAAATGCATAACAATTTTATTTATTTTTCAAATTTATAGAAATTTTATAATAAATTATTCACATTATATTTTATGGGTAAGCTTTGTTAAAATAGAAGAGCTGAATTTTCTATACAATTGTTATTGTTTTATACCGTTAAATTATTTATATTTTATTACAATTGTTATTGTTTCATCAAAATACAACAACATTGGCATCTGATGGGAAAATTGTTGTACTGGGAATTATTTACAAAAATTCTCATTTTGATCAATGCAAATATATGTGATAGGAGAGTAGATTAAATGTTATATTTGCTATATTTAACTTTAAATATATAATTCAACATAAAACCACATATTGTGTCTAAAATTTAGGTTGTGATATTTTTTATGTAGATAGAATTTAAACTAATATAGGTCTTGGTTAAATTAAGTTTATTATTGTGAGGTTTGTCTTACTCTGATACAGAGAAAATTTAATTATTATTATTAGAATTTATTTAAGACGATTTAATCTTAAGGATTTTATACATTAGTAGTGTAATTCCTTAGCTTTATTAGATATGTAAATATATACAAGTGATATATTTTTCGGATTCAACCCTGTATGATTTTTATTATAAATATTTTCATCTATTTTATCTATTAAAAATAAATTACAATACTTAACCAATCGGTGGAGAAGTCTATTTCAAAGTGAGAAAATTGGAAAGTTTGTTATATTTAGATTTTTTTTTTCATTACGCACATTAGTTGCATCACTGTACTCTAATTAAAACAGGCAAAATTATCCATACAGTACTTCCATTTGCACTGAATGGCACTACTTTATGAAGAGATTTGCCTGTTTTAATAACAGTTATGAGCAAGCATAAGAAAAGGTGATCATATGATGTTTAGTGGTTTAAAAAATAATGAATGATAATTTTATTAATTTATTAGTAAGCACAATAAAAAATGACAAGTCTAAAATAAATATATTATAGAATAAATAAATCACCAACTCTGATTCTGATCTTAGAAGCAAATACAATTTCTTAAATTATTATATGAATTGGAAATCAGTAAATATAATTAAATTGTTTAAATAGAATGTCCATTTATACTTTAATTTATAATATGGGGGATTTGAACATGGATTTTCAAGCTCCCTGCATAATCCACTCTATCTTGATACACATGACAACACACATCTTTTTCACACATGTGTGGTTATGTGCATTAGTTGTAATGGATAGAGTGAATGGCTGCAAAGAGCTTGAAAATCTGTGTTCAAATCCCCTATATTTCATCTAGTTTCCAGGTATATAAAAATAAATTTATTTAAAATAATTTAACTTTTAATTAACCCTTTTACTGCTGATTATATTATTGGCTGCATGAGGTAAACATCAAAACTTTTAATTGGCCAATTCACAAACTTAAGTGTCAATTAACAAAGTCAATTGTCAAAATATATTCACCTTTTATTAATATATTCACTTTAGTTTTGTTTGTAAAAAGTATATTAATAATTTGTCAGATTATGAAAGTGAATGAAAGTTTGTTCAAAAATAAATTTTGATTTATAATTTAAAAAATATTCGATTATGGCTGAAATGAAAAGAAACGTCAATCACCAATTCCACGTTATGCTTTCTACTTCCCACTTTGCAATAAATAAATAATTCTTGCTAAAATCTTAACTATTTTTGTAAAGTAATATTTATTTTTGCATATTTTATGAAAATAATTTATATTTCATTAAAAATACTGTTAAAATGCTCTAAAACATTCGTTTATCATTTTCAAAATAAAACAAAAACCATTTATAACTCTTTACTTTTTGGCAGCCATTTTTTTTGTTGACAAAATTTAAACAGTCAATAAGATTCAAGAAAAGGCAGTGAGAAGGCAGTGCTTTGGTTTTTTGACATATATGGTCATTTTTATTGATATTTTACTTGTAAAATAATTCAAGAGAGGGCAGCATCTTACATAACCTTTTTTCTTCTAAAAATGACATCAGAACCATAAACATAGTACAAAAACTGAGTGATTTACAGTGACGTCAAGTTACCTAGTTTTTAAACGAATTAATATACAAAATATGTCAGTATTTTTATAACAAAAATCATACACAGATGAATCCGAAAACCATATCATTTATATCTGTAATAAGTGAATAATTTGCATTATATATATATATATATATATATATATATATTAGGTGCATTTTTAATACCTTACATTATAATGTTATTAATGGTTGGAAAACCCATGTTTTTACTTGAGCTATACTGTGGCCAATATTCAGGACATGGTCCAGTAAAGGCATTTCGATTTATACCAGGATTTAGAGGTATGTATACATATATATGAAAATGTTATTAATATTAATTTTCTCAGTAATTTTAACATTTTTAAAAAAATGTATATATATTTTCTATTTACAAAAAGCTAAAGCAAATACTATTTGTAATTCTTCTTCAATCAGTAATAGTTAATATTTATTATTACTTGTAATGCTGGTTTATTGATTGATTTATATTTGTGCCAATCTTAATTAGTATTGTCAATATTATAGTTAAATAATAATTATATGATTGTTTTATATGGGATGTAATGATATCCGAGCCCATAAATATTAAATTCAATCCAATTAAATGAATTTTCTCTGATATTAATACATAACTACCTACATTTATTTATATATTTTTTCTTTTATTCATATTATTTTAAGTCTCTTATTATCTACTTCTATTTTTCATTTCAAAACTAATTCAATATAACTATTACACATAACATGTGACGCTATGCTGAGCTATCTATGTCTAAGCTAATAGTAGAAAACTGAAAGAATTAAAATCTAAAAAGCTAAGGATTGACACTGTATTTTATATTTTGGGAAACATAAATAAAAAATAATATGTAGCAAAAGTTAATTTGTTTTTGCACTTAGACATGTTTAATGTTAATAATAGTCAAGAAATATTGCTGGATAGCCTATCTGACCATTATTAGTTAAAATTTTATGATTAAATGTAGTTATTGTTGTCATTGTTAACTCTCATCAACTCGGGGGTTAAATTCTATACATTTCTATATAGAAAGGGATAAATAAGAGAGAAGGTATATCAGTTTCCAGAATAAACACATTGCAACAATTTTATACATTTATTTATATTAGCAACATTATAACTTTATTTAACTTAAAAATATGTGATTAATTAATGAAATTATTATAAATATAATATAATAATAATCATAAATCTGGTTAATTAATTATTGTTGTTTTTACATTTAATAATAATATAAAACATTACTATATTAAATAATATTAAGTAGCATTCCTAAAAACTGATTTAAATAAAAAAATATTTGAAGCATAGAATGCTAAGAAAAAGTATAATTAAGGAGTCTTTTTTTATAAGAAATATTTTATTTATTTGGTAATCATAGAACTTATGGCAGACCTAACAACAGTAGAGATATGAGGATGACTCTTCTCTCCTTTATTGGCTGCATTTAAAATAAACTAAAGTATAATCAAAACACTTCATGGATCTATTCCATTCACCTAGATTACAAATGTCTTACTTTCAGTAACACCAAGAACTACTGGAAATTTGGATACAAATATAATTAGTTAATTGATAATTTAATAATCATTTATGACAAATTAGGTTTGAAAATTCAAAGACATCATTAGATGAAATAAAATGTGCACAATAAAAGAAATAACTGTAAGGGCAAAAATATTTGAACTACTTTATTTATTTTCAAATAGTTGCTTAAAAAATAATTTGTTTTATATGATTTATAAATAAATCAAGTAGTTGAATTCACATTAATAGTAAATGAATAACACAAATATAAAGCTTTGCAAATGTGTTTAATTTAATTAGATTAACGTATATTTTAATTATATTAAATGATTATTGATTATTAATTTTACTTTTAATTTAAATAAAATATTTATTATATTGAACATGGTTTTTGACATGTCTTTATTATTAAAACATTTAAAAGTTGTTATTGAATCATACATGATATCAAAATATAAAGATAATTATTAATAGACTGTTAACTATTTTGTGAAATGTAATATATTTAGGATAATTGTTTACATACTTATTATTTACAATTTATTTGTATTTATGGTATACGAATAGAAGTAACTTAAAGAATATTTCAATTTGCAAATATAAATGTAAATATATTTGAGAAATGCATATTTAAAAATTTATAAACATATCTCTGCTCAACTTTATAAATAATATGTTCACAAACGGTATATTATATACATGTCACAATCTAAGTAATAAATAATTGCAAACTATAAATCATTATGCATGCCTTTTTCTTAAAGTGAATACATATGTATAGGGTTATAATATAATCTTCACCCATATCTATTTATTTATCATAAACAATTATCTTATTTATTAATTTTTGATTACCTAATAAAAACTTGTATAAGTTACATTATGAATTATGTATGTACATAGTAATGAATTACTTATTAATGTATTTATTTAATATCATTATTCAATGTATTTATGCTAAATTAATTATATTTATGTAAATAATTTCATTGATTTCTTTATTACTGGGTCTCATTTCTATTCATAAATTTTACTTAAGTCATTTCAATTCACACATGCCAATTCATCTATTCATTTAATTATATGTATTAAATCATAGTTTATAAGACATAAGTAATAGTTATTAAAGTCAATTATTTTGTAGTACATTATGAATATTAATTATGTTAAAATAGTAATTAAAATCCTAACGTAGGATTCATATTTTTGATATGTTGGCCATTATGGGATTACATGTAATGGAAAGATATTTTCAGAATGATGCATATTACTTAGAAATCCTGGCTTATATAGCACTCAAGAATTAAAAATATTTGTATGTCTGAATAAAAAAATAAATGATTGTTGAATTTTTTTATGCTTATTATTATAGGTATACAATTTATAATATTCCATAAAGCATGTGTGTTTTCAGAATATATGTTAGTTGTATGTAAAATCAAGTTTTCCACGTACGTGTTATATATATATAGTGTACCAGACTAAACATGTTAAACCATCTAACATGAGCTGGAATTCACAAATGTACTTCAAACCCAGTCTAGCCTGAGATTTATGTCAGGGACCAATCTGAATTCGAACACATTCTCTAAGCCCTAAATCAAACACCTAATGAATAACATTTAATGATGGCACATAAGAATTCATTTTAAATCTAGCCCACTAGCAGAGCAGGGAAGACAACAATATATATATATATATATATATATATATATATATATATATATATATATATATATATATATATATATAAAAGAAACCAAAGTAATGGTATGGATTGCATAAAATAAATAAATATATTCAAACTAATTAAAATTTAAATACTGTTTATTAAATAAACCTAATAAAGATAGCATTGTCTGTATAAGCCAGACCATGCTGTCAACTCATTAAAATATATATTTGAAATAAGTTTAATGAAGTGCCATTTACATTAATGGCTTCTAAATTTTTTTATACTTTCTATACCTCAAGTTAATGCAAAATAATATCATAATAATGTGCTTAAACAAAAGTACAGTTACATAAAGAAAGGTTGATTTCAAGATATACGAGGCCTATGGTGAATATAATAAGTGTTTGCTTAAATCAATTTATACATTTAATATTTGAGGAAAAAAAAAACTTGTATTGAATTGAAGAATAATGTGGACAAAATCTTGCTGAGCTAAAGGCATGAAAGTGGTTAAGATGTGGGTAATTGAATAAAATATCAACTTTTAATTTTAAAGGGGAATGGTGGTACCAGTGGATGATCAATGTATAGGATGGAGTGTGATATGTTAAAACTGTGTGGCTTTGAAATGAAAATAAAATAATAAAATTAAAGCAAACAGGATGGCATCTTGCTATGGACCCTGTGAAAGGTTTTGGTCACAAACCGTCTGAATCTGGTATTTTACCATGACTGTGGCTGGATGATTTAGGCGTAAAATTCCCAGGTATGGCTTTCTAGCAGATATACTATCTGGAAACTGTGAGAAGGAAACAAAAAGATATGAGCCATAAATTCCCAGAGAAATAAAGCAGGTCTCAACAACCCATATGCCTACACCACTAACACATAATATAAAGCATAAACAAATATATAGAAGAAGTAACTAAATAAATAAAAGCACTTAACCAATTCCTAAATAGTTTTAAGATGGTTCACACATTATCGACCTCAACTTTTACAGTTCATAAGTTATGTGATAAATACAATAAAACAAGTTACTTTAAAATAAAAAAATGGAGGGGAAGGCATGATTTAAAAAGGTAAACATAAGATTATACATGGTCATGCATTTTTCTATATAGCATTATAAAAAATGTGAAATATACCTTTCTTGAAGGACATAATTATTTAAAAGATTAATAAAAGATAAAATCAAGTAGCCCTTGAACAAGCAATTTTATAAGACATGTACTAACAGATCAGTTATACAATTTATCCACAATATGGTGGGACACTAATCAAAGATAAAGAAATAATTTGCTTGTTCGATGACTATTTAAGCATACTACAATAATAAAAGGCATTAAATAAATTAGCAAATATATAAAATAGAAAATATCAACCCAAAGATAGAGAGAAAATCACACAAGTTAGGTTACAAATTGTTATAGAATTATGCAGTTTTATAATAAAAAATATACATTTAAATTCAGCTAGCAATAAAGGTAAATATATGACACAAGAGCTCTTAGGTTAATTGAGGTTACCTCATATCAATTGGCAGTTTGTGTACATTTTGTCTTCTTTGGTTGACTTTATTTGATGGCTTTAATGGAAGTTAAGCAGCATTTTCCTGAGGGCAGCTTCTTTAATCCATTATCAAAGTTGACACATTTTTGGCAGCAGCAGTTTACAATAGATATGAAGCATCTGTTGGTCTGATGTCGAAGGTTGGCCATTTTCATGAGCAGGAAGAGAGCCTTCTCACCAGTCCTACTCAGAAATCCTATTTTCAAATAGCAAAGGATAATATCAAAATATACAAATTTCTCTAATGGTATAGGGCTAGCTTTAGCTTCTTATAATAAATTTATATATTTAAAATCTCAAGGAATTTCAGCATTAATAAAAATATACTTCTCAAAATAATTCAACTAATCAAAAACAGAATTCAACTAATAAAGCATAATCAAAATACAATATATTTAAAGCTGAACACAGACTAACAATAAGCAAAAGCAGAATAAAATAATAGCAAAAGCATAGAATAGAATAAGCATAGCATAACAATTCATAAAATCGACCCTATATATACCAAGACAGCTTACAATATAACTACCCTGCAGTGGTCACCCTAGAACCAAAAATAGATGCAAATTTAAAAGCTGTACTTATCTGAATATCTGAAAACAGGGATTTTATAATTAGTTTCATTTTTAAGATATTCGGATTAGAATTTTTAATTTTGTTTTAACAATATTTTAATTAAAAAATATCTGAATGGATATCTGTTGTTTATCTGATGGCCAAATATTTAAGCCATTAATTAATGAATTTTACAAAGTTTAATTAATTAAGCCTACTGTTGTCTCCCCAACCCTCATTTACTTTTTAATTAAAATTTGTGGTGTGCTTTTTATAAATCTACAATAACAAAAATATTTTACTTTTTAAATTCTCCCTTATTCTAATCTCCATCTAATAGTGATGATATCATGGTTCTGCCATATGTTGTTCAACTTGGCTAATTTCTGCACAGATTTCCTATTTTATAGTTGTCCTCACTATGAGTGTTTCTAATATTTCTATTCCATCGCTACAACTTTTTACAGTTTCTTTGACCCTTTTGTCTATTTTTTGTCATATTCCCTAGTGACATTTTTTTCCTTAGGTCATCAAACTTTTTAGCTAAGACTTGTACTATTTACTCTGATTTCTCTTTTATTTGATGAGACATCTTATTTCTCATGTCTTTTATTTAACTTTGACATCTGGCTGAAGTCTAGTTTAACACTACTTGAGAATATTTCCATCACCATTACCAATTTATCTTTTTCTCCTCCAGGTTTCTCTTCACTTTGTAGCTTCATCACTGTCTCTATTACACTTCCATCCCTTCAGGCTGGCTTCCTTCTGCTATTTCTTGACTCATCTGATCACACTTCTGACTCATGTTTTCCTGTTACAATTTTCTGTGATGTGATCTTGTTCACATATACAGTATTCTGTTTTTAAATATACTATTTGTTGGCTTTGTTGCATACTTGTGTTATTGAGACTATGGTTTAATGCTAATTTTGTTTTATAACTTGTTTGCTTATATGAATACTCAGTGCACACCACACCAGGCCCCATATACCATTCATCATTAATTTCTCCATTCTGTGCTATGTTCCAATTACTCTCTATTATTGATAAATAAAATATAATTTCTGAGATTGCCTTTTTTAAAAAAAAACTTACTCCTGAAGTATGCAACCCATTTCTTTCTCTTATTGTATTGCATTCTATGTTAAGTGTTTATAAATATACTACACAACATTCTAATTAAGTATCAATGGCAAATGTAGGATATATTATTCTTGAATGATGATTTAACAGCTATTTGTTTATACCAGTCATGCTTCACATTTTAAAAATGTCTTTGTCCACAGTGTCATTTTAAATTTAGTTTTATGCAAACTTTTATTATGATGAGTGAAAAAAAAACCTTATATTTATTGACATTTTTATTCTGAATACTCACACAGAGATGGTTTACCCAATGGAAAATAATAATAAATAGTTGCTATAACTAGTAGACAATTTTTTTCAACATATTTTTAATTATAAATGTGACTTTTATATATATTTTTTAAAACATTAGTTTTTTAGGCTATTGATAAAAAGTTTTGCACAGTGCAAAATTAACATACATCTTGTATTTTGAATAAAAATTTAACTATAAGTATTATGCTTTTGATATTTGTTAAAAAAATGCAAGGTTTTAAATGATAATACACATAGTATTTGTTGATAGCTTAAAAGAAAATAGATAATATCATATTTCCAAGATCAGTAAAGCTATGAATTTTAAACATTTTAAAAAAGTTTTAATTTAATTAACCAAAGGAATTCTGCCATTTATAATTAGTTAAATGATTTTTTTAAAAGAAAAATATACATTATTAATTTTCTGAATTTTTATATGTAAATACTGCCATTTATTTCTCTCTCCAACAATTATTTATTTAACTTTTAACACAGGCTAAACTTTTTGTTTTAATTTAATTTAAAACACTCCTTTTTTTCGATTTTGTGAGTTTTTCTTTTGATTATGTTCATCAACCATGTTTTATCTTATACTGGACATGTTAGATTAAATCCTATGTTAGGTGCCAAAATTTTACCTCTGTACTGGTTCATTCTTATCCTCTTAGATTGACATAAACACATACTGAACATAAAAAATATGGTAGCATACCAGGATTAGGAGCAATGCCAATTCAATGATGAAGTATGTCCATAATTCATTTAATTACAATGTTATAAAAAGGAAATCAACTCAAGCAGATCGATTTAAAACCCTTTTATGATCAAAATCACACAGTCATAGGAATTGTTATTAAAGAATTGGTTCCAACATACTTTTAAAAGATTAAGTTTAAATACAACCCTTCATACCACTCATGAAAAGAGAAAACAAAAAAAAAACAAATCCCCTCCTGAAAGGACATGCAAGACTAATGATTACATAAAATAAAATAAAAAACTAACAAGAATAAATATCCAAATGAGCTAAATAAGTGTGGATCAAAACTCACTTAATTACATGCCTCATTGTGTAATTAAAGAAAGAGAACAAACACAATATCAAAAGCAGTAATGCAAATTTAAAGTCATTAAATAAATATTTATTTACTCCAATAACCCCTCACCATTTACAATTAAATGTAAAAAAGAATATATATATATTTAACCCTAGATACATGAACATTATAATATAATAGAGTTTTTTACATAAAAGAAATATTGTTCCAAAAATAGAAAATGTAACAGTTAGGTAGAGAGTGACCTGAGAAATTATAACTCCACACACAATACTTTAGGCTTTATAACCTATCATATAACACAAAGAAGAAATATTACATTATATATATATATATATATATATATATATATATATATATATATATATATATATATATATATATATATATATATATATATATATGAAAACTATACATAACACAACTATAACAGTATTAAATTAATGAAATAAATACGATTTATATTTTATGAGATATATCTGTGAAAACTACACACAACATGATATCAGTATTAAATTAATGAATTAAATGGTACCCTATAAAGTTTTTATGCTTGATCCAGCTTTGGGCTCTTGAAATAGGCTAGTCATCGATTCATCAGGGTGGTGAAAACTTCATTCAAACACCACATTCATTTTGCAGTCTTCATCAAGTTGAGGGCAGATATGGGAGACTACATCTTGATGGCAGCATAGGAGCTGGACAGGCATGCTGAATGGGTTTCCTTCTGCATAATAACTTAAATAAATACATAAATGTGTTCCATCTTCAAGTTTGATCCAATTTATTTCCAGATATGTCAGTATAAATAAATTGCTTATTTCATGGACCACTATGATAACTAGAGCTGAATGCTCCACCCAGCTTTATGTATACTTCTTTCTTGTTGCAGGAAATTAGATCATCATCAACTTCTGGGTTGATGCTAGCTTATATAAACTATATCTCAAGTGATTGGCATCATTGGCTACTGAATCTGAGTTTGCTATGGTGTCACTATCTTTCTGCCACATGATTTCTTCTACCTGGGCTATCACACAAATAGTATGAGTTCTAGACTCCATGAACTTTCAGGTAAGAAACAATTGTTTATGACATTAGTAATAATTTTCTAGTGAAAAGTTATTTGGAAACTTGGCTCACCAAAATAGTAGTCAAAAAGCAAATTGACAATAGTCAAAGAAAAAGAAAATTGACCGAGTGACTGACTGCCTGTTTCAAGCACCTGATGAATAGCTTATATATTCTGCTCATTACATGCCCAATAAAGGTACCCCTCTAAGAATTATTCAATTAGATAATTTCACATTTCTTTTTTAATGATATAGACAATGCATATAACATCCCTATGCTATTGCCTAATTGATCAGTCAGGAATTTTACATTGAATTAATTTTCTGGATTTACTCTGACCACTATCTGATGAGTATTGATTCAAAATTTCAACATATATATAAAAAAACATTTTTTATAAACTGATTACATAAATTTTAAATTAAAATATATTTTGTTAAGTAATCTATATATCTCACTCCATAAGCATTCATGTATTGTTTCTCTGAATTATTTTGTTTATCAAAATTAAATTTAGAATTAAAAAAACAAAATTCCTTAACAAGAACAAAACAAAAATAAATAAATATGCTTTTAGGCTTTTTTTTAAACCCTTAGGACAATAGGTTTTCCCCTTACTTAATATGTTAATAGAGAAAAATAACTAATAAAACTTCATTTTCAGATTATAAACATGCTGGGACATTTAATCATATAGATTTTTTTTACAATCTGTTGCACTTAAAAGAATAAAATAAAATAAAATTACAAATAAACATCTTTGCATTTAATTCCCCCCAAAAAATGAACACTCAAACAAAAAACAAAATTATTATATGCATATAGCTAATATGCATAAGTTATTATATATCAGTGTAAGACAGGGTGACTCCATATCTCCAAAACGTTTTACAGCACTGCTGCAAGAAGTATTTTGTGAATTAAAATGGGAAGCTAACAGAGTGGAAAGTAAATGGAGATTATTTAAGTGATATTGCAGATGATGTAGTTGCTTTTGAAAAGAATGCTTTAGAGTTGGAGAAAAGGTTGCAGGAGTTATCAGATGAAACTAGGACTAAATATAAATGTTTCAAAAACTAAAGAAATGTTCAATGGATTTTCTCAAAATATGAAAATAAATATTGATTACAATGAGTTAGAAAAAGTTAACAGCTACAAATACTTTGGTCAGATTATTGAGACAGATGGAAACATAATGGATGCAATTAATGTTAGAATTAAACTTGGATGGAGTGTTTATGCCTATGTGTTTGAAAATAAAGGTTTTTAATAAATGTGTTTTACTACTTCTTACTTATGGATCTGCGACTTGGACCCTTAATAGAAAAGAAATACAGAGACTTCAGATGACTCAATGCAGTATGTAGAGATGCATGTTAGGAGTAACAAGATGAGATCAAAAATGCAATATACATGTATGAGAACAAAGAGGTGTTGCTGACTTCATTGAAAAAATTAAAAGGCAGAAGTAGAGTTGGGATGGACATATTTCTAGAAGAGATGATAATAGCTGGACAATTGAAATCTTAAACTGGATTCCAAGAGATTGTAAAAGATCCAAAAAAAGACTACATGTGAGATGGATGAATGAAATGAAAAAGTGTCCAGGGGTGATGTGGAGAAGAGAAGCTAAAGATTAGAGAATATAAATTGAACTTGGAGAGACATTCATCCTGCAATGGACTGATAATGGTTGTTGATGATATAGGTGAATTGAGGTGCTGTATTTAAAAAAGATAAAAGGAACATGAATTGTTATATAAGCATGTGAAAAGTAAAAATAATGATTTAATGACTGCTTCAGTTTTTTTGGATCATGAAAGAACATGTAAATATAAATTTATGTTTGATATTGAAAGTGTTATGTTTCTTCATGGAGGAAAAAAAAACATAATAAAAGAAAAAAATAAGGAGTCATTTTTAATAAATAAAAATAAAATAAATTTAATTAATAGACAAGCTGCTAACATTAAAATTTGGGATTCATGGGATTTGAGGTGATGAAATTTGCTTCTGTGGTTTTTTTTAAATTTAACAGCACATTAAGCAATTAGCCAAAAGTACTTCTGCTGATTGAAAGATTGTACATAATACTTAATTACCATTATATTTATTAATTTTTATTGTTGTTACAATAGTGTTTTAATTAATGGACATTTTAATTTGTATTATATATTGTAGCATGTACAGAAATATATGTGTTACATGAAACACTTAAAATAATATTTAAAAAAATAATGTGTATTGTTTTTATAAATAGTAAAGAATTCTAATTAAGAGAGAATTATGTTTTACTGGAAATGAATAATATTTCAAACTGAATATATTATCACTAAAATTAATCAATGTTGTAATTAAAAAAGAGAAGATTAATGAATTATTTATTGCTGCTATTAATAGTAGTATGATGTTACTTAGTATACTATGAACTATTCTGCCAACATTTTGAATGTGATTTAGTGGATTTGATTCAACATTGGCTAGCTCTACTAATTTTGCTTACTCCTTCATGAAGCACAACTAGTTCATCCATCAGCATTATATAGTTATTTATGCAGTTGGCCTAACTTTTCATGCAGTGCTAAGCTCAGATTAAGATGTTCATTTGAGTTTTTACCACACTGCCCTTTTTCATATGATCATCTGAAAAATGTGACAAATATCCATGATATGCCATTGCTGAGACCCATATTCATCATTATAGAAGAATACTAATGAAAATGCCTCACAAATATATGCTTGTCTGGAAAGAAGAAAGTGACAAGCAGTAAAAAGAAACCAGGAATTCCAGTCACAAACTCAATCAACTCTCAAGTAGGCAATAGTAATCACCCCAGAGAAAAAACTATATATATATATATATATATATATATATTTATGTGTGGAATTTATATATATATATATATATATATATATATATATATATATAAATTCCACACATAAATTGATACAGCAATAAGATTTTATTATCTTTACAAACTTTTTTAAAACTAAAATAATTGAATTCTTATGACCTATTTAAAAGTGGAGTGATCTATAATAAGTAACTATGTATTTAATGCAATTTAGTTCATTTTTATTATTGTGCTAATGTTTTTTGTAGATAAACATGTTCTAAGTGGTTAATTTTGCTTAATTATCTCTCACTCTACCTCACCATACAGTAATATTGAGATAATTTTGTGTCAATTATATATGTGCTTAAATATGAATTGTATGATAAACTAAGTATGTCAGTCCTCTTGATATTCCTAGTTTTTATTGGATGGTGTCTAGGGATTAATCTTCATTATAAGTAAAAGTATTGACAGAAGAGGTGTTTGCTTCATGCAGTTATGGAGCAAGGACAACAGTTTTGCAATGTGACTATGGGATATATATTTATATACAATCTTAGTTTGACCATTAGTATGGTGAATGTGTAAAAATATTACCATAGTAACTAAAATTTAGAATTCATACATCAATAGTAATCAGTAATATAAATTACTCTCTCAACTTGTGGCTGAAAAAAATTATGTTATAAATGTCAATCCAAATTTGGGACGTTAACAAATATTTATTATAAATGTGGTCCAATATATGTGCTTTATTGTTTTGTTCTATTATATTGATTGTAAATATATGGTCCAGTAATTATTTAATTGTCAGCTTTGAGATAAAAAATAATAATCATAAAATAAAAGTTAATAATTTGGTGAGAGATGTGGAAGGGGAGAAAGCAGTCAATAAAATAATAACTTTATTTTAATTAAACAATATATATATATATATATATATATTGTTTAATTAAAATAAATATATATATATATATATGCTCTTCCGATCTATATATTGAACCACCCACCTTCTCAACCTAACTTAAATAATAATATTACTACTAATAATAATAACTACAGATAATAATCTCATAATTTTACTCTATCTTCCTTCTTATCATTTACTCTTTGAAGGTGCTTGGTCTTCAGGTAAAGTGTAAAATATCATTAGCAGCAATCTACCAATAACATAAACACTTGGCTACTAGATAAATAATGACCAAACAAACACTTTATTTGTTTTAAAGAAAAAACCTTTGGGTGCCAGCTAATTACATTCTAATCAATGTGTCTACTTGATCAGCCTATCTAGTATCTGAGATCCAGATAGCTCAACAAATTTTAACAACCTTTTAAGAGAATAACAACTCCACCAAAGATAATACTTCTATTTAAAAAAAATAACAATGTACTAAATGAGAAAACAATTTATGTATTTACACAACAAATCCTTACTTTTAAAATTATGATTTCCCTATCCTTTTACTTTTAAATTAAATATTTCTTATTTAATGATTAAATTTTTCCCTTTCCAGTTTATTAAAATATTACTTTGTATAATTGTGTGTGTTAAACATAAACATAAATATTTTAAAAGACAATTTAAATATTTTTTTTTTTAAAAAAAAACAAACAATCATTTTGTCTTATAATTTAAACATGCATATTCTGTTCATTTTAAATAAATGTTTTTTTTAATACATTGTTATTATAAATAAAATATACACAATTCATTAATTTAAAATTCACACATTCGTACACACAATGTCTTTAAATATAATTAAACATAGAAGCCGATATTGTTTGTATTTTCCAAATTATATTTTAAAAAATTTAAAGTTTATTTAGCACAGTTTATTGTTTATCCTTAAAGGAAATCAAGAATGAAAGCATATTAAAACAAAAGTTACCTAGGATTTATAAATTTGGAAATGACGTACACAGCACAATGTAGATTCTTTAAAATTACTTATGACCGGTTAGCGCTAACTTCCAACAAAACTCCTTTGGATCCTGTGATTTTTATATAAACTTTCATGGATTTTTCCAGAATACACACACTCTGCTATTTTACTTGCTTTATTACATGTTTCCTTCCGAACTGGGAAAGCTCCAGTTGACTGTACAATGTGGTGATTTAACAGTGCATTGCATCAGGAGACATAACAATTTATATCATTGTTATATCTATAGCTTCAAAAAATATTTTTAAATATGTAAAAATATTGACAATAATAATAAATGTTGAAATCATTAAACTGTTTAAACAATGAATTTTTTTTTATTAACAATAGCGTCTATTGTCTCGTGAAATAACTGTCATTTCCTTCATTTTGATTGGACTTTTATTTTTTTCTTTAAAACTTTCACACACACATGCACACATTTAATTGTTTTATTTTAAAACAAAACAAATTTTCTTTATTATTTTTTATTACAAATTAATCAAAATAATATTAAATCATTTTTATTTTATAAGATTTTTTTTTACCCTTTTTTAAATAAAAAAAATCTTATCCTCTTTTAAAGCATTTATTATTTATTTCTCTTTAATAATAAACCCCTCTACCCAACTCTTTAGTTTTAAATTTATTCTTTCAACTTTTACTTTTAAAAAAAAACAGATTTATAAAATATTAGTTATATAACAATGTACCTCAGTACATTATCTCCATCCCTCCTCTGAAACTAAAATATCATTCTGAGGATTTTAGTTTCCAAAATTTAAATTTATAAGTATTATACAGCTTCCTTTAATTAAAGTTCATTTACCTATAATTATTTATTATAATTTCCATCCCATTATATTTTTATTAAGATCGATCAGGAGGCTCTTTCTTTCTGCCAAATAAATCACTCTGCCCATCTCTTCTGTATCGATCTGGAGGCTCCTGAGATAAGTTATTGTAATCCACCAGCATTAAAAATTTGGCCATTTTTTTTATTGATCATCCATCTTTGCTCAACATTAAATGTTGTATATTTGGCAGCATGTTATTTCATAATACTCTGATCATCTGACCATCCAACATAGGAAATGCTGCTAATGCCTTGAGCTTTTATATTTGCCAGTAAAAGAAGTGTGCACAGATTTCTCCCTGAGCATTTAAATATCTTTCCTGAGATATTTTGTACATGATCCCATCTTGCCTGGCTTTGTTCCAAAATGCTCTTAGCATCAAACATTTATATTCTGCAAACATCCATGGTTTATCGCCTAAGGTATTCCACCAATCACCTGCTGTCTCTTGGGGATAACTACTCGCCACTGCAACTTTATCCTCCTCTGGCAAATTTTTAAAATGAAACAAATTGCTAAACCTCTCTAAATGTTTCAACAGGTTTTCTCCTATTTCTGCTTTAAGTATCGAAACAGTAAATTGTTTTTTCATAAATTTACCCATCCATACATTTTCCTTATCATTAAAACTGAAATTCTCACATTTCTTTTCTATCTGTTTTACTTTCTGCCCTATTTCCTCCATTACACTACTATATATCTCTTTTAATTCAGCCTTTATATCCTCCTTGCTCTCTATTATTTTCTCAGAATTTCCTAATTCCTTGTCATTACTTTCTTTTGTGCTCTCTATTTTTAGTTTCACTATTTCCTGTTGCACCATTCTCTGGCTATTTACTAATTCCTGACATATCCCTTCTACTTGCACTACTCTCGTTTTTAACTGATTCACTTCCCCACTGTTTAACTCCTCCCTCACTCCTTTCATGTCTCCTTTTAATTTTAAAATCTTAGACTTTTCTTCATCTACATCTTTCATCATCACTTCTACTGCTTCCTGGCTTATGTCCATTCTTTCCATTAATTCCTGTCTGATTTCTTTCATCTCTGTCCTAAGATCACTAACTTCCTGCTTCATTATTTGGTGATTTCGATTAATATCTTCATGCATTTCTCCCATCATATTCATTAACATTTGAAATGAACTTTCCTGTACAATATGTGGATTTTGAAAGAATATCGGGCTTTCTTCCATTTTATCAATGATTTATTTAACTTTAAGTATAAAAAATTTTTATTTCAAAATGTATGTATAATCAACCTTCACTCCCCTAGTTCTACCTTTATGCCTCATGTTCGACTATCCTCATTCATTTGGAGTGTCCCTTTTTTTTCTTTCTTAAGGATTATGCTTCCATGTTATATAATGTTATACAAAAATCACCTTTAATAGTTATGCTAATCTGAATGGTTCTAAAAAAAACAAATACACTACTATCATATTTTCTAACCTCTCTTTCACTAACTATCACCTATATTATTAATGGCCAACTTTGACCACACCATTTAGAAAATGTCTAACTATAGATTAAGTTGTTTCTATGATTTGAAACAACTAGTTTCAGGCCATATCGGTGCACTAAATGAACATCCACTACAACTTATGTTGGTCCTACCATTTGCAATGCCTATTTTCAGGCACTGTTAATGCACCAAACAAATGTCCAACTACAACTTATGTTGGTACTACATTAATGCTCCAAATGACCATCCAACAACAACTTACATCAGTCCTACCAATGCGCCAAATAAATGTCCAATTATAACTTACATTGGTCCTATGTTAATGCACCAAATGATCATCCAACTCCAACTTACATCGGTCCTACCAATGTGCCAAAGTAATGTCCAACTACAACTTACGTTGGTCCTATGTTAATGTGCCAAATGACCATCCAACTACAACTCACATCATTCCTACCAATGCGCCAAATAAACATCCAACTATAAATTATATTGGTCCTACGTTAATGCGCCAAATGACCTGTCCAACTACAACTCACATTGGTTATACCACTTGAAATGTCTAGTTTTGGGCCATGTTGGTGCACCAAATAAACTGCCCATCTTCTCAACCTAACTTAATAATATTACTACTAATAATAATAACTACAGATAATAATCTCATAACTTTACTCTACCTTCCTTCTTATCATTTACTCTTTGAAGATGCTTGGTCCTCAGATAGAGTGTAAAATATCAATAGCAGCAATCTACCAATAACATAAACACTCTGCTACTAGATAAATACTGACCAAACAAACACTTTATTTGTTTTAAAGAAAAAACCTTTGGGCACCAGCTAATTACATTGTAATCAATGTGTCTATTTGATCAGCCTATCTAGTACCTGAGACTCAGCTAGCTCAATGGATTTTAACAACCTTTTAAGAGATAACAACTCCGTTCTAGATAATACTTCTATTTAAAAAAATAACAATGTTCTGAATGAGAAAACAATTTACGTATTTACAGAACAAATCCTTACTTTTAAAATTATGATTTCCCTATTCTTTTACTTTTAAATTAATTATTTCTTATTTAATGATTAAATTTTTCCTTTTTCATTTTATTAAAATATTACTTTGTATAACTGTGTGTGTTAAACATAAACATAAATATTTTAAAAGACAATTTAAATATTTCCTTTTTTTTAAAAAAAAAAACAATCGTTTTACCTTATAATTTAAACACACACATTCTGTTCATTTTAAGTAAATGTTTTTTTTTAATACATTATTATTATAAATAAAATATACACAATTCATTAATTTAAAATTCACACATTCGTACACACAATGTCTTTAAATATAATTAAACATAGAAGCCAATATTTGTATTTTCCAAATATTATTTTAAAAAAATTAAAGTTTTATTTAGCACAGTTTATTGTTTATCTTTAAAGAAAATCAAGAATGAAAGCATATTAAAACAAAAGTTACCTAGGATTTATGAATTTGGAAATGACGTACACAGCACAATGTAGATTCTTTAAAATTACTTATGACCGGTTAGCACTAACTTCCAACAAAACTCCTTTGAATACTGTGATTCCTATATAAACTTTCATGGATTTTTTCAGCATACACGCACTCCGCTATTTTACTTGCTTTATTCGAACATGGTTTTCTCCGAACTAAAAAAGCTCCAGTTGACTGTACAATGTGGTGATTTAACAGTGCATTGAATTGGGAGACACAACAATTTATATCATTGTTATATCTATAGCTTCAAGAAATATTTTTAAAAATGTAAAAATATTGACAATAATAATAAATGTTGAAATATTTAAACTGTTTAAACAATGGAAATTTTTTATTAACAATAGCGTCTATTGTCCCATGAAAAAACTATCCTTTGCTTCGTTTTGATTGGACTTCTATTTTTTTTCTTTAAAACTTTCACACATGCACACATTTAATTGTTTTATTTTAAAACAAAACTACATTTTTTTATTACAAATTAATCAAAATAATATTAAATCATTTTTATTTCAAAAGATTTTTTTCCTTTTTTCAAATAAAAAAAATCTTATCCTCTTTTAAAGCATTTATTATTTATTTTTCTTTAATAATACCCCCTGCCTCCAGCTTACTCTTTAGTTTTAAATTTATTCTTTCAACTTGAATTTTTTTTAAAAAACCCAGATTTATAAAATATTAATTAGATAACAATGTACCTTGGTACAATATATATATATATATATATATATATATATATATATATATATATATATATATATAATTAAGTAATTTATAAATGTAGTAATCTAAAAACAGCAATGGTAAAAGTTGTAAATAATTCAAGCAGATAAAGTTAGTGTGGACTGTGTTGTGGGTATTGGATGAACATTCCAATTAAATTTAAAAAGAAATTAAAAATATCGAATAGAGTGGTTAAAAGAAAAGTTTAATTTTTAAAATAGGTGCATTTTGTTCTTCTTATGACTTTCCAATATGGAGACCAAAAAGCAAAGTAATGATTTAATAAAAAAGAAGATACATATAATTATGAAGCTAATATAAAAAATAAAACAAAGGTTAAAGAATTGATAATTCAAGTCAGAAAAGGTTCAAAAAATAATTCAAAACCAGAAAGAGAATAATGAGATGATATTGCAATTTATTAAATTAAAACAGGAAATTAGGTCAATAAAAGATGATAAAAGTGATTGTATAAAAGACACAGAAAGTAATATTGATAGGATGCAGGCCATTAAAAATGATATAGTTATAAAATATAGTATAGAGAAAGAAAAAATGGAAAGTGAACATGTAGATAACCAGAAAGAAGTGTTATATAAAACACAAAGTATAGAAATAATAAAAGAATAACAGGACAGGTACTACCTACAGCTAGCTTTTAAAAAATAATTTGAGGCTGACCTAAAAACAAATAGTGAACTGTTTTACCTAAAAATAAAGTTTATTATATACAATGAGCAAAGAAGTGTAGTTTTGTCAACTATTATCATAATTATATTACTATGTCTATATGATCAAAAATCTGGTGAAGCTCGAAGAAGGTGGGATGATCAAATTAGATGTAAATACATTCTCACAGCATTGACTACATCAATAATAAAATATATAAAACTGAAGGACAGCTGTCTCATTATACCACAATTATAAATAATAATTTGTAAGTACAGTTTTATCCAGCCATGTAAAAACAATATATCATACAGTTATTAGGGCTTTTTTAATAAGAACTCATATCTCAGAAGTGGGTAGCGATTTCAGCATATTTATAAGATGCAAGAAAAAAATATTCAAAAGAAATAAAAAATCACCTGATAAATATTAATTTATTAATTAGGTGGACCCACGGCTTTGACCTCATATAATAATGACCCTAGATCATGTTAAAAAAATTAAAATTAGAACATATTTGCAAAGAGTATAACTAGATTTTTTTAATGTTCAAGTAGAATTTAAATAATAATAATAATAATAATAATAATAATAATAATAATAATAATAATAATAATAATAATAATAATAATAATAATAATAATAATAATAATAATAATAATAATAATAATAATAATAATAATAATATCCAGATTTTTATAGTACCCAGATCTAAGGCTGTGTAACGGACAGACTGAAATGTTATGAAATAAACAGAAACATTAAAATAAAGCGTTTAAAATGAAAAAGAAATTTTTTGATTTATTATTTAACAGGAAGTTTGAAAGTTTTTTTAATTACAAAATCAAAATGTTACAATGGATAATGAAGTCAAAGTAAACTAAATAGTAACTTTAAAGTAAAATGTAAATGATTATACCGACATTATTATCCAAATAATTTAATTAGAGAAAATTATGATCTAATCAGATATACAAAATAATTTTGTAAATTCTCTAGTTACAAGGGGAATAAAGTTTACTGGAAACAATAATATTTCCAATTGATTAGATAATCTATAATATTAACTAATGTTGCAATTAAAAACAAAAGAAGAGAGGATTAATTAATTAGAAAAAAATTTGAAAACTAATTAATGAAATAGATAATCTCAGACAATGATTTTGGCAAAGATATTAAAGTTGCTAAATTTTCACTGTATTCAGTTTGCTACCATTTCTGTTTTTGTTGTTATTAAAAATAGTGTTTTATTACTCATTCTAATGCCAATATTTTGAGCATGATCTGTTTGATTTGAGTTTGTTAGGTATACTAATTTTCCTTACATCTTCAAGAATGATCTTTTCATCCAGAAGCAATGTATGACCATTTATGTGTACATTCTAACATCAATATGCAGTGTGAGACTCACATGTGGATGTTTATGTGAGTGTTTCCCACCCTTTACCTTTGCATTTGAACCATTTGAAAATGTGACAAATGCCTGTGATCTTCCATTGCTGATACCCATATCTATCATTATAGAAGAATACTAATGAATAAGTTACACAGATATACACAGCTCCATAAAGAAAAAGTGACAATCTATTAAAAAAAACTGGTAATGCTAGTCATGAAGTCAATTAACTGTCAAGAAGGCAGAATTGATTATTCCAGATAAAAAAGTATAGCAAAACCTAGGCATATATTTATGACAATTCAAAGTCTACACAGAAATTGATACATGGGTAAGGTTTTATTCTCTTTACAAACTTTTATAAAACTAAAATAATTGAATTTTTAGCCCCTATTTAAAAGTGGAAAGATCTATAATAAGTAACTGTAATTAGTATAATTTAGTTTATGTTTACTATTGTGTTAATGATTTTGTAGTTAAACATGTTCTAACTTGTTAATTTGGTTTAGTTATCTCTCTCCATACCTAATAATTAAGATAATTTTGTGTCAATTATATACATATGTTTAAATATATATTGTCTATTAGCATGTTATATCAGTGTACTGGCTGTGGAACAAAGTACCTGATGCATTTTAAAATCCTCTTTTGTTGATATTTCAGCCATGGATTGGATGATATCGGGAATTTATTTTCAATGTAAATAAAATTATCCATAGTAAACATGTTTTCTTCTTACAGCTAAGAAATGAGTGCAATGGTCTTGAAAGGTGACCAGAGATTGTATATTTATACAGTATCTTGGTCTGAACATTGGTATGGTTTATGTGTAAAAATATTAACCATATTAATTCTTCTTCTTATATAATGATACCTCAAATTTATGTTATTATTTTTATAAAATTTAAATTTCATTAATCAGTTTTATATATATATATATATATATATATATATATATTGATTGTAATGGTATGCACCCTCTCAACAAGACAAGTTAAGGCAGACGCATCTCACTATAGTCAGATTTAATGTCTTCATATAGGATGCCAAGAATGATGTGATTTAATTTTGATATAAAACTATATTTGTTCCCAATAACTAATTTATTATTAAAAAAAGTTACATCTAAACCACATCAAATCAATTTTCACCTTAATTAACTTTACCGTTATGCTCAGATTTCGAAGTCAGGGAAGTTTAACAATTTACTCTCTTCAGGGGTTCCTATCAATATTCTAGAGTAATATTAATAATGAATCTCACTAACTCTTTAAATAAAATAAAACAAAATTGAAGACTTCATTTAATTTAATATAAAAAAACATAATTATTTATTTAACAATTAAATAATTTAAGTTTTACAATATATAAAAAATATTTATATATCTACCTCCTTATATTAAAAATATAAATTTTCTATTTACTTATGGTAGATATATATTCTAACCTATAACACTATGTGATTTTACAATGTATATAAAATATAAGTATCCAAATATTAAGTATTTTATATTAACACTATTTTACAATAATTATATTATACAAATAATAATCCAATCATTTGTATATAATACCTTCATTCGTTAAAATAATTGTCCGTAACTTATATTTATTAATATAAAAATATATACTTCACAACAATGTTAATCATTTATTCATTTATACATTACTGTTATTAGACTATTTGGATTAGTATAAACAATGTAGTGTCATGTCATAGAAAATAATAATATGTGGGTTTAAAAATAATTTAAGCTCTTACCTCAAGTTCACATTATCCCTTTCCCATATTAACATTTCTTAACTGGTATTTAAATCTTTATTAATCATAAATATAAATAAAAATATTTTAAATTATTAATTCTCTCCTATTATTCATTTTTTAATAAAATGAATACGATGATAAAGGAAATAAAATTAACTTTTCCCAACTATAATTTTCAAAAAAATTTAAATGGTATTTATAAAAGTTAATACAATAATCTCAGATGTTCCTCACAAATGAAAATCCTTTGAAGATACAGTTTTTGATTCCATCATTGATAGACATTAAATAAAATATTAGGATGACCTAAGTTGATATTTAGTTTCCCCTTTTATACGTAGATTTCATCTTCTTAATACACAGTTTTTTTTATTAACAATTATAATTCCATTTTGAAGATCTAATTTTTATAATTTTAAGGCATTCAGCAAAAGATGTTATTCACACATATATGTTTGATTAGGCAAGTGCATTTTATCTATCCATGATAAATTGGTGTTCTACCCACTTTGCATTTTCTTTATAATGTAAAGTACATTAAATTTAATTGAAGTTTTTATAAACATGTTCTATTTTTAAAATGCAGTTTAGATTTTAGAACATGTAATTTGAAAGATTTTTATAGAACATGAAAATATATTCAAATTACTTTCTTTAAACAAATATTAAAAACATTTTATCTAATGAGTATTAAATTGTTCAAACTATAGATGTTATCTTATACTGTTCTTTTAAATCAAACATAATATAAATTTTTATGAGGATATAGCTGACAAAAAATAGAATCCTTAGTCTTCTAACAAAAAGAATAGAATTAATATATTATATCTCGCTCCATCAGCTTGCTGAAGCATACACACTCTACATTGTTGCAATAACAATTCGATATTAAAACACTAAGTTAATTTCACTTTTTTTAATTTGATAAACTATGTGAACCCAAAGGTCATTTATAACCTTGTCAATCACCTTTTGTCAACGCCTTTTTTTCATTTTAAAGAATGAAAAATACTAACTTAACAAGTTATATATTTATTTTCATAAATATAATAATAATGCAAATATAATGTATACATATTGATTACATGTATGTATGAGTATATATATACTCCTATATTTCCCCTCGACTAAGAAAATTAAAATAAACTAACATTTTATTTTAATTCTTCATCTTTGTTATCATTTATGCATCATTACAATACAGTTTTTTTTTTTTTCACTCAACTTAAGATTTTAAATTCTTCATCAATTATTAGAGATAAAAATTATTGATTATTATATTTAATAATAATTAAATTGTTTTATGGGCAATTGGGCTCTTATTTTTTTTATAATGTCTTAAATATAGTACATCTAAAATAATATGTTTTGATCAAATCATAGATTAAATATACTAACTATTTTATTTTCAAATTATTACCTATTCAAGTTAAATAATGTAATACTTTAGTATGCAAAAATCATTATATAGATTACTTTATTTTTTTCACTTCTTTCAATGAATTTCTATATAATGTATCCTTATTAATATACTAAGTATTTGAAATGGTATATCCAAAATAATTATATAGTAGAAAACCTGATTATTCTATAACTAAGTTTTAATTAGTTAGTTCATAAGTGTTTTATGTATAAATCAATTTAAAATGCCAATCCTGCTCCTTATTGAGACTTACTAGACTATCACTGACATCTAATAAATGAACATACATAAACTTATTTAAAGGTGCCAATCCCACTCCTTAATTTTTGAGACTTACTACATTATCTTTAGCATCCAATAAATATACTAGTTGGAATTCATTTGTGAACTTGTCACCCTATAAGTAACCAGTCTTCCATTTCCACATTAATGATATGATCCATCTTAGTTAGACACAATTATATATAGTATTTCCTTCTTTTTCATATCTTAATTCTTTACATTTAACCTCAATAATCCTAATAATCATTACATAACTTAGGTATTACAAAACTCATGGTAATTGTTTATTTAAGACAATTATTATATTTTTCACCTATATGGCTTTAATATATGAATAAACTATAATTTATTAACATTATCACCATCAATCAAATTTGATTCAACAATTTCTGATTTTACAAGTGTTTCTGATCTGTTTGAAATCATACAACCAATTTCAAATAAATCATACTCTGGAGATAATCTCATTTTTAAAACTTCATCACCTACATTAACTATTTTATTTTTAAAATCAATCAAACATTTGTTCAGATGTAAAAAGTCTACTCCCAATATCATTTCATGAATAAGTCCAGTTAATATCAAAAATACATAATAAATACATGTTTGATTAATAGTTAGTTTAATCCAAATTTGCTTTTGAATTAATTTTGCCCTTTCATTATTAGCTAAGGTAATCTGTACTGATTTTAGAGGTAAGGTTTTAATATGTGGATTTTTATCCATCAACCTTTTATAAAACTCCTCAGATATTACAGATATTTGGCTACCACTATCTAATAAGGCTCTAATTTGCAAATCTTCAAACACAATATTAATTAATGGACAATTTTGAACAGCATACTTGGGTTCATCATCTTCCTTTGAACATATTATGTTGGTGATTTGTTTAACTACGATTTATTATGTTGGTGATTTGTTTAACTACGATTTTATTTTTGTTTCTCCTTTTAAATACGGGTCTTTGAGGAGAAGAACTATTTCCAAGACCCTCTTTAATTTAATTTTGCAGTTGTTTTGGGTATATTTTTATTATACCCTATTTTACCTTTATTTAATTTACTAGTAGATGCTATACTATTAATTTTTGAAATTTGATGTGCATCAGAACTTAATATAACATCTGAATTATTATCACTCTTTGTTGTTTTACTTTGCAAACGATTAGAAGTCTTATGCTTTCTTTTTTTATAATTAATAGCATTTACTTGAATATTTTCTTTCTTTCTTTCAAAATAATTTTGATTAACATTTTGGTTATTTGAGTCAATATTATTTAAAATATCTATAATTTGTTCGATATCTTGTGCATTAGAAAATAATAAAGACTGCTCAATTTTTATAGGTAAGTTATGTTTTACAATACGAATAATTTGATTTTGGCTAAAATGATAAGTATCAAGGGTTTTCAGTTTTGATCCCTGTCTTCTAAAAAAATTAGTAAGAGTTTCACCAGGCATATTTTTATATTTTTCCTGAAGTATTTGATACAACAGTGATTCTTGACGATCATTATTACAAAAATTCTTTATCAATAATTTTTGATATTCTTTAAAAGTTTTAGGTATTTGTAATAATGATTCACACCATGATAAAGCATCACCTTGTAAATGACTATATGCTACTATCAATTTTTCACCTTCTCTTAAATGACTATTTACTGAAAATATAAATTTATACTCTTTAGATGATCTATTCGAGCTTCATTTGTAAATCGTTGAAAATGTTTTAATTTTACAAATTGATTTATAACATTAGATTGTAATGTGTGATTTGTATTGCTAACATTTTATTTTTGCAAATTTATAGATGACTGTTAATTGTGATGGTGAGCAAAGTCTCCTATAGAATAACTAATATTATCATTATAATTTTGTTCCCTTTGCATTGTTTCCATCTCAATTACTATTTTATCTTGATGTTCCTTTTTATTTGGATCTTCCCTTATTCTATTAATAGCTTCTAATATTTGATTAAATTTATCTGAAGTAGTGTCTTCTTTGTTATTGGATAATTTAATCCTTTTACAAGCTTGGGTATAATTTTCTATCATTAGTTTTCTTTCTTTTCTAATTCATTTTTCAAAACTTTTATGGTTTGATCTACGGTAATATTTTTATTTTCCAATTGATTAAATATCTCCGATTGATTCTTTAATAATATTTCAATATTATCTTTATTTAACTTTACGTCTGAATCAATCAAATTTTGCTTCACATTTAAACACTGAAAATCTTTTTCCATAGACTGAATTTTCTTTTTTTGGTTATTAATTTCCATGGATATTTCCAAAGGCTAAACCATTTTTAAACTCTCTTATTAACTAATAGCTTTTTATCATAGATTTAAATAAAAATAAAAGTAGATTTTTTTATTTCTTGTTTTGATTGCAATAGTCTAATAGGTTTTAATTGCACTAAGAGCCTGGAACCGTTTTTCTTGATTGACCAATGTCCTATAACTGAGAGCTTTCTAATTAAAAAAATATTAATGTAAAAATACATACACTAAATACTTCCATATAAACACCCAGTAAAAATAAATGTGTATAAAATATTCATTTCTCCAACGCTATCCTTTTTCTGAAATGCTATATTCTGAATAAAAAGAAAATCTGAATTGCATTAGCATAAACAAGAGATTACCTTTGCTTGAACCGTTAACATTCAGACTATATCTTTTTCAAGAAGGTGACATTGCTGAAGAAGCATAGCATTGAGCGGATTGATGCACTTTTTTATTTTTGAATTGTTATCAGAGATATATAGAATAAACATATAGCAATAAACATACTAGTAAATGGATAAAGTATTGTACAAAATTTTTCTTCACAAAGTTTTATCTGTAAGGTAAACACATCTTCTGAAATAAATAATTATCAGCAAAAACATTCATTTAAATATTATACACAAGTAACTAATATCACTAAAAAAATGACAACCACCTTTAACAATAACAGAAGTTCTCATATGTTCGATAATCAAATATTCCAAAATTTTAATAAAAAAATCTGTTTGTTAACTCTTTAAGTTTTATTGCTTGCATAAAAGATGGTCTTTGTATCATAAAACAATATTTTGTCCAGAATTATATGTATGAATATATAAAACTGAAATATATGTAAAGCATTGGTGGCTAAGTGGTCAGCACAGCCGCCTTACAAGCAGTTGTCCCGGCTGATGATTTGACACATGAAAAAAAAAAAAAAACTGAAATATATTACATATTTTAAACTCTATTTTTATCTTAATTTATATTGCCAATATATATTTTAAAAGAACCTCATGAAATTTTATAAACCATTTCTAGAATAATAAAAATGAATTCAAATCACCAACAAATGAGTTTTTATTAAACAATTTGTAAACTGATGATTTAAAAAGTAAATATTATTTTTCTTCTCACTGCTGTTATCAACATTTAAAATGAAAATTCTAAGTATTCTTATTAAATTTTATTGTTTTTAATATTGAATCTTGAATAATTTTAAATAAGCATAAACAAAGAACAACTTGTTAAGTAAAAAAATGTTTTGTTTAAAATTAAATAGATTTTCATAATATAATCAGGTTTTAAATAGTAACCCCCCAAAATTAAATTTTTTGGAAAAAAATTCCTTATATTCATTATTAGCCAAGTGATTTTATTACTTCTAAAGTTTACTTTATTCATTAGTCTCATAAAGATAATTTTCATCTGAAATGTACTTTTGATACCATAAGAAAGAAAACTCCTTTTTTTGGAATACGACGTTTTAGAGTTGGTAAATTTTGTGTTATTATTTTTTTTAATTTTGCAGTATGTTTCTTGTTGACAAGAATTGTGTATGAGATAGCTTTGATATTCATAATATATATATAATACTGTGGATAAATTACAAAAGTAATAATGATTTTGTTTTTGTCTCGAGAAAGGTAGACTATTTTTTATGTCAATGTGTATGATTTCTTTTTTATCATAGAATTATATATTTTTTAGATCTGATAAAGTGAATGATTTTTTTATTAGTAGAATGGCTTTGATTTTAAAATTAAATTCACTATTTAAAGTAGTATTTTATATTTCAATAAACTAAAGGATTTATGTACAATTATTAGAAATATATTTTAATGAGTAATTATTTTAATAATAATAAAATTTCAAGAAACACGATTAGGTATGAATGTAAATAAGATCATTTGCTAATAAGATTGCTTTGATAAATTTCTGTTCTAAAAATAAATAGCTACTATATTTAAAAGTTTTGTTTTCTATTCAAAGAAAAATTAAACTATCCTTGCTATCTCATACTGCTGACACATTTGATCACACACATGTTGAAAAAATAAATAATGACCAATATAAGTATTTCATGCTAAACCAGCACTTGTCAGTTGGTGCAGATTATCATCTCCACACATATATAAATCATTACTCAGCTTATATTAAATAGCCAGTCTTCATACTTTAATGGACAGGTTTTAATCTACTCCACCCCACAACTCTTCAGCTGTCCATTTCAATGAAAATCTGGTGATGGAATGCTCAAAGCCATCTTAAGGTCTGCCCACCACTCATATTTGTATGTAAATGAATTATGTCCTGTACATGAGGGTCAGAGTAACTTTGCAGTTCAACATGGGTAGGATGAGAAGGTTGATACCAATGAGGTCTTTGAGCATTCCATCATCATATTTTCAATAAAATAAATGGCTAAAGATTTGTGAGGTAGAGTGGATTCAAACCTGTCCATTAAAGTATGAAGATTGGCTATCTTAATATAAGCTGAGCATTGATTGTATATACGTGTGTAGATGCTAATCTGGACCAAGTGACGAGTGCTGGTTTAGCATGAAATACGTATATTGGTGATTATTTATCATTTCAACTTATGTGTGATCAAGTGTATCAGCAGTATAAGATAGCTTGGATAGTTGAAGGTCATGAGAAAGTCTGAGTTCAAACCCCTACATTACATATTGGAATGCAGGTATGAAAAAACCTGTACTATAAAAAAAAATATGTATTAAAAAGAATTAAGTTATGCTTGTATGTATATGGTTTGGATTTTCTCATGAATTTATTAAATTACATTATTTAATAAAAATGATTATAATTTTGATTTTAAGAGTACCGATGATAGATAATTAGAAAACATAATTTATTTCTTTATTTTTTAATGACTCAATATTTAAATTGATAATAAAAATAGTCATCTCTTTGAGATTTAAAAATCTTGAACAAAAATCATGATTTGAATTGATTGTTAAATATTTTTAAACATTTTATTTGCATCAAAACATACCAGTAATAATTTAGAAAATATCACATAGCGGTTTTAAAATATTTATAAGTGACAATAAATTAAAATTTTCACAAAAGGGTTGAATTGATAAAATTAGTGTTTAAAAAGGTACTTAGTTCATTTGTAATATAATACTAGTCATAATATATTGTATTATATTTATAAATGGAATAAAATTATTAAAAAGGCAAAATATTTTTTGAGTAATTATTTGGATTTGCGATCCTCAGTTTTAATTAAAACCCTTTAACTGATTTTTTAACTTATTTAACAGAGTTAATCTTTGTCTAATTTTTGTGTTGGTCCACTACTTAAATCTGAGAACAATATTATTCACCAGTTTCATTTACAGGCAGTTTCTATTGTTAAAATATTAATCTAAAACAAACAGAATTTTTTTAATTCAGCTTCTAAAAATTGAATAATTTTAGATTTAAATTGGTTAAATGTAATGAAAAATTAAAACTAATTTTAATAACTGAAGAAAAATATAAGAAAAAAAAAGTTTAAAAAATAGCCAGTGGTAAAACAAAAGAATTATATTTCAACCAATCACTGTTGTCATTATTCAATTTCTACCTATCAAAATAATTTAGTTTTCTGAAGAGTTATCATTCCCAATTTATTTTCTTGTAATATTTAAAATTTTTCGAATCAAACTTTATATTTTGATAAAATAATGTAAAATCTTATTTAGGAATGTAAAAAAATTATGATAGATATAATTATTTACTTCAAAATATGAAATCATACTACATTTCATTTTCAGTTCTGAATTTGTCATTTAGAAAGCCTGGTTTACTATCAGAAGTGATATTTGTTTTTTATTACTGATCTATTTCTCCAAATGTATTTCTCTTGTAATATTTAAAATTTTTCAAATCAAACTTTATATTTTGATACAGTAATGTAAAATCTTATTTAGGAATGTAAAAAATTACAGTAGATATAATTATTTACTTCAAAATACAAATGCATAAAAGATTTTATTGTGATTTATTTAGAAATGCCTGTTATTCAAATTAGAGTTGCAAGGTATAAATAACTGTTTTCAAAAATTATTATCTTCATGGGCTTATTTTTCTTGTAATATTAAAAATTTTTCGAATCAAACTTTATATTTTGATAAAGTAATATAAAATCTTATTTATGAATGTAAAAAATTACAATAAATATAATTATTTATATCAAAATCAATTTCGAATGTGTAGAAAATCTTCATTTAGTTTCTGAATTTGTCATTTAAAAATGCCTACAAGACAATTTCCAGATTTGGTAGGCATCCAATCAGTGAAAAGAAATCTTATAACCAGCAAAGAAAATTGATTTTTTTTTTCAAAATATAATGGTATATGTGGATGTTTTTAGAACTACAATTTTAAATTTTGAATTTCCTATAAACTAAGCTTAAAATAAAGAAATTGTGACCAAAATTGACAAAGAGATGGTGCATGCTACGTCCAAAAAACGTAAATTGAATTTTTGTTCCAATTAAATTAGCTATGGAATCTAAACAAAATAAACACATGAAAGGTTATTAAGATAACATTTTAAAATTAAGGGTCTATTTGTTTAATAAATGAAACAAAGGTTGTAAAAAATTTTTGTAAAGTTATTTGTAATTTTAATATCCTAATTGTTATATTTAACACAGCATTACGATGCGCTATAAAAATGATTTATTTATCTTAATTGTTGTATATTTATTTTATTGTTATTATAATTTCTACTAATAATGTTAGGCAATATTGCATATATAAAATTAAAATCTAAATAACCCAAACCTTCAGAAACTATATATAAAACACACTAATAAATACAAGAAATAGACCTTAACTTTTTTGCATTTAATGATGTGGGAGTACTACTTATATATATCTTCTAAAGATATTGGTGACTGTTTAATTTTATTTACAATTATATATATATATATATATATATATATATATATAAATATAAATATATATATATTCCGATCTATATAAACTTAAGAGCATGCTATAACTCTAAACAAGCTTTTATTTATTTATTTTTTTATTATGATAAATGCTACTACAAGAGAAGGCATTCAAATCATCTTTATCTTAGATTGTCCCCATCCCGAGACCGGTTTCGACCTATGAGTCTCTTCAGTGAGGAGTTGGGACAGTAGATTCAAAAAACCAACTCAAGCTAAGCATTTATCTAAAATATATTTCTCAAGAAGATCTAAACCTTTAGACATCTGCATGTCTTTAAAGTCAGCTCTCCTACTGAAAAAAATATATGGGCCTGAACTTAATTCAGATACTCCATATATTAATAGGCTTAGCCATTTAATTTAGCCAAAGTCCCAACAGCAAAATAATAATAGTAATAATAAAAAGTCAAATGTCATGTGACTTATATATAGCTTGCATTTACCAATATGTAAACTTAAAAGCATGCTATAACTCTAAACAAGCTTTTATTTATTCTTTTTATTATGATAAATGCTACTACAAGAGAAGGCATTCAAATCATCTTTATCTTAGATTTTCCCCATCCCCAGACTGGTTTTGACCTATGGGTCTCTTCAATGAGGAGTTGGGACAGTAGATTCAAAAAACCAACTCAAGCTAAGCATTTATCTAAAATATATTTCTCAAGAAGAAGATCTAAACCTTTAGACATCTGCATGTCTAAAGTTGGTTTTTTGAATCTACTGTCCCAACTCCTCACTGAAGAGACCCATAGGTCGAATCTGGTCTGGGGATGGGGACAATTTAAGATAAAGATGATTTGAATGCCTTCGCTTGTAGTAGCATTTATCATAATAAAAAAATAAATAAAAGCTTGTTTAGAGTTATAGCATGCTCTTAAGTTTACATATTGGTAAATGCAAGCTATATATGTCATGTGGCATCTGACTTCTTATTATATATATATATATTATAACAATCGAAATGAAAGTGAAGATCGAATCTAACCGCAAAAACAATATCTGCAACTACCAGGGCGCCATCTAGGCATTTGAGCCTAGAAAAATTTATAGAGTAGGCAGATATGCGCTGTTAAGATTCCACTTTATTTAAATATTCTGATCGTTAGCCCAAGTCACTAGCTCAGCGGAGACGCAGAGATAAAAATCTATAAATTTTATATCTTAAATATAAAAGAATAAAAGCCACTGCCAGAAATTAACATGTAAAAATATTTATTTACGCACATATAAAATAACATTTAAATTTTGAGGAATAAGTTTAACATTTTAGATTTTTATATTAACTTTTAATTTTACATTTAACTAAATTTCAATGAGTTTAATATTTTATTTAGATAGTCAAGTATGAATAGACTACATAGATCTGCATTTGAAAAGAAAATATTCTTCCCTGATTTAACCCTAGGCAACAAATTTTGCAACCAAACTGGCGCCAATCCATCTGATACATTCATGTATTCAATGTAGCATGATACGACAACACAAAATACTATACTGTCAGGAAACGTACATCTGAACAATAAGTAGAAATAGAGAAGACATTGACTCTCCACCAACAGGAATGTGACATCTGTTGGCAAGTAGAACAATAAACAAAAAACTCCATAGGAATGGACTGCGGTCTTCTGCCGACTTACAAACCCATCCATAGGCAAACAGAGGGTGTGTGGCATATATCTATAATCCTGCCCGTAGCGGACCTCATACTACATCTACTAATTACACAAATATATCCAATCCAGTGAACCAATTCAACTACGAAATGAATAACCTAAGATTACCCTCCCTTAATATAACTTTACAAAACTATATAGCCATTCACGCCCGACTTAAATTTAACATTTAAATATGTTCGCACAAATGCATTTTATAAAATTTGTTTTAAAATGTTGAGTACAGATTAGCTGCACAGATTCCATGGTCAAAAACATTCCAAATTAAATACAAATGATCAAAATACAAAGTCATCGATAAACGTCACTTGCATAGGGAATATACAAATCCCATTAGCATTCATCGTAAGATGGTTGCAGTGATATCGTTGACATATATTCTAATCGAATGTGAAAACCACAACATTATCAACCGCTAACGAATCTATGCAACGTCTATACCCAACCTAAATTTCATCATTTAAAATTTAAACAATAAACAATTTATACAAGAAAAAAAAATGGAAATGATTTTTATCAATCGGAAAACATATAAAATTAAACATTATTAATTTGATTTAAAAACTTACAAAAGTCAGATAAGAGTCCGTTTTAACATATAAATTGGCTTGTTTATTAATTTGTAAAACTTGACGAAAGTTCTTAATTGATTTCAATAATTGTTCATTTCATATAGCTTATGGTAGAAGAGTCCATGTTCCCGTTGGCAATTCCCACGGAGACTTTCCTGGAAGACCGGTCTGATATTTTGGAGGTAGCATTAGCTGGTTCTGTTCTGGTATCACAGTCTTTTCATTTTATATATTTTTTTTAAAACAAAAAAAAAATGAGAGAGAACGGCAAGTGCGTCTTACCGTTTTCATCAAATCACACAACACTGGAAAACTGACTGGAACTCAATATTTTTTCTTTTTATAGTCCTCCTATGGATTCCATGAACAAAAACGTCACTGTTTTGTTTTTTCGTTATGGTCCGGGCCTTTATTTGCTTCCATTGGTCAAGCTAAAATCTCTTTCTTCTCTTATCTAACTTTTCATCTGACTTTTTAATTAAACAGCTTTTAGATAATTAATAAACAATCATTTCCATTTATAGATTACAGGAATTAATTAATACCTGTTTTTATTTTAACTTACGTTATTTTTTTTTATTAAAATATTTTTATATTTCAATCTTGAATTTTTTTATTAAAAAAAAAATACGTTCACATACTTTTTTTTTGTTTATGAAAAAAATATTTTTAAAGTTTAGCATCTGTGCGAATATATATATGTTTAACAAACATTTTAATTTTAGCGTTTAGTTTTTTGCTTTTATTTGCGAACTTTTAAGTTTTTTATTTTAAATTAATGTAACGACATATTTATATATCGTTACAATATATATATATATGCTTAAATTAAAGTAAATGTGTAAATTAAACAGAGAATCCTACTTTCCAAAATTGAGCATGATTGTTTTCATGCTCAACAAGTGTAAACAAGAAAAGGGTAGCCCACTTTACATTTAATAACAATAGCTATATTAATTTAATAAAACACTATTACCAGCATTGTCAATAAATGACTACTTAAATAACACTAAGGTTGATGGATAATATTTTTTCTTTTTTGTATTTGTTAATTTACATATATATATATAAATGTAATAACAACTGAATTCAAATATATTATCAAAATATAAAAAAAAAGAATACAGTGGTTTTTATTATAATTTACGATTATTTGTATATAGAAAAACACATGAAGAGATTATTAATAATGTAATATTTAAATTAAAAAAAAGCTGGTTTAGAGCTCATTAGCATGCTCTTAATTTTACATATTTGTAAGTGCAAGCTATATATAAGTCATGTGACATCTGACTTTTTATTATTACTATTAATATTTAAATAAATGTTATGGACTTTCATACAGAAAAGATAGTTTGTATGAATATCCATAAAGTTTTATTTAAATATTGCAATAATCGAAAAAAAAGTAAAAAAGAATAATACACACACATATATATATATATATACATACAATAAAAGATGAATAATTTGTGTGTAAAATTTTTCATTTTTCTAGGAATAGGTATAGCCCAAGTAATAATGTCATATTTTGTTACGTTGTATTACTGTGTACTTATGGCTTATACTGTGTTATATATGTTTGCAACATTTCAAGCTAATTTACCATGGCAATTGTGTAATAAGGATCTTCCTCGTTATAACGACTGTATTTCAGATAGTAGTAGTGTAAGTATAAAAAAAGATATGATGAATAATCATATATATATATTTGAAATAGTGTGTCTTACCCGAAATGCAATAATAATAATAATAATAATAATAATAATAATAATAATAATAATAATAATAATAATAATAATAATAATAATAATAATAATAATAATAATATTTTGTAAATAAATGACTAATAGATTTATTTATCTCTTATAACTATTTTTAATTATTGAATTTTGGTTTTACATATTCTTGAATGCTTTAGTGCAGCTCTACAGAGTGAAAGTTTAAAGCATAATGTCATTGGTTCGATTCAGTGCACGAATGTTTTTTGAATTCTTGAATACTAAAGCCATTTGATTATTTATTCATGTATTTTATTTAATGTATAAAACATTTGAAATTTTTTATAAATATTTTAGTAAAGTTTGAATAGCGTATTAAAGCGGAAGTTCGATTTTTATTGATAAACATTATAGATAGAATGTAATATTATTATCTCTACCTTAGATCTTCTAAAATGAATAAATGAAAAAAATTGAAAATTCAATGAATAGGAAGTGTTATTAAAATTAATTATTAAAAATTGAAAAGTTTTACCATAATATATAATATATTGACAAAAATACCACTTTAAATATATTAATTAAGAATTTAAAAATGTTAAGGAAAGAAGAATGTTTTGCAAATTACAGTAATTCAATTTCATTGAAAGGATTTTTATGCAAACTTATTGGATTTTTATGTCAGAATAAGGCTGAAAATTGTCAGGTTTCAAAATAATTGATGTTTAGCAAAAACATTTTGATTTGCTAATATTTTATATCGTATGATGATAATACCTACTTTGTAGTGTATAATCTACCTATTTAAAAAGTAAATAGTTTATCTTGTCTAGAAGAATTTAGATGATAAGAAAGAAATTAAAAATCTTGGTTATTATCTTAAATTAAATGAAACACTTGATGAAAAAAATTACCGGAAATGTAAAAAAATAAATAAAATGATGAGTTAATAAAATTATATCATGATTAGTATAATTTAATTAAGGAAAAAAAACAAATTCAAGAATAAAAAGTAATATGTCTGTCAAATATTAATTAGAAAAAATAATTTTTGCTTTGTTAGTTTTAGATTTTTCAGCAAACTTAGAAATATATTCAAGTATCCATAAGGTAGCAAAACCCTCAAATGGATATTAGATACTTGAAAAAAAAAAGCAAACCAAAAAATTCTAAATTCATGTCAATTGGAAAATTCTATAGCTTAGTAAAATATTTAAGTCATTAAAATATTTAAAACTGTTTTACCTTCTATCATATTTATCTAACTATTTATTTATTATATATCTATCTAATGTACTAAATATTTGTCTATTTGTCTGTTTTTACTTTATATCTATTTATATGTCTATCTTCTATTTATTTATCTATTGTCTATTCATCTATCTTACTATTTATTTTTCTTTTCACACACACACACACATATATATATATATATATATATATATTGTAACGGACCGAAAATACTATCAACCGTCCTTTAAGAATGAATTATATATTTAGGTTATATACTCATCCATACCTCTAAAGATCTGACAGATACTGACAGCCAAAAGAATGATTAGCATTTTACAATTTTGAGATAGATAAAAGAATTCAACCACTGCTCTTAAAGTATACAATGTTTCATGAACACTCAGATGATCATCACATTTCAGTCTCTCTAAGCTACTACAACCCTTAATAGTTTTCTGCAAACACTATTGCACTGCCCTGCTTACATCCAAGTCTTAGGGGCTATTATTTTAAAATATTGCCTTGCTCATCTTTGGGAGTCTTAGAGAGAAATATTATACATATATCAAAAAGAACTATACCTTACTCTCTCTGGAGTCTTAAAGGTAAAATCATGGCAGGACTACTGTTAACTGCTTCATGGTAAATAGTAACTAACATGATAATTTAAGTTGGAGCAGTAAATGAAATCAATCAGTCACAAGTGACATGAATACATCACATCCTCAAGACAATGACAAAAATTCCCCATCCAACATCAATACTTGCAACAGAACCAACCAAACTTCAACAATCAAATATCCAATCCAACCTTAAAAATTATAGATTTTCTACAACAAAATATGTAACGGACCATAAAACCCTTTAGAATGGTACACCCAGAACCTTCTCTACTTACATGTCCTATTACTACTCAGGGTTCTAACTCAGTGTAGACATTTGCCTTTAACTCTGCTCAAGGATGGATTTAAATAGGATGACAATAATATGACCTCTATATAGATCCTTAATGGCTATTGCTAATAATATATTTAAAAAAATCTGTATACATGTATAATGGCTATTCTGGTGAGTGAAGTATGAATGATGCTTAATAATCTAGAGACCAGAGAAACAAAGATTTTAACTTCAAACAACAAATATTTATTTATGAAATCGGGGTTAAATTTATAATATTTATGAATTAATAAAATATATACATGGATATAATAAAATATTGATTTATCTTTACTACAATAAGACTAGCTATGATTTAAATATTAACATATCAATTGAAATAAAAATTATAAAATTATAGTGCATAATGTACAATAAAGTATCAATTATTTTAAATATGAAATTATATTACTAGATGTACCATTATCATTTTGTTTATGTCCTTTAAATGTATCTCAAGGTTATGTCCATGAATTGCTAATTTGTGTATTGTGGATATAGTTCATTCATAAAGCTGTTAATCATTTAAACAAGAAAATGTTATATATATTTACTTATTAATTAGTTTGATTTTAATATATTAATTGTCTAATAAATGTAAATATTTAAAATCTTATCTTTTGTCTTTAAGTCATTGTCCAGTTTAATTTAAGCATTCAATTACGCTAATATTTTATTTACAAACATTTATAATATATTTATGAATACCTTGAGTTGTGTATTTTCATTTCTCTCTCCCTATAAAAAACTAAACAAATGGGTTCTTTTTAAAAAAATGTTTGCTACAAATGAATAAAAAAGTGAGAAAAATTCATAACTCAACTCTCAGTATACATTTAAAAAAAATATTTAAAGCATAAAATTAAATGAAATTTCGGAATTCCTTAAAACAATAGCAAGTTAAATTTTCAAGAGCAGCTTCTGTATTCTTAGCAGATAATGTATTTCTTTTATTCACGTATATTAAATCATGTTACACATTCCAAACATTAACAATTCCCACAACGAAATCGAATTCCTGGGTGTTTGATTTTAAAGCCATCGCCATTCTAATTCCATCTCCAGATCATTCCACGTTGATTTACACATTAAATATACTAATGAATATTATTCTCCATCACATGCCAATGACACCAAGGAGATAGAAAAATCTTCTGACTCTTAATTAGCAAAATTGCATCGTTAGATATTATTTACACATGTATAAATTGTTAAATATAAATCTTTTTCCAAGGCTTGCATTATAATATAAAACGAACGCTATTTCTAAGCAGTTTTTATTTATATATATATGAGATGCATGATAAAGATTTTACTTTAAAAATAATAAAAATTAGTGTTAATAAATTTTTATTTCATCATTAGTTGAGTTTATCTTTTACAAGAAACATTTTAAAGTAATTATATTTTTGACAACAATAAATAACTATGAAGCTCTTAGGATTTATTTGAATGAACGAAAGTTCATCAATTAAATAATGTTTTTTTTTCCTTTTTTAAAATATTTTTACACTAGTAAATAATAAAATTCCAAATATTAAACAGTTTATTTTTAATAACGAAAGGAAATCATAATAACTAATATAATAACAATTAAAATATTCTTATTCCACAACTTTACTTTCATGTACTACTCCATTTGAACAAAAAAAAATAACCAACAACTAAAAATTCCTGTTGCTTAGTTTTTTTTCACGTTCCAAAATCAACAAAGGTTTACTCTTTTTTCTCTCTTTTAAACAAAAGAAACTTAGTTAATAAAATTTAATGTTAAATATTTTCTTTATTATTATTGTCACGTCATGATTTAAAATCTTAAACATTCATGTATAAATGTGTGTATGTAGATATTTTATTTTACATTTAATAAAAAATAAATTTGTTCATTCCTTCATGAAAGTATGGTTATGTTTGTATATATATGTATGTCTCCAAATATCTAAAAAAAAATGTTTTAAAAGTTGGCTGCCTATTTAATCTTTATACATATTATCCCAAACATAGTTACTTATTATTATTTTTTATAAGGATTGGGCATCACCTTACAATATATATTTATAGTAATAATAACAAGTCAGATGTCACATGACTTATATATAGCTTGCACTTACAAATATGTATAAATGTCAGATTCAGAAATCACTGTCTCTTTTGTTGGATCCACCCTCAGATCAGCTGATTTCAAGCTGATTTGGTATCATCAGTGAAGGATAGGAGTTAGAAAGTAGACCTAAATACTAACTCCAAGCGTTTATGCAAAACGTTTCTATCAGTTTGCAAGCATGAATTTTTTAGACACATAAATGTCTTCAAACTCAGCTTATCAAGCCAGATAGCTATATGGGTCTGATATCAGTTCAGTTTCTCCACATAGTCAAAGCTTCTGCAATGTATATCATTGCAAGAAAACTTAAAGGTACATTTATGAAAAACAAAAACAAGTTTTATATACGTAAACCTGCTATGGCTTGTATTTATGATCAATAGATTGAGCTTTACCAAGACCTCAAAAATAAGCATATTTTTGTTTACATAGACATCAGAGTCAGAAATCACTGTCTCTTTCATTGGCTCCACCCTCATCTATTGATCATATATACAAGCGATAGCAGGTTTACATATATAAAACTTGTTTTTCATAAATGTACCTTTAAGTTTTCTTGCAATGATATATATTGTAGAAGCTTTGACTATGTGGAGAAACTGAACTGATATCAGACCCATATAGCTATCTGGCTTGATAAGCTGAGTTAGAAGACATTTACGTGTCTAAAAAATTCATGCTTGCAAACTGATAGAAACTTTTTGCATAAACGCTTGGAGTTAGTGTTTAGGTCTAGTTTCTAACTCCTATCCTTCACTGATGATATCAAATCAGCTTGAAATCAGCTGATCTGAAGGTAGAGCCAATGAAAGAGATAGTGATTTCTGACTCTGATGTTTATGTAAACAAAAATACGATTGTTTTGGAGGTCTTGGTAAAGCTCCATCTATTGATCATAAATACAAGCGATAGCAGGTTTACATATATAAAACTTGTTTTTGTTTTTCATATATATATATATTAACCTAAATATATATCTCAGACCCCATAACCATCAGGCCCCATGACTGGGTGATCACTTTAGCCCAATCGTATATCAAGCAACAGTTGGGCGGTCACTTTAACCTAAATTTATATATCAGGTCACTTTAACCCTCACCTATAACCTCCATCTTTTTCACTTATTTATAATTGCCCAGGTGCCAATTCTATACAATATAGAATAAAATTTATCATTGTAAATTGTTCTATGGCTTAGCTCAGTTGAGGTTATAAGATATGGTCTTTATATATGAGGCCAACAAGGATGATAAAATGTATATAAACAATAATACTATAAGATTAATTTAAATATGTTCAGAGCATCTATTTAATACCAAAACTATTGCAAAATTGACAATTATTACATTTATTATAGGATAGATAATAATTAGGACCGGGTACCTTTATATCCATATCACTATCTATTCCAAGCAAAGTAAAATGTATTATTGGCATTGTAATACTGAGATTTATTACCACCAGACAAATTAAATAAAACCTGACTTATATTGCCAAACTTATATCTTCTATAACTATGTTATATTAACCAGATGTGTGTGTGTGTGGAAATGAAGAATCGAACTTAAATAGTCAAGCAATTCGTTTGGACTTTTAATTCATTAAATATTTATTAAAAAAAAAAGACACAAGAAATAATTATAATAACAAAAAAAAATATTATTTATGCACCTTGATAACCAATTACATTTCTTCTAAGGCAAAATCGAAATTGACTACTATTTAATATGTTAATCATACATATATCTTCAAATATGTGCGTTTGATTATATTGTAAACATAATGTATTCATGAAATATATCTTATTAGATTACTTATAAACTTGTATGATGCCACAAATCAATCATCTTTTACATATTATAAAAAAAAATTATTTAACACTTATCTGTTACAATCGGTGTAAGTCATCTAACAGTAACTATACAAAATAAATAAAGGCAGGGAGAAATAATAACCAAACACTTATACTTATATGTTTAAGACTTAATGAATATCTCCAACCTTAATCTACATAACCTAATTGTCCCTTGACCATCTCTACCATCAACTCACATTCAATATAACTCCTATATACCGAACTTACAACAGATAAGGTTTTAATTCTTTATTTTCCTTTAAATATACTTCATTAGCTAAATTGCATAATAAATACAACATCTTTAAAATAATAATCTATAGCATCACGCACACATCTGAATATCTAGAATCACCTATTATATACTTTCTAAATCATACAAAATAATAAATTATCATACTCTAATGATAATGAAATTACATTGTTTTTTTTTTTTTAAAGAACACAAAACAAAAACAAAAAGAAATTGTTTTTACATCTATTGTAACCCAAAAAAAATATTTGTCAATATCCTATTATTACATATTAAGTTTTTTTAAAAGAAAATTGAAGGTTGAAAGTTAAAGAAACATACATATTAATTTTAAAAACAATGGTAAGTTATAACATAAAAAAAAAAAAAAGTCTATCTGATTGTTAAGCATAACTTGTTAAGAACGATAAGAGTTTTTTTTTTTTAATCCTAGAATTCTGTGACGGGCGTTTAAAATGATATTTGCATGCATTGACATTATTTCACTATATATACGCGACCAGCAAAGTTATACGGTAGAAAATGATCCTCTGGTTATGAAATTAAGTAGATAAATTTTTTTATTTTAAATTTTAATTTGCAGAAGATTGATAAAAAATGATTAGAATTTAATATTAGGTGTTTGGTTTTAGCGTCTAATGAAAAAAATTGTGCTAGCGTTATTTTATACAATTTTGCCATTTTAATATTACTTACTTTTGGCAATATCTTGAAATAAATTATATTACTTATCTTACATGACATCAAGGTAATTTTAAAAGTAGTGAATGGACCATTGCTTTGGCAGAAATTTGAAGGCTGGCATCCCTCTGGGTCTATCTCTTCATGGTTTTATTACTCCAGTAGTATAATAGAAATTTTCCATAAACATATCATTAGAATCCTTGCGATGTTTTTTTAATATTTGTAATACTTTTAAAGAATTATTGATTCTTTTAAGTTTCCTTTTTTTCTTCTTTCTCGGAGCTTTTTTTTTTTTTACTTTCAAGTTTTACACTCTATATCTTTCTCTACTCACGCCCTCTGTATTTCTATGACAATCAACTTTGGAAGCTTACCAGAGATATTATTTATAAAAATTTTAACAATAAAATGTTTAAATATAATAAACATAGTGATAAAAAAAAATTAAATACTAATTATTAATTTTAGAAATGTTATTTACTATTACAAATAATCTTTATCATTTTTAAAACATAAGATTCTAAGACACTATATAATCAGTAACTTATAAATAAAATATATTAAAAAAAATTCTAATTAATAATATATTTATGCGTCTGCCTATTATGATATGTAAATCCTTTACTATACACAAACATCTACCACTAAACATATAGTCCAAAACTCCACCAATCAATATACCCATTTAAAATTTTGATTTTGTTAAAATCCTAACTTCAACTAGCAAATTACATCACCATTTAAGTTTAGTTTTCCTAAAAACTCAATTTTAAATATTAGATTATATCACGATTCATTTTTCTCAACTACTTACTTTCAGCCATTGTTAGCACAAATGTGACCTTCCCACATTTTTTTCTGGTGCCAACCTGGAAGGTTACAATATATATTGTAACCATTATCATTAATCAAGCCTAATACATTGATGCCAAAGAAATACTATAATCAGGCCCACCTTACTATAACCTAATAGACTGAAAAGACATACTGATGCCTACCACATTGGCATCAAGAACTGTAATATAATTTTTTGTAACCAATGGCCTTAATCATTGGGCAGCCAAGAACTGTATCCATCAATCTTGTAACTGAATGCTCCAATCATTGCTGTGCCAAGGACTATAACCAAAAGCATATTGTGCCATCTATATTGTGCACCAAAGACTATAACCGAAATCTGGAGCAAATTAGAACAAGCAAAACTAATGATATAACATAAAATTGTTATGATCCAACCTGGTCACAGCCAGGGTATGCCACGAAGACCTATTGTAGCAGTATGTGAAAGTACATTAGACAAATTATAAATATGTAATTTTATTATTCTTCAAAACATTAATCTGCGATTTTTTATTACATGAGACCTTACGTCCAACCATGGACAAGATGGTATAATTTGTGAAACTATTAAAGATTATGAATTTAAAAATGACATGTATGATTTTGATACAAATGCTAGTCTAGGTATAAGCTTTGCAATAATAATAAGCATAGAAAACTTGGGTTCTTTCCATATTAACTTAAATTTATAATTTAATAAATATCAATGAGACTCTTGTTATATTGATGAATGACAATTATATCATTAAGCAAATAAATTCAATCATATCATTACATGGTAAATCTGTTTATAAGTTTATAAAATCAGTCAATTTTCTATCATGTACTAGAATCAACAACGCAAAGCTAAAATGATGGAAAAGGCAAATGGGATTTTATTGTACCTTACACATCATAAATTACCAAGAACAAAAGCATTCAAATGTTTTCTCAGAATATTACTAAAACTCTTATATCATGCTGACAACAGTCTGTACTCCAATGAATGCTTTATTCAAGATATATAATTTCTGGTTTTATGAATGACAAATAGCAACGGCACAGTAAATTTAATTATAAATCAACATTTATTTACAATTTTACGATTAATAAATAATTAATATATGATGTTTAAATATAATAAGAAAATACATAAATAAACAAATAAATAAATAAAATATCATTCCATGTATTCATTTCATTAAATATATCCTAGGTACAGTTTTATGAAAGTCTGATTATACATTTTATTATAATCTGATTTAATTTATTCTTTGAGGAAACTATACCAAAATTCAACATTAAATCATAAAATACCCAATGTGTCAGTTCCAGAATCAATAAACCTATACTGTAGAACTATAATAATGTAATAAATAATATTATATTTGCAGGATTTAACTATAATGCTAACGCTAAATCAAAATGAAAATTTAGACTTCAATTCAGATAAAATATTAATTAACAAACAGTTAATTATTATGAGGTAACTTAGATAGGATGTCCTGCTACACTTTGTGACATAACTTATAAATTATACTTATCAATGGAAGAAGATGATTTTAGCATAATAACCAAAATACTTTTCCCAAATTTATATTTATGAAGTAAAATGATATTCATGTGGATGCACTAATCTACACATAGAAATTATACATCACTGAGTGCCTTGTGGGTTTATACACCACCATGAAACAATAAATACAATTACACAATTCTGCGGATTAACCACCAGCGCAGGAATGAGTGTAAAATACAGAAAGTGGCAACTAATTAATCTGTGGATTGACCACCAGCACAGATTAATGCCATTTAACATGGTAAAGCAATATTTACTTCATATTTAAAGTGCAAAAATCATCCTCCTCAGTTATTCTGACAATTCAGAAAAACACTAGCATTTCAGTAGGTGGGTTCATACATAATGAAAAGTGTTTTAATAATAAGGACAACTAATATACCGAATTATCTTGCTTAAAGTATAAACATAGTAACAATGTAATACAAGTGACATGAGTATAAGAATAGAACTCTGGAAAGACTCATAAGACACTTCATGAGAGGTTGACACATATAAATTCATTAGTAATTCTCAAGCTTTTTCACAAGCGCTATCCCTTGAATAAATATTTTATTCAATCCCATTAATTTAATTTAAACCTAGTATAAATATATCTCATGAACTTCACATATAAGTTCATATACCAATAAAAATTAAAATTAATTCATTCTTACTTAAATATATAAATTAAATTATACAACATTTTATAATAATAAATATGATCCGTGAAATCAATGTAAAAATGTCTTGAACAATAAATACACAAAGTAATAATTATAAATTATAGCCGAATTCCATAGATGATTATATCCATTTGTTTTAGATATTATGAGCACTTTAAATTAATGATTTTACGTGGCTCCATGAATATAAGACAATTACAAAAGCATGACATGTACAGTTTAGATGAAAATGTTCTTCTTAAGTTATTAAATTCTACATTTCTATATAAAATTGTTCCAAGTTTATGACATCCAGGCTAATATTTATTTATCCACGTTTAAATTTAAGAATAATAATTAGAGCAAATAATTTAATAATTCCAAATTAATGATAAAAATCAGAAAGTAGTTTTAGTTGATTATTTGAAGACTGTTACCATTATTCAAATAGTAAACAAATTAAATAGCAAATATACTACTGACAGTATACATTTAGATAACATAATTAATGCTTTATTATTTAAATAAGTAGAAACATTAGACCAGCGTTTCAATAAATTTTAACATTCAAATTTGATTTTAACTTCTTTTTTAAAAATAAAGTTTTTATATCCGAAAACTTCTGCAATTAAAACATTTATTTAGTGTTGCCAATTTGTATAATAATAAAATATTCCAAACATACTGAACTTCTGCAATTATTTCTACTTTTAAATTTGAGAGCTCCGACATATTTTTAAATGTAAATATTGAGAAAATTATTAACGATTTAATCCACTTGGCTAGTTGACTTGAACAGATCTTTTAAATCTAGCAATTCATTCTATTATTAAACACCACCATTTTATGTTTAGATTTGTAGGAAAATTTTTGGTAAATCCGTTTATTTATTAATTATTTTTTAAAAAATAAGCTCAACATACTTTGCATACATTTTATTTTTACACCATATTTTTTCTCTTCTCCTAATAAGACAGGAACACTATCAAGAATGCTCTCTTTAATCGCACTCTTTTTTTTTTTACACTGAAACGCATATACGTGATTACTATATTTTTATCTAATAATTAAAAATTAGTTAAACAAATGGTTTTTGAATTAAATGAAAATAATTTTTAAAACTATTTTAAATAAGAATTATTATTTTCAATCACATTTTACTAAACTTAATGTGTACTGTCAATTTCTTAAAAGTTAAACATATTTTGATCCAAATCAGTGGATAGAAAGAAGCCATTTAAATACATTGAAATAACACAGACAAAAAGTAAGGCAAAATATTACTTATTCTCTCTAATAAATTATGTTGAATGCAAGAAAATAGTCTGTTCAAAATGCAAACCAAGCCAATCAAATCACCAAGAAGAAGACAGAGCAATTTTTATACCAGTTATATCAATTATATTTTATACTAAAATATAAGGTTACAATATATATTGAAGCAGTCGGATCTGAGTTCGATCCTAGCTTCATGTTATTTACCCTAATGCTAACCTTAAATTTCCGATGCAGTGGGGCTTTATATGTTCAATCCACGCTAATTTCCATAATGAATAACTTGTTTCAAATAAGTAGTAAAATTAATTAGTTTAGTTTAAATTTGATCAATTCTCTAAATAAATTCGTGATAAAATATTCATGAATTTATATATATTAAATTGCGTGGATTGTGCGTATATACTTGTAAATATTTAAATATATATAAATTGTTAGAAAGTTTCATTGCGTCGGGAATACTTGTTTTTTTTTTTACTTTTAAATAATTTGTAAAGTTTCGTTGATTAAAAGCCACATTCCTTCGATAAGCTTTAAAATTCTTAAAAACAATAGGAAAGTTTTATTAATAAAAAAAAGATAAGGATTCATTTTTCTAATTAAATTATTTTCAAATCTTAAGAATTCATTTTCAATTAGAGAAGGAATTCAAGCTAATTAGTTTGAAAGCCTTATCAAGGGAATGTATTTTGAAAACAACGAATTATAAAAAAGGATTGATAACAAAATGAGCGCGAGCCGGAGGGATCAGGAACAGCAGATATAGCCCTAAAAAGTCAGAAAAAAAAACTAGCTTTGTTGTAGAGTAGTACAGTGAACTCTGTGCGCATAAAGATTGTATTTCATCATGATAGAGGGCTAGAACATCAGGAATCTGGCTATGGTTCCTAAAGTCCCGAGAAATCTTCAATGGAGCTGCTGAACCTTTTTCCGGACCGATCATTCTGCTAAAATTATGAAAGCTACTAAAATACTGTTCCAGTAGTCAACCAATGATGCCTACGTTTTCAACAACTTGGAGGTGCAACTTAAGGACCAGCGGAAGGGGTAATATATTTCTATAATGAACGTTAAACTTTCTGGCCAGTTCGAACTTTATTTTACTCTCCTACTATTTAAGAGCTCTTTATTCTTTAATGTAACAATTTTTATAAAACCTTTTATTCATGCTACTGTAAATCTATCTCATAATTCTTTAAATCTCTAGTCTTTAAACTTTTCATTTCTTACCTGGTGGTTCATTTAATATATATATTTGTATGCTTTATTAATGTCGTTTATTTAAAATTATATGCCAATAATCTTTCAACTCGATGAGCTCCTTTGTTCCATTTGCCTCACGCAAATAAGATAATATAAATTTTAAATAGTTATTCTCGCCCATTAGAATTAAATTTATAAGTTCTATTAATCATCGAGTCGAAAGAAAAATTACATGTTTACTATTTTTATAATTGGCTAATAATCAATTATTAGCTCCGTTTTTCACCTATGTACCCAGCTCCTAAGTTACAAGTTTATCTACTCACAAAATGTTAAAATATTGATTTCTTGTTCCACTAATATATATTTATTCGAATATAACCTTAAATGTTTTATTTTCTTGTTGGGGGCATAGACATAGAATTCCAATATTGCGTAATTTCCATTGGCATATGATAAGGACCGCCACTCTTATTATATTTATAAATTCGTTTAAAGACTAGAGGTAACTAATACAATCTATATTTTATTGAACAAAACAAATTATTATTATTATTAAATATTTTCTAATATACTTGGTTTCTTAGTTCATCATTCTTTTTATAATTATTTAAATGTTAATACCCGCTGTCTGTGTTGGCAACCCGAACATACATATGATTCGATTTGAAAGTAGTCAAAGTTAATTGATATTCGTGTCAGTAAAAGGGTCTCTAGTCCTCACCAACCGTTGAGCTAGTTCTTGGTGCATGGCACTGTGCCATCGATTTCTGCTATCTGAGCTGTTGAGTTGGGTTTGAATTCAGTTTTGTTGAGCTGAGTTTGAATTCGATTTGACTTGCGGTGGTGGTGGATTTCGACCGGTACAATATATATATATATATTGTAACAGGATATATATATATATATATGCGTTACATTTAAATTCTAATGCTTAATGTTTTTATAAATATCTAATACAGAATTAAAAACACACACGTTCAAAATGCACAAATAACGAATTATTAATTTATTAATGTTTGATTTAAATATTAAAATAAGCTTTAAAAAATTATAGAATCGAAACAAAGATTCTAATCTTTAAATAAAGTATAACATAAAAACCTTTTTTTAATAATAGTGAAGATTTTTTAAATTTTCAAATATAAAAATTACAAACAGATCCTTAAGGCAAAATGACAATTAAAAAAATGATTACAAAATAGATAAGAGTTCCCACCCAGAGATAGAAACACAGACCTCAGTGGAAAACCCAAAATCTTACCTTGGACACAAAGAATAAACCAATAAAATACAGACATGAAGTATGTTTGATGAATTCTGCATTCCAGAGATAAGGTGCCTAGGGACTATAAAAGGAAAATCCAAAATATAATTAATTAGTTGGAGAGAATCAGAAAACTAAAACTTTAAATTCAATTGTCTTTGTTGAAAGCAGAAAATTTTTAAAAAGCTATAGTCATCGTCACTAAGAATGTAGTCAGCGTCAATGGGCTTCCTTCAGTGCGGCCGGCCGAAAGTAGCTTTTCTATTCACGGATCCCAGGATTGAACCACTGGAACCGTATTCATAAAACATCTTCAGAAATCATCATAAGTCTTCATAGATCTTCGTCACAAAGGAACAAGCTCGGACAAAGGAAAGTATAATTTATAAATAATTGAAATATCAAATATAATCTCTTAAATTTAAGATCTTCGAACTTTATTTGTTTCTAAAAATGAACTATAAACTTTCTTTCCTGAACAAACCTGAACTTTATCTTTTATAAACTTTGCCATTTTAAAACTCTGATCAAAAGTTAACGTAATCTTTTAAAATATATATTGTTTTTTTTTATTATTATTCATGTTTAATTAATATCTGTTTGTAATAGGGTAGGGGTTTGCGATTGCAAACTTAAATTTAAAAATAGAAACATATATCGTTATTTGTGCATTATTAAATTTTAAAAATAGGTTAAAATAGTATTTGTGAATAATGTGTCCTTTTAAAATGATTTAAAACCTTAATTAAACTAAAGATTTTTTGTTTTGAATTAAACTAATAAAATGATTTAAATTTTAGTTGAGGGTAGATGGCTGCTATACTGGTTTAAATATATGTTAATTTTAAAGGGGATTTGATTTTGGACTATTTGTTTGTAGTTGTGTCAATGCTAGTGGAGAGATATATGGACGTTTATATCAATGTAATGTCTAGGGCGATGAGTCCAACTGAATGCATGACCCCAAAGAGGTAATCATATTGTTGAAATGGACGCAGATGTATTTCCTGCACCATTGATCCATTCCAGTTCTATGAATTGAGAAGATAAGTCAGCAAGATAAGTCCGCTCTCCCATACATACATAGTGTTTCTTTTTATTAGTTTATATGCATGTTTCCTTCACCCGACAGATGCACATTCCTGCGGGACAAAGGTCATGTTTTCTCCAATAATATCACGCTGTTTTAGATGCACATTCCTGTCAGCATGATTTTATGCTAACATGTTCACATTGCATTGGTTGCTGATATATATCTGGAAGCGAGTATTTGGTGTGGCTGTGGATTTTTAGTCTGGAGTCAAGTGATTTGAAAATTTGTGAGTGCATCTAGGTAGCTCATCTATACTCAACATTCTAAAATTTAAAATTAAAGTTAAAAACAAATAAAAATAATAGTAAATAATAATGAAACATAAAATATAATTTTTTCTTGTATAATAATTTTAAAGTTTGTGCGTTATTGATTATATACGTAAATAAAATCTTTTGAGTGTTAATAATACTGACAGTGATTGCTTTTTTTTATTTTTTATTATTATAAATATATTTTAATAAATATTAAGTTTCTGCATCTATTTGAGCTAGTGACTTGGGCTGGCGGTTGCGGTCTTAACAGCACGTATCTGTCAACTTTATAAATTTTTTAGGTTCAAAGTAGCCTAGTGGTGCTCTGTCAGCAGATGCGGTAAGACTGGAATACTTCACCATCATCCCCGACCATTATAATATATATATAGTGAAAATAAAATGTTATTTTTTAAAAAAAATTATACTATCACATATTTTATACTTAATGCCTTCTTTATTTTTTTCATTTTAATAGGCAGTTGGAATGATTTTTTTAATAGAGTTACTTTAATGCTATTTTCCTGGGTTTCACATGCACAAACACATTCAACACATATATACATAATATATTGTAATGATTTTCAATTTGCACTTAGGCTTTCTATTTTGCATTAGAAAGTGCTAGTTAATCAAACTATGAAAAAGAAGAATCTTCTGTTCATGTACGAGGTTAGATATCTCAAGAACATAGTATATTACCAGATTAACTGACCTAATAATTTTTTGCAGCTGGAATTGCTGACAGAGTTGGTTTTAATTATTTTATGAGGGCACGAGAGTCTGTAACTCACTAATGTTTATTGAGCAGATTCACAGTAAATAACTAAATTTGATATATTTTTATTGGCAAAAGTAATTTTTACAATTTTCTAAACTTAATAATAAAATCTAAATAACTAAAAGTAAGAATATACAAAGAATGTGTTATAATAGTGCTAAATATTTTATTAAAATTAATTAAAATATTTAAACTATACATTATTAAATAAAATTGGTAAAAAGACACACATGCTGATCCAGATAATAATGTACAGCAAATAATTAAAAGTTCTTGACACAATTTTCTTCTAAGAATCCATGTAAAACACTTTATTAATGTTAAACATTCATAGTTAAAGTTTATAGTTAATTTTAGTATGCAACATATAATTAGACATAAGTTATGGTATGAATAATAACAGATTACCAGTAAGATATGAAGGTTTATATAAATTATGCCATGCATGGTTTTTTGGGATTAAAGAGCTCATGTACTTTGTTTTTTTTTGATTCACAGTTTCATGTTTTTGGCCAGTTGCAAGGTATGGCTAGATGCAAAGCTTTTGGAATAACCTCTTTATGAGAAGAGAAAATGTCCACAAAATTCTCTGGTTTCTATTCATGCTTGATGCATTGGTTCAGCAAATGATTATTCCTGAATTTTTATTATGGTTGAAAGAACAATGGAGTCACAATTAGGCCCCATCCTTTCACCCATTCAGGATGCATAAAACCTTTAGCAAAAATATATGTTTGCCGTTTTCTGCATTTTGTATAACCTTGGGTCAGTTTTTTTATTTCTGTGCATATATTCTTATCTTTTGTTATCAGAATACAGCTTAATGATTTTGTACATTTTTATTACTTTTTTAATAACAAAGTTATCTTTTTATAAATTATTTCAGCTATCTTTAATTAACGCATAAAAGGTTTTTCTGTGATTGTAAAATCTCTTGCATTTATAATTTCTTTTGTTTATGTGGATAAACAATTTATTCATTTAAATTTACCCCATTTTTAACTTTATTTTTAGTTAAACAGATAATACTAAATGCACAAATAACTTTCATTGTAAGTATCTATAAATAAAAATTATACTAACAAAAAAAATAATTGTATCCATTGGCAATTTTTAAATTTTTACTTCTATTTTTACATATTACACATGTCAAAATACTCATGATTTATACATATTTTAATACTGTTCATTACCACCAGTGCAGGAAATGAGAAACAAAATGAATGGGGATTTAACCTATTTTATTCTCAATGAGTCTTAACTCCTTATTCTCTGTTTTTTGTGTTAGTGATGCTGATATATATCTGTATCCTGCACACAAGTGGTATGCAACTTTGAAGCTCATGTTTTTAGGGTTTGACACATTAGGAAAGAGGAATATTTCAATACTCACATGTATTTCTACATCACATGCATAAACCTAGTGATAAGAAGTTCAAGTATAAGCATATTGAAGAATTACTCATATGTTTTGAGGCATATATGTTCATGGTGACTTGGTTCATCATCCTTTTTCTGTGATCCTGCTACTATTAAACTGGTGGCATTTAAGGACTGGTTATTATACCTACTGGTGCATAAAAAGGGTGGGGCTATGATTTTTCCCCTCTTCAGTATTTCCTATGTGAGCATCTCCCTATGACTTAAACTCTATATCATCTGTGATCATTTTATTCTAGACATATAATTTTTTATAGTTGTATAATCTGGTTTAAAGTTGACTTTTTATGTATAATTCTTATTTATTCTCCAGCTATAAGGTTCACATTTTATGCTGCCATTGTAATTTTTTATACAATTAGAATTTATCTCAGGTTGCAGATGTTGTGTTGAGGCCTCATGTTGGGAAGCCATAACATTTTACATTTAGGACTTCTATTGCACACTATAAAGTGCTAGTTAATCAAACTATGAAAAAGAAAAATCTTCCATTCATATATAAGTTTAGATATGTTAAATACATAGATATATTTCCTGTTTAACTGACCTAATAATTTATTACAGCTCAAATTTCTGACATAGTTAGTTTTAATTTATTTATGAGGGTGCCAGAGTCTTTGTAAAGATTCTCTAATGTTCATCAAGAAGATTTGGTAAACAACTAAATTTAATATTTTTTAAGATATTTCCTTGGGCTTAACTATTAAACAAGCATATTGGCAAAGGTAATTTTTACAATTTTCTAAAGTTAATAATAAAATCTAAATAACTAAAATTAAGAATGTACAAAAAAGTGTTATATTAATGCTAAATATTTTATTAAAACTAATTAAAATATTTCAATGATAAATTATCAAATGAAATTGGTTAGAAGATATACATGCTCATTCATATAATAATGTACAGCAAATAATAAAAAATTCTTGTTACAATTTTCTTCTAAGAATCCATGGAAAAAATATGAATGTTTCTTTATTGGTGTTTGAAATTGGTAGTAAAGTTTATGGTTAATTTTAGTTTGCAAACATATAATTAGATATAAGTTATGGTATAAATAAATATGCGGGTTTATGTAGATTATACCATGCATGTTTTTTGTCATTAAAAAGCTCATGTACTTTGGTTTCTTTTGCCAACAGTTTCATGTTTCTGGTGAGTTGCAAGGAACAACTAGAAACAAACTTTTGGAATGACTTTTTTACAATAAGAGAAAATATTCACAAAATGCTTTGGTTTTTATTCACTTCTGACACATTAGTTCATCAAATGGATATTCCTAAGTTTTTATTGTTGTTGAGAGTACAAGGGAGCCACAATTAAATCCTGTCCTATTGCCTATTCAGGGTGCATGAAATCTCTAGCAAAAGGGCCTTGCTTGCAGTTTTTTACCTCTTTAATAACCTGTGGTCAGTTGTTTAGATTTCTACACATATATTCTTACCTTTTTATCAGAATATAGGTTAATAATCTTGTACATTTTTATTACTTTTTTACTTACAAAGTTATCTTCCTATAAATTATTTGGCCATCTTTAATTTTCGTGTAAAATGTTTTTCTCTGATTGTAATCACTTACATTTATGTATGCAGTTATATTTCCTCCAATTTTAATTTTATTTTTAATTAAATAGGTAATACTAAAGGGTCAAATAACTTTCACTGCACCTATCTAAAAAATGAAATTATAGTAACAAAAAAAAAAAACTAAATTGCGTCCTTTGACAATTTTTTTTAAATTTTTACTTGTTTTTATATATTACAAATGCCAAAATACTCATGAACTATATGTATTTTAGTACTGTTAAATATGTAATATTTTTGTATATATATATATAAATGGATTTTTTCTTTTCTTTAGACTTTATTGTCAGACTTTAATTTTTTGGCTGGGTGCGTATTTGGCTGAGTCACTTTCAGTGCTCAGAACCATAATAATACCATTATGATTATAATTTTTAGCATCAAAAGTGAAATCAGACCAATAATAAAGCCTGATAATAAAGAAAGAATATATATATATATATATATATATATATATATATATATATATATATATAAACGATAACCTTGAAGAAAGATCTTTGGTCCATGTATTAGCAACAAATATTACTAGACTCCATGTAAATATTCTGATAGATTACTGACATAATCATAAATTATGATGAACATAGTGAAGAGCATTGTCAGTTTAAAGCATATTGCTGAAAATGTTAATGCACAACATCAATATATCCTATCAACATATTTATGATGTGTGAAGGGTTTAGAATATTTGTTAGTTTGGGCCAATTATACAATTAAAGATTTATAATATGCCACAAAAAATGCAGGTTTGAACTTATTCTCTTTTTTGTGGATATCCCATTAGCATTGAATCATACCTTTGGAACTTATGAAACTCATTTTCAATGTTTAAATACTCAACTAACTAATAAAATGCAAAATTAAAAAGTGAATAAAGTAAAAAAATATTTAACAGGAACAGTTTTATTCTACATAACAATAATGTAATGCACCCCATATTCTATCAAATAATGGGTGTACTGCCCTCGCCAAGACATCTGCAGTACTAGATGATGATTAATTACATACATAAAACATACTATTTGTTTGAAGGTTTGTGATGATGATATATTATATCTAGGAATATGTTGGACTTTTTCCATCATCTATCATTAATTGTTGAATATATAGGAAATTTTCAACTTTATTTAAACTTCTCACATACAAACAATTTTTTGCTATTTTGTATTATTATTAACAAATTGTAGTTGAGAAGTGTAAAAACAGTTTAAAGTTTTCTATACATTCAACATTTAATGATAGATGAAGGAAATACTCCAACATATTATGACACTGAAAAAACATATTTTTAATATTTTAGATTTCTAATCAATGATTGAATTACAAACTTGAACACTAGTACATAATGATAATAATAATACATGTATTCTATTTCTCAATTAGCAATTATGTAATGCATAAAAATTATGATATTTAGAATAGGTAGATTAGTATAAATAAAAAAATTGATGCAAAATAATGGTTAACCAACTAAGAAAAAAGTAATAAAACTAATAATTCTTATTTCAGTTGTATTTATATGTTGGACTATTTCCATCATCTGATATTAATTAGAATGGATTTGAACTTAGACTTTCAAAAACCTTACAGCTATCCATTCCATCTCATACAACTAATACACATTACCACATATATGTGAAAAAGATAAATGATCTCCAAGTTGGACTATTTCCATCATCTGATATTAATTAGAATGGATTTGAACTTAGACTTTCAAAAACCTTACAGCTAGCCATTCCATCTCATACAACTAATACACATTACCACATATATGTGAAAAAGATTAATGATCTCCAAATAAAGTATTTTGTGCTGTACCAGCACCAAGTTTAACCAGATCATACTATATGGGGAATTTTTATCTTTTCCACATTATATTGTCATATGTAGCAGTTGTATGACATGGAGTGTGTAGTTGTAGAAATGTTGAAGGTATGAATTTCAATCCTTTCCTTAAAAGTATTTTAATAAAATATATTTTATTTTTATAATATAATTATGAAACATGTAAAAAAAATTAACATGAAACATATATATATATATATATATATATATATTGTAACCTCCATCTTCTTTACTTGTTCACTTTATTAGATTTATAAATGCCCAGGCGCCAATTCTATACAAGATAGAATAAAATTTATAATTATAAATTGCTTTTAAACTTATTTAAATGATTCTTATATTGTAATTATTCTATGGCTTAGCTCAGTTGAGGTTATAGGATATGGTCTTCATATAGGATGCAAATAAGTAATAAAACATTTATGGATAACAATTCTGTAACACTAATTTAATCATATGCCACACATTTATATAATTATAAAACTATTGCAAAATTATCAATTATCATATTTAATATAGGATAGATAATGATGAGGGATGGGTACCTTTTATATCCACATCACCATCTATCCTAAGCAAAGTAAAATATATTATTAGCACTGTAATATGGTGATTTGTCATCTTCAGACAGATTAAATAAATTGGCTTCTACTGGCAAATCTATATATTCTAGGGCTATAATATGGTGATTTGTCATCTTCAGACAGATTAAATAAATTGGCTTCTACTGGCAAATCTATATATTCTAGGGCTATGTTATGTTAAGCAAATGTGTGTGTGTGGAAATGGAGAATCGAACGTATATAATCAAGCAATTCATATAAACTATTAATTCAATAAAATATTTCTTAGAAATAAATGACAAAATAAATGATAAGTAAACAAAAAAATATTATTTATGCACCTTTATAACCAATTACATTTCTTCTACAGTAAAACCAAATATTTAATATATGAATCATACATTTTTGAAGATGTGTGCTTTTATAATATCATAAATATAATGTATTTTTAAAACATACTTTTATTAGCTTATTTATAAAACTTGGATGATGCCATAAATCAATCATCTTTTATACTTATTATAAAAATTTATACAACACTTATCTGTTATAATCAGTGTATATCATCTAACATTAACTATACAAAATAAAAAAGGCAGGGGAAAACAATAGCCAAAACACTTACACCTATATACGTGAGGGTTAAATAATATCTCCAAACTCAATCTAAATAATCTAATCATCCTTGACCTTTTCTACCTCCAAAAACACCAGATACACTTCTTACATAAACAAACTTATAACAGACAAGGTTTTAATTCTTTATTTTTTTAAATAAACTCCGTTAACAAAATTGAAGCAAAATAAATACAATTTTTTTAAAATAATAATTTATAGCATCACGCACACTTCTGAATATCTATAATCACCTATAATATAATTTGTAGATCATACAAAATAAAAAATTATCATATTATAATAATATGAAGTTACATTGTTTTTTTTAAAGAAAACAAAAAAAAATTGGTTGTACATCTGTTGTAATCAATAAAAAAAAATACTTATCAATATCCCATCATTATATGTTAAGTTTTTTTAAAAAAAATTTGAAAGGTGAAAGAAACATACATATAAATTTCAAAGACAACAGTAAATTATAACATAAAAAAATGTCTATCCGATTGTTAAAGCATAATTTGTTAAGAATGACAATATAGTCTTTTTTTTCATCCTAGAATTCTGTGATAGGTGTTATAATAACATTTGCATGCATTGGAATTATTATATATGCACGAATAGCAAAGTTATACAGTATAAAATTATCCTTTTGATATAAGATTAAATAGATAAACACTTTCATTTTAAATTTATTTTGAAGAATATTGATAAAAAATTATTAAAATTGAAAATCAAGCATTTAATTATAGCGTTTAATAAGAAAATTTTAGCTAGCTTTATTTTAAACAATTTTGTCATTCTGATATTGATTTTTGGTAATACTTTAAAATAAATCATAATTACTTAGCTTACATATCATCCAGGCATTTTAAAGGTAGTGCATATGGATCATCGCTTGACAGAAATTTGGAACTGGCTTCTCTCTGGGTTTATCTCTGCATCATTATGTTATTCCAGTAGTATAATAGCAAATCCTCCATAAATATATTATTAGAATCCTCACGATATTTTTTATTTGTTCTAATACTCTTAGAGTGTTATTGATTCTTTTAAGCTTTATTTTTTTTTATAGCTTCTTCCTTGGAATTTTTTTATACTTTCCTTCAAGTTTTGAACTTTTGGTCTTTCTTCACTCATGTCCTCTGTTTTTTTTTTTTACAAGCAACTTTGGAAGTGTGCCAGAATTTTTTCTTATAAAATTTTAACAATACAATATTTGAATAGAATAAACATAATAATAAAAAAAATCTTAAATATCAATTATTAATTTAGAAATGCTATTCACTAATATACAAATAATCTTTATCATTTTTAAATATAGGATTATGAACAATACATAATTAGTAAATAATAAATAAAATATAGAAAAGAAAATTCTAATTAATAATATATCTATGTATCTGCTTATTATGACATGTAAATTTTTCTACTACATACAAACATCCCTAATGTTGTTCATCCTCCTTTTCTACTACCAAACATATATAATCCAAAACTCTACCAATCAGTACACCCATTTAAAGTTTTAATTTTTTTAAATCCTAATTTTAACTAGCAAATTACATCACAATTCATTTTTCTTAGATAATTAACTTTAGCCATTATTAGCACAAATGTGAACTTCCCACATTTCTTCCTGGTGCCAACCTGGAAGGTCACAATATATATATATATATATTAAAAGTTTGTTTAAAGCAATTGGTAATAATGGAAAACTTTTTTTATTCTTTCAAACAACGACTTTCATTTTTAATAGCACAATGGCATGTTATTTTTGCTTGGCTTGATAGATGTACAGCCGATGTTTTCATCCAGAAAAAATTTTGGGAGGAGTTTGGTATTAAATCTTTGTCAGTATCTATTGATAAATTCTATTTTACAACTTCTTCTCTTTTTATATAAATAAACAAATAAAATATTTGATCTTTCAAGTATTATGTTTTGTAGCTGAGATCGAAATTGTGCTAAAGAAACAAAATATGAAAGCAAAAAAAAAAAAAAACATTTTAATACAATCTAGTGGGATAGAAGCAATAAAGCCTGAATTTAGTATTACCAATTTTGTATATATATAAGCCATAACCAGGCTAGAACTAAATGCATAACAAAACGTTGACAATCAAGACATTAGAGAAATTTTCTACATACCAAAAGATATAAAAGTTTAATGAAAAGTTAATAATGTGGAGAACATTTTAGAGTTGCTGTCATTTTTAAAATAAAAAAAAATATTTTATCAAATTAGATTTAAAAAAAAAGAGATTTTCGATTTAAAAAGTTAACAGTTTATATTCATATTGTGATGTAAAAACAATCTTAAAATATAAAACTATGCACTTTTTTAATTTTGCTTATTGTTATGCATATTCAAAAATATGACTTTTTGTTTTAACAAATTAATTAAAAGTTATTTTCAGAATTATTATTCTCGCTAGATCGCAGCTAATGCAATATGAAATGTAATTTAACAGTATTTAATTAATTTGTTAAAAGCGAAAATGACATTTAACAGTGGCAAAATCTTGTATTTAATTATATATATTATTTTAAAGGAAACATATTTAGATCCCGCAGAACAATTCTGGCTGTAAGTAACAATTTACTAAAATACAACATAATCATAAATGAATACATACTGATATTATAATTATCTTTTGATTATTAGGTATTATGTTTTGGATTTGAGCAGTGGTGTTTATGACATTGGTTTACCAAGGTGGCATTTATTACTGTGTTTACTTCTATCATGGATGATAGTTTGTATATGCATGTCTAAAGGAATTAAAACAACTGGAAAGGTAGTCTTTATATTACTAAGGAATAATTTAAATTAGCTATTTCTATTTTTTTCCAGATGTCATAGCATTGGCGGGGAGGCGAACCAGCAACAACCATCTGCAATCAACAGCTTGTTTGCAAGGTTGCTGTGCTGACCTCTCGGCTAACAACGCTTGACTTCTATCCTTTCATTTTATATCACTTTAATGAAAAATAAGAATATAATAACAATGTAATGCAATTGCATGAAAAATAAACGATTTTAAAATTAAATTATTTAATAAAAATCTTAAAACCTTTGACAAATTGTGGCATAAATATATCTTTAATATATGTTTGTAAAACAAACAGAAACACTATGTACTGATCTTCTGACAATATAAATGAAGCATCATATTCCATAACAGTATAAACCCATTATTATTATAGTCATTGGAACATAACACAATTTTACTGACAATAGATACAAATTATTATTAAAATTGAACTCCTAGTAAGTAAATATTTTATATATTCACTGTAAGATATATTTTTCACATTTTAAAATAAATTTATATATATATATATATATATATATATATATATATATATATATATATATATATATATATATATATATATAATATAACAGACGAAATAATGTAGTTAACCAAATAATGACAGAAGTAAGTTTAACTTATGTTTTACTAAATGGATGTTGTTAAAAATTTTGCTGTTTGTTTATTTCTCATCTGAACTCCCTGTCGATTATTTATTTTGTCATTTAATAATAGTATTAAGATGAAGGTATAAAGTACTCAGGAAATATGATTTAATGTGAACAACGACTTGATTTTATATGTGTTAAATGTGATTGTTGACAATTAAAAATAAATTTGTTTAGTCACCTGATGTTGGTCATCTATGTTCTACTAGACCAAAATTAGTTTGCTAATATTGTGTTTTTCATTTTATTATTAATTTTTATTATTATCAATTTTTTAAAAAGTGGTTACCATAACAATATATGTCTTGGCTCAAAGATAGTAGGTTTTATCCAGTGGATAAATGTGTAAAATTTTAATTTTTAATTGGTAATAATTTGTTAAGATATTGAACATCAATGTGTAGAGACTAGTTGTAAAGTGAAATGCTTGTGGATTATAATTTTCCCACTAAACAAAAACTTACTAAGAAATATCTTAAGAAGTGATGATGATCTTGACTGTTTGTGAGACACTGGAAAGTCTGATAGAGTGGATATAAATCCCATAAACATTTTATTACATGTTTCAGTGGCAGCTATTTCAAATGTTGTTTTAATAGTATTAAAATATTATTGGGAAGCATAAAAATATTTAACACTTTATTTTATTGGTATTGTTAAACAATAATTAAAAATAAACAGCAAAATCAATTTATAAGTCTTCTAATTTTTTTTATAAACAATCTTTAAATATACTATATTTTAATGTAAATTGAAATGCATCAGTCTAGATGATTCTCACTAGAGGGATAAAACTTAATTTATTCACATTTTACAGTAATCGGCTCATTTAGAACCAATCCTGCCATGTAATACCAAGTATATAATATAAAAGTTTGTAAAAGGAGGGGGACTACTCTAAGAAATGTAAATGGAACAAGACTACAACTCCACTTCTGAAGTAAAATAGAATAAATAAGCTAGAAAATATTAATTTTTTAAAAATTAATTGGGACAAAATTTTATAGATATATGGATTTGAATAGTATGGAGTAAACTTAATAACCCTGTGAAATCTCTACACTACTTTTCATCGATCTTAGATTCTTAATTTTTCCTACTGAAGGAAAAACTGGAATGACCACTATTTGGATAAGTGTTTTCCAAAACATGTACTATTTGGAATGAAAAATAATACCAGAAAATGTAAGCATTTATTTTTGTTTTCTTTATTTTAATCAATTATCAGAACTAATCATAACACAAACGTTATTTAGACTGAAGAAAAAAAAAGATTAAAGTATTTTAATTTTTGTGCTGCCATTAATTCAGCATTAAGCAGAAAAATGTGTTTGTGTATAAATTGATATTTCAAGAAAATATTCGAAATCATTTTTAAGAAAAGTTTCAAGAAATAATGAAGAAATTAAAATTTCACTTTAAATCATATAATGTAATGAGTTTGAAAAGAAAAGGGCATAAAATATTTCTTATTTCATTGGGAAGAGAAATCATCTGCTCTGATATTTCCCGGGAAGCAGTCATGTATGTATATTATTAATAATTGCTTACTATTAAATCAATTCTCCTTAACATTCTTAAATATGAAATAAATTTCCAATAATAGTGAATAAAAACATATTGATTTTTTTTCTTGATTATACAACATATAAAGTAATAATATTTTAAGTGTTTAAATTACCCAGATTATTTAAGATCGTGACAATTACCGTGGATGGGAAAAACAAACTAAACAAAATTCAGAATTGATTTAAAAGTTTATTTTCAAAGATCATAATAAACTGATTATAATTGTGCTACATTTGGAAAAAATATATGTTATATATTAATTAAAATTGCCTAGAAAATCATATTTATAATTAAATAGATTCTTCTCAATATAACTTAAAACATCCTAATTTGCTGATGAAAGGGAAGTGAAAGAAGTATTTATTTATTTTATTGTTAGTAAATAACTTGCAATGTAATAATATTTTAAATGGTTTTAAAATCACCCAGATTATTTAAGAGTATAACAGATCTTCGCACAGATGAAAAAAAACAAAACAAAAATAGACAAATCAATAGAAATTAATTAAACCTATTTTAAGTGTCTTATTCTCGAAAATGTTTTAATATTGCTTCAGTATGCTTACATTAGTACACAAACCGATAAAGGATTTCTATCGCCATTGGAGAAATGTTTGAATTTTGTCTGAAGATGTTAATATTAAACTGGATAACCAAAATATATATATTACTCAGGAATGTTTGCTTATCATATCCGTTTTCATATTGTTTTACTTATAAGAACGAATCAAACTTCTATAAAGTCCAATGGTAGAAAATGTAATGTTTGTTTAGTTTGTTAATTGCTATATATAATATTGTAATGCATTTTTTTTTCTTTCATGTGTTATTCAGACATTAGTTTTATATATATAATACATATTTTGCGGGTTCATCCGTGTTAAAACTTTTAATATTAATATACTGACGTTTCAACTTGGACACACAAGCTTGTGTGACCAAGTCGAAACGTCAGTATATTAATATTAAAAGTTTTTAACATGGATGAAACCGCAAAATATGTATTTTATATATTTAACCCGTGCAAATCTTCGTTTTAACATATATATTATACCGAGACAAAGTCGGTACATGTATATACACACACACACAAGCAATGTAAACACTCTGTTTTTTCTCACTTTCAACTTATGATGAAAAATAGATATAGTTTTCTTTCAATACTTTATAAAATACACTGTAAAATAAAATGTTAATATTTCTGATTAAATAGTATAAGGCTTTCACATAATCTACTAAAATAATATCCTCTAAAAATAAAATATAAAACGTATTACTAATATGCCATTTTAATCTCAATAAGTGATTTTTACTTGTATATGCCGCAGGGATAATTAAAAAGGGGTTTATTTTAAATTATAACTGTAGTAAAAGTTAAAAGCTTATAGAAATGATTTTTGAGAAAGATTAAATGCTCGACTTTTAAACTAATGTAAAGTAGATTGTTCTCTTAAAACACGCACACACGTATGCATCAAAGGTGTGAATAAGTATTTTTATTTACTAACTGAGATTTCAATATGAGATTGCCTAAACCTAAGATTGCCTCCAGCATATGGATTGAGTGAACATTACGTAGGACACAGACCATATCGACAACTAAAAAAATATTGAACTCTGGGTGGAGATTCGATCCTCAGATAATACCCAACCCATATAAATATCAAGCAAAATCTAAAGATATTATTCATTCTTTATTCTTTCTTTATCCTTTATTCAAAATTCATTAGTCAAAAGTCATTCATCATCTCGTTTTCATTTTTGTTTTTGCTATCCGGTTTATTCAATATGATCGCAGTGAAATCAGTATTTAGAGCGTCGATCGTCATGATGGGCTAGGAAACCCTTCAGTGATTGATCGACGCTCCGCCGCCAGAACACCTCCACAGCTATGAATGATCAACAACAGTACCATCCGAAAATAGTGCTCCAACCAGTTCAATAATGTTGTTCCGTTTGAAATACATGAATCGTCCAAACCTACTACGCTGAACTTTAAAAAAAATGAATAACCTCATATTATGGAAAACATCATCTACCATGTTCAAACCCTCACCAAATTAGAAGCAGCGGAAGACTAAGCAAAAATCCTAGGTAAACACTTTATTTTATAATGTTTTCATTCATTCTTTACGTAAACTTTAAAAGGCAATCTCATAATTAATTAAATTTGACTTTTCGTAAATCAAACTATAAAATGATCCGTATTTCCTCATATTTAAACTTATTATTTTAATCTTCGTAAATCACATGCTATGCAATTCCTCATCTTTAAATCTTAGGACTTTTCAGTTATGAACTTTGACCTTAATTATTATCTTCTAAGCTATAACACCTAATTTCAAAATATAAAAGGAAATATGTATTTTATCATCCATGTTTATTATGCATAATATGTTCTTTTCTGTGCGAGTGCGTGAATGCACGTATGTGCGTGTAAATAAAACTATTAATCAATATTGCATTTTTTTTTATATTCCATAAATTTCTTTTTATAATTTAAACAAGTCGAGCATTTCTCAAATCATTTCCTATAAGTAAATCTATATTTTTTTTGTTATTTTAAGTATTATAATCAGCATTTATTCATGCAATTAATTATTTTACTTTTAAATTTGTCTTTCTTATTTTTTTGTTTTGTTTATTTCTTTAAGTTTCATCGTGCCGTAAGTCGCGATGTTTATTTACTATGTAGTTAAGATAGGTTTAAGAGTTGGGAGGGCCTATTATTAATAAGTGTAAGTAAACATCAATAAAGCTAGTATGAATAATTCTATTGGACTGTATGATAACGGGGGGATGATATTATAAGCTTCTAAATTTTTATATAAGGATGCATAAGTCAAACATTCGTATTAGTCGCCAAATAACCAATGACCCGGTCCAATATTTGGACCAATCTGTAAATCAACCAAGATTCTTCTCCATTGGTTATTATTGTGTCTTTTGCCAGAATGATATTCTTGAAACAATTTCATCGCGACCCTGAGTGACTCTTATTGGTCCATGCTGGGAGTTTGAGCTTATGGGCGGGGATTAGACTTCAAAATCGTTTTGATATGACTTAAGGTGATGCGAGAAATTAAATTGTAAATTAAATCATCGTATCTGGCGCCCCCTTGTGTTGATAATGAACAACTATCGATATAGGAAAATAAATAAAGCTTTACGCTATATCATGTTTGTTTCGGAGCTCTCAATCCCTATATAAACGGTTGAATAAGGGACCGGTCACAAATGGTGCTTCCAAACGTGAGGCTAATACAAATAATGTTTTGGAGAGAAGCAAATCAAGACATTAGCCAAAAGCAGCCGAACCTCGTAAAAGACGCAAAAAACTTTTTTTTCACATAAACGAAAGTTTGGACGAATAGAAAGGGAAGGAAAAGGGAGAAAAGGAAAATAATAAACGGAACAAAATACAGCGATTCACAGTATCACAAATCTTGTAATAAAACACTTGGAGCCAGAGCGAAATAAATAAATAAAATAAAAAAACATAGCGGAAGATGGGGGCTTGGACGTCGATTAATCACTTCTTATCATAAATAAATAATAATAAAATAATCACGTTCCTTTAAGCATCAACAAAAAGTTGTAACATTTTAGATATAAATAAAGAAAGGAAAAATCTTTTATTAAGTCATAAATGGACATCAATAACGATAATATGTGGGAAAGTGAAGTAGGAAAAATAGTACAAACATTTAAGGGAAAGAGAAATGAGGACCCAAATGAACACATAGAGAGCCTAGAGAGATTATTCGCTTACAAAACACTTAATGAAGAGGGTAAAATAGCCATAGCAGTCAGCCACATACGTGAAGGGGCTCTAGATTGGTGGAAATCGATACAACAAAAACCAAAGACATTTAGGCAGTATGAAGAAATGATAAAGGAGAGCTATTGGGGGAAAGCAAGACAAATAAGAGCCTTACGTGAAATAGAAAATGAGGAATGGAAAACAGGAGAAACGATGGAAGATTTTTTTCGTAGGAGAATGGCACAGCTAAGACAAATAAACTTAGGCACACCATCTGAGGAATGGTTGATCAGAATAGCACGAAGGGGATTACCCACATGGGCAAAATGATTTTTGACAGGGATAGATAACATGGACAAGGTAATAAGGAGGTTAGAAGAGATAAAGGATGAAAATGAGGAAGAGGGAGAAAGTCAAATAGCCAATATAGGAAAGATCATAAAGGAAGAGGGAAGAAGTAGAAATGGACCTCAATGCCCTAAAATAGAGGTTAAAATAGGGGAAATGAAGACCCATGCACTACTCGACTCAGGGAGTCAAGTATCAGTTTTGTCACAAGAAACATTCAGCAAGCTTACCCAAGAAGAACCAAACCTCAAAACACTACCGCTTAAGATAATGCGCATAACCTTGGCAAATGGGAAAAGGGCCCAGGCGGAAGCAGTACAGGCATGGGTAGACATAAAAATAGCAGGAAACCAACATAACCAAATCATGCTGGTAATGCAGGGATTAATACACGATGTTATATTAGGATCCGATTTTATGGGAAAATACAAATGTAGCATTGACTACGAAACAGAACAAGCCCAGATCTCAGGAAGAATGGTACCTTTTATAGAACAAGGTCAAACAAAAAACATGGAACAGGCCGTACATAGTATGGAGTTAGAAAAGAAAATGGTAAAAGGGGAGATCGGAACAAAGCAAGAGGAAGAAGAGATGGAATTGGGAAATGTCCTTGAGGAATACAAGGACGTATTCTCCGACATACCTGGAGTCATCAGTGGTTACGAACACAGGATAAAACTCATTCAGGATCAACCATATCAGTCTAGATCATACCCGATCCCCTTTCAATACTGGCCAGAGATAGGCAAACAGATAAATAACATGCTGGAATGGGGAGTAATCTCAAAATGCTCCTCACCATATAACAACCCGATCGTCGTAGCAAAGAAAAAGGATGGTTCGGTACGATTGTGTCTGGACGCGAGGCTCCTCAACAAAATCACAATCGCGGACACAAATGCACTGCCCCCCATGAGCGAATTAATAAATCGGTTCAACGGGAAAGGTGTTTTTTCTACCTTAGACATGACCAGCAGCTACTGGCAGATCAGCCTACACCCAGATGACCGCCAGTACACTGCATTCCGATATAATGGCATCGCATATCAGTTCAACCGGATACCATTTGGTCTGAAAAATAGCGGAGCAGGCTTAATACAATGCCTTGATAGAGTGCTGTCAGAGGAGGTGAAGGGTTTCAGCACTATGTATGTTGATGACATCATCATCATGTCTAAGGATAATAAAGAGCATATTAAATGCCTTCACAAATTATTTCAAGAATGTTGAGAGAAAGGAATCAAAATAAACCTGGGAAAAAGCAGGCTCATGACACCCGAGGCGAAGTTTTTAGGGCATATTATCAGTAAAGAGGGGTTATCACCTAATCCTGAAAAAATACAAGCCATACAAGAATTCCCAGAGCCCAAAAAGAAGCGTGACGTCAAGGCTTTCCTCGGACTGTGTAACTTCTTTAAACAATACTATCCAAATTTTTCAGAAGGGATAGAACCACTACTCAGACTTCTGAGGAAAGAAACACCATGGGCATGGAAAGGAGAACAGGAGGCTAGCTTCTGCCGAATAAAGGAAGGGTTCTTAAAACACGTAGTGTTGGCACACCCAGACTTTGGACGTACATTTTATGTACAAACGAACAGCAGTGGGATAGGAATGGGAGCAATGATGTTCCAAAAGGATAGCAAGGGACAGAGCAAGGCCATCGCCTTCATAAGTAGACTTTTTACGAAGGCCGAGCAGAACTACATGGTCACAGAGAGAGAGGTCTTGGCCATTGTATGGGCTTTCAAGAAACTGAGGCAATACCTAGTAGGATCAAGAGTGGTGGTCGTGACCGACCACCGAAGCTTAGAGTTTCTGAACAGGAGTTTTCTGACAAACAGCCGCCTAATAAGGTGGAGCCTCACCCTTCAGGAATTTGATTATACGGTAGAATACTGTAAGGGGAGGGACAATATAATAGCAGATACCCTTAGCCGATATCCCATGGGACGAGGCCTTGAAGAAAATGGGGAGTTATACATAGCGACGACACGAGCCCAAAGCAGGGAGCATTATAGCCTTCAGAAAATTAAGGAAGCACAACAGGAAGATAGAGAGTGTAGGCAGGTCATGGATTTTGACAGGTACCATGCGATACCAAATAGTCAAGGAAATACATTATGGGCCCATCGAAAGAAATGCGTTGTCAGAAACGGACTTCTTCAACGACAGACGAGAAATGGGCAGAATTATCGGGTGATAGTACCGAGAGCAATACGACGGAATATTATAGCCCAGGCACATGATGAACGAGGACATTTCGGGGGCAACAAGACCACCGGATGGATTGAGCAATGGTTCTACTGGCCAAATCTCCACCGGGATGTGACCCAAGAAATAAAGAAATGTATGACATGCGCCAGAACAAAGCCAATGAATAGATCGAATGAGGGAATATCGACACCCATCCTCGTGTATGAGCCAAATGACACAATAGCTATTGATTTCTATGGGCCACTACCAATGTCAAATGGAAGGAGGTACCTGCTGGTGGCATATGACTTGTACTCTAAATTGGTATCAGCTTTTCCGATCAGTCAAGCAAATGCAAAGCAGGCGATTCGGGTTCTGGAAAATCGACAATTTAGGGAGGTGGGAAAACCAAAACAAATTTTGTCTGATAATGGAACTCCATTCGTATCCAAAGAATGGGCACAGTGGACAAAAAAAAATAATATTAAGCATGCCCTCACGTCTATTCGAAATTCTCAAGCCAATCCATGCGAGCGAGTGATGCGGGAACTGGGACGACTTTTCAGAATATACGTGCATGGAAACCATAAGGCGTGGGTAAAGGAAACACCACGGGTTGTGAGCATGATAAACGAAACTCGGAATGAGTCAACTGGTTTCGAACCCGACCGCCTTCACTTTGGGAGAAGGAGACCATACCCATATGCCCAAGGACCCTGGCCCCAAAAGGAGAAAATAAATCGGACAAGGGATGCCCAAGAAGCTAAACGGCAACTGCAGAAAATGAGCCAAGTTCGGAGGAAAAGACAGGGTGTCGTGGTAGGAATATTCAAGGAAGGAGACAGAGTCATGGTACGGACAAAGCCGGTCAGTCGGCCAGAACAGGCCCTTTATAAAAAATTTCAAACCTTATATGAGGGACCTTATGTCATAGGACGCGCATACGGGAACAATGCCTTCATATTGTATGAAGGGACCCGAAGGATTGGGACATATAATGCCCGGGCCTTGAAATTAGTAAATGAAGTTCAAACCCTTTCACCATACGGAGGAGGAGCGGGGTAAAGAAAAAGAGAAAGGGAAACAAAATAAATAGTTTTATTGTGAAAAAATTAAAATGCCAAGCCTCGCATTTTAATTTTTGGACGGATCGCGGGGATATATACCGAGACAAAGTCGGTACATGTATATACGCACACACACAAGCAATGTAAACACTCTGTTTTTTCTCACTTTCAACTTATGATGAAAAATAGATATAGTTTTCTTTCAATACTTTATAAAATACACTGTAAAATAAAATGTTAATATTTCTGATTAAATAGTTTAAGGCTTTCACATAATCTACTAAAATAAAATAAATAGTTTTATTGTGAAAAAATTAAAATGCCAAGCCTCGCATTTTAATTTTTGGACGGATCGCGGGGATATATACCGAGACAAAGTCGGTACATGTATATACACACACACACAAGCAATGTAAACACTCTGTTTTTTCTCACTTTCAACTTATGATGAAAAATAGATATAGTTTTCTTTCAATACTTTATAAAATACACTGTAAAATAAAATGTTAATATTTCTGATTAAATAGTTTAAGGCTTTCACATAATCTACTAAAATAATATCCTCTAAAAATAAAATATAAAACGTATTACTAATATGCCATTTTAATCTCAATAAGTGATTTTTACGTGTATATGCCGCAGGGATAATTAAAAAGGGGTTTATTTTAAATTATAACTGTAGTAAAAGTTAAAAGCTTATAGAAATGATTTTTGAGAAAGATTAAATACTCGACTTTTAAACTAATGTAAAGTAGATTGTTCTCTTAAAACACGCACACACGTATGCATCAAAGGTGTGAATAAGTATTTTTATTTATTAACTAAGATTGCAATATGAGATTGCCTAAACCTAAGATTGCCTCCAGCATATGGATTGAGTGAACATTACGTAGGACACGGACCATATCGACAACTAAAAAAATATTGAACTCTGGGTGGAGATTCGATTTTCAGATAATACCCAACCCATATAAATATCAAGCAAAATCTAAAGATATTATTCATTCTTTATTCTTTCTTTATCCTTTATTCAAAATTCATTAGTCAAAAGTCATTCATCATCTCGTTTTCATTTTTGTTTTTGCTATCCGGTTTATTCAATATGATCGCAGTGAAATCAGTATTTAGAGCGTCGATCGTCATGATGGGCTAGGAAACCCTTCAGTGATTGATCGACGCTCCGCCGCCAGAACATCTCCACAGCTATGAATGATCAACAACAGTACCATCCGAAAATAGTGCTTCAACCAGTTCAATAATGTTGTTCCGTTTGAAATACATGAATCGTCCAAACCTACTACGCTGAACTTTAAAAAAAATGAATAACCTCGTATTATGGAAAACATCATCTACCATGTTCAAACCCTCACCAAAGTAGCATGAATCGTCCAAACCTACTACGCTGAACTTTAAAAAAAATGAATAACCTCGTATTATGGAAAACATCATCTACCATGTTCAAACCCTCACCAAAGTAGAAGCAGTGAAGACTAAGCAAAAATTCTAGGTAAACACTTTATTTTATAATGTTTTCATTCATTCTTTACGTAAACTTTAAAAGGCAATCTCATAATTAATTAAATTCGACTTTTCGTAAATCAAACTATAAAATGATCCGTAATTCCTCATATTTAAACTTATTATTTTAATCTTCGTAAATCACATGCTATGCAATTCCTCATCTTTAAATCTTAGGACTTTTCAGTTATGAACTTTGACCTTAATTATTATCTTCTAAGCTATAACACACCTAATTTCAAAATATAAAAGGAAATATGTATTTTATCATCCATGTTTATTATGCATAATATGTTCTTTTCTGTGCGAGTGCGTGAATGCACGTATGTGCGTGTAAATAAAACTATTAATCAATATTGCATTTTTTTTTATATTCAATAAATTTCTTTTTATAATTTAAATTAAGTCGAGCATTTCTCAAATCATTTCCTATACGTAAATCTATATTTTTTTTGTTATTTTAAGTATTATAATCAGCATTTATTCATGCGATTAATTATTTTACTTTTAAATTTGTCTTTCTTATTTTTTTGTTTTGTTTATTTCTTTAAGTTTCATTGTGCTGTAAGTCGCGATGTTTATTTACTATGTAGTTAAGATAGGTTTAAGAGTTGGGAGGGCCTATTATTAATAAGTGTAAGTAAATGTCAATAAAGCTAGTATGAATAATTCTATTGGACTGTATGATAACAGGGGGATGATATTATAAGCTTCTAAATTTTTATATAAGGATGCATAAGTCAAACATTCGTATTAGTCACCAAATAACCAATGACCCAGTCCAATATTTGGACCGATCTGTAAATCAACCAAGCTTCTTCTCCATTGGTTATTATTGTGTCTTTTGTCAGAATGATATTCTTGAAACAATTTCATCGCGACCCTGAGTGACCCTTATTGGTCCATGCTGGGAGTTTGAGCTTATGAGCGGGGATTAGACTTCGAAATCATTTTGATATGACGTAAGGTGATGCGAGAAATTAAATTGTAAATTAAATCATCGTATCTGGCGCCCCCTTGTGTTGATAATGAACAACTATCGATATAGGAAAATAAATAAAGCTTTACGCTATATCATGTTTGTTTCGGAGCTCTCAATCCCTATATGAACGGTTGAATAAGGGACCGGTCACAATATATATATATATATATATCAAAGTATAGAATATACTAAGTAATGATGTAGCTGTGTATAAAGTTATATACATTTATTATCCATATTTATATTATTTCCCAATGAAAGGAAATCATAATGTTAAATATTATTTGTCTGGTAAGAAAGGGAAATGTTTATCTCTTTTACTGCTAAAACAGATGTTAATATTATATTGCGGAGGGGAATAAATAGACCCAAATGGGTCAAAATTATACCCATAATCATACCATTGTTCTATTGTATAAAATAATTTAATAAGCATTTTTTTATTATTGCTTAATTTGACTTATGAACGAGAATGTCTGCTTTAAATACAAAATGTAGTTTAATCCTCCTTGTTTATGTGTACATGGCTTGCTATAATAAAAGGTATAATTATTATTTTGAAATAATTAATGGTTATTTTACTGATCTTGGTGGTCTGTTTATAAAACATTAACAGTTTATGCAATATGCAATGAAATATTTGTGTTTCCACTTAGATTGTTAGTGTTGTTTTACCTTGCTATTGTATTGATCAGAATTTGTGATATATTTTAAGATGAGTTTGGGCTACATATAAGAGCCTTAGATATAATAATAATTAATATTGTACATTGGATGATGGAGAAATCCCCATTGTTTATTAATATAAGAGGATGATATTGTTGGGGCTGATTAGGAGTTAATGCTTAGAGCATAGTTAAGCCTAAAAAAGGATGATCCCATGGTCTGAATTCTGTTTTCCAGTGAAGAGGCACTGCCCACACTTTTATACCTATGAAAAGATATCAGAATTGGCCATATTCTTATACAACTATTATGTTGTTTCTTGATAAACAACTATCATGTTGTTTTGTAGAGCCTCCTTTATTTAGATCCCTCAAAAAGTTATATAGTTAATATTCCATCGATTATGATAAAGTGTAGTGTTTTTTTTTAATTGAATGGCAAGGATAAGATAAAAATCAGATTATGGGACACTGATATAGCTATAGTGTTGTCTAATTGAAATAGTGTCTTTCTGATGTTGTGTAATCTTCATCAGTTTATAAACAGACCAACCAAAACTTACTAGTGTTTGTAGAACTTCTACATAAAAGGGCAAGGTGTATACATGGACAATGTGGATTGGTTTTCAACAAGTAGGTATTTACTGATGAGCAGTAAGATCAGTTAATTAATAAATGGTTAAGTTGTGGACATAGTTAATGTTTTAGTGTCACATGTGCATTTAACTTATGATATTTGCCCCACATCAATGCAATGAAATTTTTTATATAGTAAATTATAATAAATTATTACTTGTATTGGAGTACGATAATTGCCCTTATCATATTTTAATAACTCAAACAGCTACAGTTTGATATAATGAATTGTAATTTAGAGTTGTTTTTTGTTTTACATTTAAAAGTTGCATATATCCAAAGGATATTAATACATTTTGTTTGCAATTTCAATGCTAAGATAGCTCAAATAAGTTTAACTGTCTTAGTCTACCTGATAGAATAATAAAAAAACATATCCAAAATGTTTGTCATATTAGTTGGTCATTACTTACCACATCATTAATTTCCATCCCTAATTTTGGAATGGATTTATCTTGTTTTGCGTAATGTGTTTGAAAGAGACTTGTACATAATGTAAATAAATATTGTGCTAAAAATTTATTTAGTTGACAGTATTATTATTGCTAATCAACACACCCACACATTATTATTGTTATTGCTATCGACCTATCCTGTGATTATAGTGAAATTGTCATCAATCAATATTGTAAAAGTCACTATATGTAAGTATATCAGAATAATTGTGTTAAGCCCTATAATTTATGAGTATATCTAAGGCATTATAACTTAATAATTAAACATACTAACCTAAAAATATTACTTTAAGTGATATACTAAAAGATTAAAAACCTAATATTGGTTTGATCAGTTCATTTGAATCCACAGATCTATCATTCAATGGTATTCATCACCTTGTTTCTAATTAATGGAGAAAGTTGGAAAGCTATTACATTTAGCTATTGAAAAATTACTCTTACTTATTGGAACTTAAAGTTTAGCATAGTTAGGGAATTTATAGAATTTATTTAAAATTATTGAATATGGTTTAGTAATTCAATTCAGTATTAAGAACTATTTGGTGTTTGTTATGCTTGGGTAGTGGTAAAATCCCTCTCACTGACCCAAGTGTATCTTGTATATCACCATTTAAGCTATGTGAATCCTGAAAAGGAAAGTTATATCAATTTGTGATAGGATTTGAATTTAGGGTAAATTTGTATCCAGTTAATTATTGTAAATAGAGTGGAATTGTGTTACAATCACCATGAGATATAAGGCCAACCAAACTTTAAAGTATCTATTACTTCCTTTGTCTGAAATGTATAGTTGGTTTTGACTTTATGGTGAATATTCTGGTCTTAGTAAGCTTAGAATCTGAATTTTATTTAATTGTCTTATTATAATTTAATTCAATATCAAATGAGTTCTGTACATCATCTTTCATCATCACCATTTTTCTTTTCTGTCATTTCAATCTTTCTTGATTCTTTTTTTTCATCCTAATTCATTATCGTAATTCACTCATCATTCATTAGCTCTTATTCCGTTCTCATCTTAATCATCCATTAACTCTTACACATCTTCATTCTCAGACTCATTTTTATTTTATTATTTAATTATTACTTATTTTCATCATTTATTTAATCATTTACATTCTCATTTACTTATTGCCTAATTTATACTTCTAACTTCATATTCATTCCATCGATATAATTATTATTTATTTATTAGTTTGACAAATATGAAGTTTATTTTATAATTTTTTTGTTTGTTTGCTTGTTTGTGAATTTGGAGGCTAGCTTCACCAGAAATTATTAATCACCTTGTGATCTTCTCTAAGATTATAGTTTCATGTGAGCTTAGCTAATAAAGAAATCATCTTTAGTTTATCATTTATTTTAGGCATATATTCCAGATTAGTTGTAGCTAGGAAGGTTACAGAGAAAGATATGGTTTCCAAACGTATAAAGTGGACTAGTTAAATTAGTGGCAAAGGCAATTGGGATTATGGCACCCAGAAATGTGTAGGCCTGATTGTTCAATAATCAGAGGAAAAGATTTTCACAGGTTGCACATATAAAAGACATATTTTATGGATTCATCTATGTTAAAAGTTTTAAATATTGATATAAAGATGTTTTGATTTGATTACACAATCCATCTACTGGGTGATAAAAGGTAGAAATATGGTTGTAGAGGCGCTACAATCACTGATTAAAAAAAAAAAAACGTTCAAATTCCAGCAAATAACAAAAATGTTAAATTAAGAATGTTTTTAAAAGAATCCAAATAAGAGGAATTTTGCAGGTATCATCTTACTTATTAATGCAATTTGGCTTTTTAAGTATCTCAATGGCTTCTCTAATTTTGCTCTGGTAAAGATTATCACATCTGGATATGATCCTGGTACTAGAAAAATCAATTTTATGACCTGAATATATGGTATGGAGTGAGAGTGCTGATCATGATGATCATGCTCATCTCTTAATACTGATGTGACAATTACTCATACCTATATAAGAAGCTTTACAATTTTCACATAAGATTTGATAAGCACTATGAAATTAAAGAGAGGGATTAAATCCTTAGGTTTGGTTATTATATTGCTGGTCTTTTGGTGAGTAGAAAACACTGTATTTATAGTATAGCATTTTAATATATGTCCAATACTGTCTGTAGTTCCCTTTACATATGGAACACAAATCCTAATAGCTGATTTATCATCTTTCTGTTTCCTATTTTGTCCATTTTGGGCTTGAAATAAAGCTTTTTAAAAAAAATTATAATTATAACTATTTGCTAATAAAACACTATTAATATGATTTATTTCTTCTTTCAGATGTGACTTATCTGAAAGGTTAATTGCTCTATTTAAAAGAGTTTTGGCCCTGTAACCTATCTGGGTTGGGTGATGATAAGAATGTAAATGTAAATATCTCTCCATGTGTGTATTCTTTCTGTGAATTGAAAAAATAAACTATTTGGTGTTCTGGTGACTAGAACATCAAGAAAAGACAGTTTTCCATAAGACTTTGTCTCCATTGTAAATTTAATATGAGGATGCATATTATTTAAATGTAAAAAAAATCATCTATTTATCCATGTTGCCATATGACAAAAGTGTCGTCTATGTATCTGAACCAAATTAGAGTTTAAAGATAATGATTCTAAAGCATGAGTTTCTATATTTTCCATGAATAAATCAGTTATTACTCCTGAGATAGGTGATCCCATAGGAGTACCAAAATACTTGTCTGTAATGTTGTCCATTGTACACAAAATATGTGTTCAAGAGACAATGTTTAATCAAAGCAATAATATTTTCTGGTAAATTGTAACATTGTGAAATTACATTTAAAGCTTCATCAATTGGAATGTCTGTCTTTTGTAAAAAAAGTCATGACATCTAAACTGATCAGAATGGCATTAACACTAATTATAAAAAATTTTAAAACAGAAATAAAATGAAAAGAGGTTTCAGTATATAATTTAATAGATGAAATTTTAGGTTTAATGAAATCCGATAAATATATAGATAAATATGAGTTAGAGATCCTATTGTGCTTACTATTAAACAAAGGGGAAATGAAAAGAGGTTTCAGTATATAATTTAATAGATGAAATTTTAGGTTTAATGAAATCCGATAAATATATAGATAAATATGAGTTAGAGATGCTATTGTGCTTACTATTAAACAAAGGGGAGTATCTGGTTTGCATATTTTTAGAAGTATGTAAAATTTTGGACAGATACATGTTTTTCACGATGGATTATTTTATTCTTTATCTCTGTTGCAATAGGCGATTTATTAATAATGGCTTGTGTTGTTTTTCAAATACCAGTATGATATATATATATATATATATATATATATATATATATTGTAGCGGTCAACCGCTTACTCCATTAATATGAGCATGTGCACAAATCGAACATGAAAAGAAATATGGTGACATGCCGGAATAAGGAGAAAGTTAAATACTTTACCATAATATTATTACGGACACAGAAGACACTTATAAATAGATTGATTTTTACATATCTTTGGGGGATGACTCTAAACCAACCACTCACACCACTCCCAGAAGAAAAACTAATTCTCCTCCTGAAAGGATATGCAATTTCAGTTATTATTGGGCATGTATGAATATAAATATTTATTTAAACAAAATTAATAAACAAGTATCCTCATGATAAATAAAAATTTAAGACCTGATAAGATGATTTCCCATTTGCTAGCTCAGCACACTCTATTCTCAGTTAAAGAATGGGGATTGGAAAACTCGCACAATTAATTAATAATATAATTAGAGAAAGTAAATGACAAAGAGAATAATAAAATGGTGGTAGTCACTCTAGAATTTTAATATAAATCTTTTATTAACACATCACCCTATACTATTTATAATGAATACAAAATATCCCCAGATTGATTAAAAGTTACAAATGAATATTACACATTACATAAATTATTTTAATAAAACAAAACTATAATCATAAAGAAATACTTGTCAAATCAATCATTAAACTAAATAAAGGAAAATTTCTTTCTTAATAAAAAATGAATTAAGTAACTAATACATGAGAGATAGTGATCTGTGGATTATAAACTCACACGTGCATTAAGCAAACAAGAAAAATTTAATAAGTTACATGAAAGATGTGTTTGTTTACGTATGTACATAAGAAATATATTTATGAAATGCATATTAAATATTAAATAGAGTAAACACACAAAAAATAGTATACTTGATAAAAGGTGCTGATATAGTATGCGCTCGGCGGCCATTTTGAATGTGGAAACACCCAAAAACACTGCTGGCACATGCAAGCGATAAATGTCATCGACTAGAAACACTCATTTTTCAATTACGTAAAACGCCTGAGGCACTGCAATTAAAAAAGGTGGTGGGGAGGGACTACACTTAAAAAAATGGAGGGAAAATGTCACATTAAATAGCCAAAGGTGCTACTACCCAAAAAAAGGGCGGGAAAAGAAAAAGAAGTGAAAATTAAAAAATACTTTAAAATAAACCAAAAACGCTAATTTATATATATATATAGTCATAATCAAACATTGCAATATTTACAAAAATCCGTTAAAATATAGCGATCACTAGAAAAATAATATGCTATAAATCAAACCTTACTTTAAAATAAACCAAAAACGCTAATTTATATATATATAGTCATAATCAAACATTGCAATATTTACAAAAATCCGTTAAAATATAGCGATCACTAGAAAAATAATATAATGCTATAAATCAAACCTTACTTTAAAATAAACCAAAAACGCTAATTTATATATATATAGTCCACCATATAGTCATAATCAAACATTGCAATATTTACAAAAATCCGTTAAAATATAGCCACCACTAGAAAAAATCAAACATTACTTTGAAATAAACCAAAAACGCCAATTTATATATATAATCATAATCAAACATTACTTTAAAATAAACCAGAAAAAAGGTGGTGGGGAGGGACTACACTTAAAAAAATGGCGGGAAAACGTCATATTAAATAATATAATGCTATAAATAAAACCTTACTTTAAAATAAACCAAAAACGCTAATTTATATATATATAGTCATAATAAAACATTGCAATATTTACAAAAATCCGTTAAAATATAGCCACCACTAGAAAAAATCAAACATTACTTTAAAATAAACCAGAAAAAAGGTGGTGGGGAGGGACTACACTTAAAAAAATGGCGGGAAAATGTCATATTAAATAATATAATGCTATAAATAAAACCTTACTTTAAAATAAACCAAAAACGCTAATTTATATATATATATAGTCATAATCAAACATTGCAATATTTACAAAAATCCGTTAAAATATAGCCACCACTAGAAAAAATCAAACCTTACTTTAAAATAAACCAAAAACGCTAATTTATATATATATAGTCATAATAAAACATTGCAATATTTACAAAAATCCGTTAAAATATAGCCACCACTAGAAAAAATCAAACATTACTTTGAAATAAACCAAAAAACGCCAATTTATATATATAATCATAATCAAACATTACTTTAAAATAAACCAGAAAAAAGTTGGTGGGGAGGGACTACACTTAAAAAAATGGTGGGAAAACGTCATATTAAATAATATAATGCTATAAATAAAACCTTACTTTAAAATAAACCAAAAACGCTAATTTATATATATATATAGTCATAATAAAACATTGCAATATTTACAAAAATCCATTAAAATATAGCCACCACTAGAAAAAAATCAAACATTACTTTAAAATAAACCAGAAAAAAGGTGGTGGGGAGGGGAAAACGTCATATTAAATAATATAATGCTATAAATCAAACCTTTCTTTAAAATAAACCAAAAACGCTAATTTATATATATATAGTCATAATAAAACATTGCAATATTTACAAAAATCCGTTAAAATATAGCCACCACTAGAAAAAATCAAACATTACTTTGAAATAAACCAAAAACGCCAATTTATATATATAATCATAATCAAACATTACTTTAAAATAAACCAGAAAACGCTAGTATTTATAGTCATGATAATCAAATATTGCAATCGTAAATCTCAAAAGATTAACCCTATGTTAAAGCATTTTTTTTAAAAAAAATCGTAAATGGTATTTACAAAAACACGTTAAAATATAGCGATCATTAGAAAAATAATAAATGCTATTTTAAAAATATCAGTCCGGTCTATCAACACTATATACTAAATCAGTATTATAATTTTACAAAACAATATTTAAAAACTATAATGCTATAAATCAAACATTGAGTTGTAGCGTCACATTGAATAGCCAAAGGTTATACTATGGAAAAAAAAAGGGCGGGAAAAGAAAAAAAGATGAAAATTAAAAAATACTTTAAAATAAACCAAAAACGCTAATTTATATATATATATAGTCATAATCAAACATTGCAATAGCATTTATTTAAATAATTTTTTACTAATATTTTAATAATTTAAAAAAAATTACCAGCTCTCAATCGGAGGGAGGGATGGTCGTCCGCTCAGGCTAAATTTGGTTCTTTCTAGATCTCTTCATTATTGCAATACCACAAAACATCAAATTATACTTTTAAGATTTAGGTTTATTATTTTAAAGAAGACACCAGTAAAATTAATTTATTCAGGAAATATCGCAGCTTGATATGGCCTCTTTCAAATTTATTTTTAAAACTGTGTACTTGGGTCTGACACAAGGTATCTATGACGTAAGATAATTTCCAAGAATTATAATTCGGATTGGGCCTTTGTCTTATTAAGATAAAAGAAAGTGTTAAGTTAAACTTTCAAATTTAAAAAAAAAAAAAAACAACTGTAAACCAGCTAATGGACTTTTATGCTTCAAGCCTAACATCGTTATGTATATAATCTTATAATAATGTATTTTGATGTATAATATGTGCGCACATCTAATATATAAATATATTTATTTATATATTAGATGTGCGCACATACACATAAACATACGTTATTATACATCAAAATACATTATTATAGGATTATACACGTGGTCTGGGATGGGTTTGAATTTGACAAACAGGCCTACTATGATACATAGAAGGTGAAACGGAATGATAGACAGAATTAGCAACAATAAGTGAATACGCAAATATAATTAAAGAATATATTTTATTAGGCATTCATAATACTGGATGGGGTGGTATGGCAGCTGACATGATGGACTACATTGTCCGACTACATCGAAATATATGCACTAGAAAGTAAAAAAAGAATACACCCATAAATAAATTAAAATTTGTTGAGTATTTCAAATTTAAAAGGTAATGACTTTTAAATAAATAAAAAAACTAACTCTTTCACCGTCAGCAGGTATCTTTAGCATCTTTTAGAAATGCAATAAGCAGATCCCGATCATTAAGATGCTTTTTGTCCATCCACCAACAGATTGCATCCAAATGGGACTGCAGTAAATCCGGTGAAGTCCCTCTCATTTTTTTTAATATTTTACATTTCGCTTCAAGCCATGATCGTTCGATTGACTGCGTATGTGCACCTGTCACCGGATTCACATAGTTCTGTTGGTGGTTGATGGTGGAATGCTGAAAACCTCTAGCATTGAGGTCTGAATAGGCTGGCCACTCGTCTGAGTGAATAACAGAGCCAGCCGCACATTCCCTTTGAATTATGGGAATCAATGTCACTTTATCTCTATGTTTCACAGTAAAGTAGCGGCAATCTAACCCCTTTTTCAGCCCGAATACCCAAGGTCCGTCTATTCGGGCACCGTGATTTCTATTATTAGTTATAGCTACGGATGTGTCGATGGAAGTGGATGGTTGATCACCGCTCAACATCCTTCCCTTATTGTATTTTCTTCGGCCAGCAAATCGTGCTTCGTCAATTTGGATTGGTTCTTCTGGAGTTCCTATTAACTGTCCCTTTTTGTTGATTGCTCGGGAACAGACTTCCCTACAAAAATTGAACCAATCTACCACTGTGTTTAATGATTTGCTGGACATTTTCGCCACCATTCTTGTCTGCATATCCGAAATGAAAAAATAAACTAATTCCAGAATCTGGCATATTGTTAATTGACTATTAACCCTGCCAGTTACATCCATATAGTGAAAAAATGGATTGCCTGTACGAATAGATCGCGTGGTATAACATATTGAACATCTCATAGTGGGGACCCACTCCCCTTTGCGGTTTTTCCTCCGTTTTTCTAACATGGTGTTGCCACATTTCTCACATGGCCTCTTCCTGTCTTCATCATTTAAAAGATCATTATCTTTCAAAAAAGTAATAGCTTGATCCTCGCTAGAGATTATGTCAAAATAGAATGACTTCAATGCCATGGTTAATATCCAAAGATATATGGGTACCGATATATGTCTCAGAGAAAGCACAAGAAATTTGGTTACTAAAGACCAAAGATTTTGTATCGAAATTCGTCTTTTATACCATTTTTCAAATCATATGATCACATGAACACACACCCTTTCTTTATATTTCAGTTTTTTTTATTTTTTAATATTAATGAAAAGCAGGACTCTTTTTGTGCTTTTTTGTTTTTGCAATATTTTCGGAATAAATATATATGAGTACAAGTTGTGTCTTATAATTTATTGCCAATTTATTTTTATATTTTTTTATAATAAATTACCAAATAATTTTATTTGCGTCTTTAAAATGTTAAAACTAAAATCTTACAAGTAATACATGTATCGGCACATATATATATATGAGTACAAGTTGTGATGTATAATATGTTACATTGCGATTATATTTTGAAATCATTAATTTATTATAACCAAAACCCCAATTTTTTTATAATAAATTTTAACCCTCTTTTGCATTTCATGACTAGTTAGGCTTGAGGCATAAAAGTCCATTAGAACTGTTTTACAGTTGTTGTTTTTTTAAATTTGAAAGTCTAACTTAACACTTTCTTTTATCTTAGTAAGACAAAGCCCCCATCCCGAACTATAATTCTTGGAAATTATCTTATGTCATAGATACCTTGTGTCAGACCCAAGTACACAGTTTTAAAAATAAATTTGAAAGAGGCCATATCAAGCTGCGATATTTCCTGAATAAATTAATTTTACTGGTGTCTTCTTTAAAATAATAAACCTAAATCTTAAAAATATAATTTGATGTTTTGTGGTATTGCAGTAATGAAGAGATCTAGAAAGAACCAAATTTAGCCTGAGCGGACGACCATCCCTCCGATCGAGAGCTGGTAATTTTTTTTAAATTATTAAAATATTAGTAAAAAATTATTTAAATAAATGCTATTGCAATGTTTGATTATGACTATATATATATATAAATTAGCGTTTTTGGTTTATTTTAAAGTATTTTTTAATTTTCATCTTTTTTTCTTTTCCCGCCCTTTTTTTTTCCATAGTATAACCTTTGGCTATTCAATGTGACGCTACAACTCAATGTTTGATTTATAGCATTATAGTTTTTAAATATTGTTTTGTAAAATTATAATACTGATTTAGTATATAGTGTTGATAGACCGGACTGATATTTTTAAAATAGCATTTATTATTTTTCTAATGATCGCTATATTTTAACGTGTTTTTGTAAATACCATTTACGATTTTTTTAAAAAAAAAAATGCTTTAACATAGGGTTAATCTTTTGAGATTTACGATTGCAATATTTGATTATCATGACTATAAATATTAGCGTTTTCTGGTTTATTTTAAAGTAATGTTTGATTATGATTATATATATAAATTGGCGTTTTTGGTTTATTTCAAAGTAATGTTTGATTTTTTCTAGTGGTGGCTATATTTTAACGGATTTTTGTAAATATTGCAATGTTTTATTATGACTATATATATATAAATTAGCGTTTTTGGTTTATTTTAAAGTAAGGTTTGATTTATAGCATTATATTATTTAATATGACGTTTTCCCGCCATTTTTTTAAGTGTAGTCCCTCCCCACCACCTTTTTTCTGGTTTATTTTAAAGTAATGTTTGATTATGATTATATATATAAATTGGCGTTTTTGGTTTATTTCAAAGTAATGTTTGATTTTTTCTAGTGGTGGCTATATTTTAACGGATTTTTGTAAATATTGCAATGTTTGATTATGACTATATGGTGGACTATATATATATATATTAGCGTTTTTGGTTTATTTTAAAGTAAGGTTTGATTTATAGCATTATATTATTTTTCTAGTGATCGCTATATTTTAACGGATTTTTGTAAATATTGCAATGTTTGATTATGACTATATATATATATAAATTAGCGTTTTTGGTTTATTTTAAAGTAAGGTTTGATTTATAGCATTATATTATTTTTCTAGTGATCGCTATATTTTAACGGATTTTTGTAAATATTGCAATGTTTGATTATGACTATATATATATATAAATTAGCGTTTTTGATTTATTTTAAAGTATTTTTTAATTTTCACTTCTTTTTCTTTTCCTGCCCTTTTTTTGGGTAGTAGCACCTTAGGCTATTTAATGTGACGTTTTCCCGCCATTTTTTTAAGTGTAGTCCCTCCCCACCACCTTTTTTAATTGCAGTGACTCAGGCGTTTTACGTTTTTGAAAAATGAGTGTTTCTAGTCGATGACATTTATCGCTTGCATGTGCCAGCAGTGTTTTTGGGTGTTTCCAAATTCAAAATGGCCGCCGAGCGCATACTATATCAGCACCCGATAAAGTCTATAAGCTTCATCCTTCTATGGGATTTGAGTGGGCTTTATATCTGTTCATCTACTGCGACAGGGGCTGAACTTGATTGTGGCATGAGTTCATAGAATTGATCATCACATTGGTGTTTGAAACTCGGCACCTCCACTGTTTTGGGATGGCAGGCATGGAGCTGGATGGATGCGCTGAAGTGGGCTTCTACCCCAGAACCATTCTATATACAGGAGAGTGCTTGATGTGCATCTTTAGACTGGACAACGAATACTATACACTATAAACAGTCTTTTCTTGTTTTACGAAATCAAAATTTATTACTGGCTTCAGTGGCATGTTACAATTAAACTTACATTGGCATCAACTGAGTATAAGGTGAAATAAACATCTGCTTATCTTCATTTAGCGTTCCAAGTTGGCTAGATAACTGATGTTACTCAACACCACTTAATTGTCTGATGTTTAAACATAGAATACTGAGGTTAACTGCTCAAATGGTTATTTGAATGAATGCATGAATTAGTGTTCTTTGGTTTAGAATGACTGAATAAATTTTTAATTAGAGTAAATTCCCAGATTAGGTTGAATCAGAATCAGCATGCTTGCTAAAAAGATTGCAAAACTTCACATGGTTACATTAACAGCATTAGCTTAACAATAATCTTAGACTTCAGCTCCTAATAAGATTTGTTTTTGAAGAACAAAAATGAACTGCCTTCTCACAACTTCAGAACAGAACTATCTCTCTTCAATAGACCCTCAATTCAGGTATCCCTCCAAGAAAGAAAATTAATTAATTCTTTTTTTGGTTTTACTATTTGGTTTAGATGATTCATCAAACATTCCAATGCAATCACCTAAATGCTTTTTTAAGAATTTTTCCAATTAGATTTTTTTATCTCCATTTAGATCACAATATTACTAATGAAAATTTTAATGAATGATAACATCTTTTTTAGTAATTACATTATACAATCAAAGTTTTAACAAAATATTTCACTTAGATTGAGCATTCTTCTCTCCCCACATTATTGCAAGTTTAATCCAGTTGAAATTATTTTATAATGCCTCTAGGCTTTTCTTAAATTTAAGACAATGACCCTCTTGGTCAGATGCAACTGAAGAAAAAAACAACCATTAAAACCTTGATCTTGAAATTATTTTTACCTTATTTTTAAATAGTAATATTTAAAATTTTCCTTTTTACGTTTTGCAAACACTCAAAAAAAAAAAACATAATCGCAATTTGTTAAATAAATGCTGTTTTCTTAACAAACAAAAAAATTTAAAATTATAAACACATTTTGGCATTTCTTTTAAAAAAAATAAAAACAAAAATTGAAAATTACAAATGCATACTTCTAAGCCTTTAAATATTGGCTTTAATCATATGTGTGTGTGAGTTTATATTATAGTGACATCTCTCTCTCTCTCTTAATTTATAACAAGTTTGATTATATACATAGTGTACACCCCACCCATTAATGGCTTTTTTACATATTTTTGGCCATTCATTTATTTAACATTATCTTGTGCTTGGCCACATCAAACATGCCTGGCACAATACCCCTCTCTGACATGAAACATTTAAATGGAGTTGATCATTTAATGTCTTTCTCATTAATCCTATTTTCCTAAAACTTCAAAATTTTATAACATGGGTTTCAACACTCTCACATTGTATGTGCCCTTAATGCCTTGCTCTGTTATTACCTGGAAAGCATTGTTGCCCTGGCTTTCCAAAATTTCAAATGGACCTTCCATAAAGGTTACTGAACTTTTTAGACCAGAATTTCTCTGGTAGACTTACATGGGGTGTTTTGACCATCACTTTATCCCTATTTTGAACTGATACTTTGACCCACCTTCTGTTTATTTCTCTTAGCACTCATCTTCTGCATGCGAGCATAAACCTCATTTCTATCCACTTCCATATCCACCATTTCAACAATTCCTTCAGGTAATTTTGCCTTAAACAACTTAGAAATGAAGGCGTATGAGGGAGAATCCAGTGTATTCATTGATGGACCAATTAATAAAATTTTTTGAGTACTTGAGGTAACTGCTTAACCCATTCCCTATGGTTAGTTGGCAGATATTTATGAAATAGCCTCCCTAGTTCATGCATAACCCATTCAGAGGGATTAGACTGCAGGTTACGGATGGACATGAGTACATGTTTCATTCTGCACTTGGTTGTCCATTGATTACATTCTTTTGATATGAAGGGTGTACCATGGTCAGACAGATGGACTTCAGGTTTCCCGACCCATGGAAAAGGCAGTGTCCAGTACCTTAATGGTTTCTCGCATCACAGTTCTAGATAATGGATAGGTGGCTACCAATTTGGAAAAAAGGTTATAGACTACCAACAAGTATCTCTTTTGATTGAAGGATGACAGTGGGCCATAAAAGTCAATGGCCATGATCTCCTTTGGGTTTTGATGTATAATAGATTCCATGGGGCTTATGTAATTTTTGTTGAGGGGTTTTGCTCTTTGGCAGATTTCACATTTATTACATAAACAATGTCCCAGTGCATCCATGGTCAATAAAACCAGCATCGTAGGCAATGTTCTGTCTTCGGGTTTCATAATGTCCATACAAGCAATGAATTTATTGTATGAGGGGGTGCCTCATCATAAGTGGTAGCATGACCCTCCATTCATCTCTTCCCTTTTGGATTGGTAATGTAACATTTCCTTCTCCAGTCTGTATCTCTGCATGGTCCTCTTCATGGTTATACCACTTCATGGGATTTTAGCTTGATATTGCATTATAGGTTGATTCAAGCCCACATCTTCCCATTGCCTTACAGCCACCTGGGATAAGTCCTGCTCTATTTATTCATCAACACATAAGGTCAGGTTTATCATATAAACCTGGTCCACATTCAAATGCTGTTGTTGAACAGGCACTGGATGGCAACTTAAAATGTCAGCAACTACATTTTTCACCCCTTTGCAGTAACAAACCATGTAGATAAACTCCTGGAGAAACAGGCTCTATCTAACCAGTCAGCTGTTAGTGAGGTAACTAGGGTTGAAGAACTCTAGGCATTTGTGGTTGGTGATCACCACCATCTCAGAACCCAACAACATAGCATGAAATTTCTGAAAAGCCCATACAATGGCTAGGGACTTCTCAGTAACAGTGCAGTTAATTTCAGGCCCCTTCAATAAATGACTTATAAAATACAACATCCCTATTCTCTCATCCAATTTGATTTGCAACAGTGTGATACCTAGTCCATACCCATTGCTATTGGTTTGAAGTAAAATTGGCTTGCTAAAGTCAGAGTATGCAAGCACTACCTGTTTTAGAAAACTCTTTTTGACCTCTTCAAATGCTTTCTTTTTATCTACAGTTCAATTCCACCTTGTTTTCTTTATGAGCAGCTTTAAAAAGGGTTCCATCTGGTCAGCAAATTTCTCACAGAACCTGTTGTAAAAATTACATAGCCCTAAGAAAAACCGAATCTGATGTTTAGTTCTGGGTACAGGAAATTCTGTGATAGCCTTTATTTTATCAGGATGAGGTTTGATCTCTGGCCTACCAAATGGCCCAGGAATTTAATCTCTTCTGATACAAATGTACTCTTCTTCACATTTATCTTAATTCTTTTTGCCTTGTATTCCCCAATGAATAATTCCAAATGCTGGAAATGTTCCTCCATGGATTTGGAGGCCACAACCACATCATCCACATACATGGTTACAATTTTCTTAGTTTCTGCTGATAAAACTTGGTCCAGGCATCTCAGCAGGCCAGCTCCGCTGTCGACCAAGCTGAAGGCCATTCGGTTAAATTGATAGGAATATCCCCCATATCTAAAAGCTGTGTACTGGTGGTCTGCAAGATGTAGTTCAATTTGCCAGTAACTCGCAGTCAAATCAAAGGTTGAAAAGACTTTCCTTTAAATCTCATTAATAAGTCATGAATGGGGGTGGGATGATATAATCTGGAGTCATGGTCCTATTGAGCTGCTAGGCATCTCTTTTCTTTAAATCTCATTAATAAGTCATGAATGGGGGTGGGATGATACAATCTGGAATCATGGTTCTATTGAGCTTCTGGGCATCTAAACATAACCGGATGGCTCCATTTTTTCTTTATAATAACTAAAGGATTGCAATGTGGGGAACAACATTTCTCAATAATTCACCATTCCAACATTTGTTCCAATTGCTTCACCTCCTCTTTAAACTGATGGGGTATGGGGTATGTTCATGATTGGAATGGTTTCCCTGGCTTCAGTCTAATCCTAAGTTGGTACCCGCTGACGATTTCCAGGATTTTCCAAGAATATATCACTGTGGTTTTGAAGCATCATTTTCAGTTTTTTCACACCTCTGCAGAGATCAATTTTGCTTTGCTTGCCTTTCCTACAAGCATGTCTGGGATGGCCTGGTTCAGGCAGCATGTCTCTCTCACAGTTCAACTGATGGGGTAATAATTTGGTTTTGTGGTCATTGCACATGCTGATACCCTTTTAATAGTCTAAGACACATTTACTCCTATTCAAGAAGTCTGAGCCCAGTACCACCTCATGGATTAAACTGTTCTTTGTTAGAAACACATGGGATATTACTCTACCATCAATCTCCACCTGCAGCCAGATTTGTCTGAGCACAAGTTTTACTTTGTGATTGTTTGCTAATGTTACTTGGGTGAGTTTCAATGGGAGGACTTCAGTCTCAGGATTTTTTTAAGATGTGCTGGTACAATTCTTCCAATATCATGGAGATTTGACTCCCTGAATCCAACAATGCTGTTTCCTCAATTTCCTCAAGTGTCACTCTTATCTGGGAACAGTTCTGCGAAGCATAGTTCGGTACTCTGTCTTCCCAATAACAGACTAGATTTGACATTTCTTTCCCTATCTTTTTTAACATCTCTTTTCCTCTAGTCTTGCTGTTGATATGCCCTTGTTATTTTGTCACCTTCTTTTCCAACCTATCTCTATTACTTTTTTGAAGATTTTCACATTTCCCCTCAACTCCCTGGAATCTCACTTCCAGCCCTAATGACATTTTGTTTCTTAAATCTTTACATCCTTTGACATCTGACTGAGTTCTAGTTTTACAGTATTAGGAAACCTCTCCATCATCATCATTGTTTTCTTTTTCCCTGCTGGGTTATTCTTCACTTAGTGGCTCCATTACTGCCTCTATTCCACTTTCAGGTCTTTGAGGCTGGCTTTTTTTGCCATTTACCCATTTATTTCATCATGCTTCTCACTTATATCTACCTTTTGTCTTCTGGATGGTGATCTTGTCCACATATATAGTATTATTTTCAATTATTTATATATTTGCTCTGTTATACCACTTTAACTATATTTTATTCAATTACTTATTACGACTATGGTTTAACATTACTTTTATTCACTTAATTTCTCTCTTTTTAAATTATTTTCATAAAATTATTTTGTGCACATCACACTGAGCTTCCCTTATCCCCTGCCTTCATTTATTTCACCCTTCTGTGTTATATTTCTTTTACTCATTTATTCACTATAAATAAAAACTTATTCCAAGATCGCTCTTCAAACAATAATAATAAAAATATACAAACTAAGCTAACATTAAATTGTACACGTATTAGAATTGTTTTCAAGACAAAACAAAAAATTGATCGTGAATAGCATTATGATTCTAACTGTTATGTGCTGTCAAAAACAAAATTTCCTATCATGTAATTTCACAATTTTACATTATTCAATAAAGAATTCATTTCCCACTTTCTCTTTTTACAAAAAAACAATTATTTCCTAAGTCTGCCACTTGTTTTTATACAATACATAGTTTACGCTTGTATACAGAAGTCTTTGTTTCTACAACATTTTATTTATCTAACTTTTTAAATTTATTTTTACTATAAATATTTATATATGACAAAACAAACTAAATCAATAATATTGTAGCGATGAAAGGTCACTTCAAAAACAAAAAAAAAAATTTAAAGTTCTTATTTATTAAGATTCATAATCGTAAATTCTTTTCTCTTTTTTCAAATCTTGTCTCTATATAAAAAATCATTCCCAATATTTTTGAGATTTTGCGAGATTTTCTCTTTTCTTTAGTTATGTTTAGCAGCTGTGTTTTTCCTATATTGGCCTGTTAGATAAGGCCCTTACATGTTAGGTGCCAAAATTTTTGCCTGTACTGGTCAACTGCTTACTCCATTAATATTAGCATGCACATAAATTGAACATGAAAAGAAATATGGTGACATGCCAGAATAAGGAGAAATTTAAATACTTTACCAGAATATTATTATGGACACAGAAGACACTTATAAAAAGATTGATTCTTACATATCTTTGGGGAATGACTCTAAACCAACCCCTCACACCACTCCCAGAAGAAAAATTAATTCTCCTTCTGAAAGAATATGCAATTTCAGTTATTATTGGGCATGTATGAATATAAATATTTATTCAAACAAAGTTAATAAACAAGTATCCTCATGATAAATAAAGATTTAAGACCCGGTAAGATGATTTCCCATTTTCTAGCTCAGCGCACTCTATTCTCAGTTAAAGAATGGGGATTGGAAAACTTGCACAATTAATTAATAATATAATTAGAGAAAGTAAATGACAAAGAGTATGAAAAATATATGGTGGTAGTCACTTTAGAATTATAATATAAATCTTTTATTAACCCATTACTCAATTCCATTTATAATATGAATACAAAATATCCCCAGATTGATTAAATATTACAAACGAATATTACACACTACATAAATTATTTTAATAAAACAAAACTATAATCATAAAGAAATATTTGTCAAAGCAATCATTAAACTAAATAAATGGAAATTTTTTTCTTAATAAAAAAATGGATTAAATAACTAATACGTGAGAGAAAGTGATCTGTGGATTATAAACTCAGACATGTGCATTAAGCAAACATGGACAATTTAACAAGTTACATGAAAGATGTGTTTGTTTATGTATATTCATAAGAAATATATTTACGAAATGCATATTAACTTTTAAATAGAGTAAACACACACCAAAAATAGTATACCCAATAAAGTCTGTAAGCTTCATCCCTCTATGGGATTTGAGTGGGCTCTATATCTGTTCATTTACTGTGACAATGACTGGACTTGATTGCAGCATGAGTTCATAGAATTGATCATCATCACTTTGGTGTTTGAATCTCGGCATTTACATTCTTTTGGGATAGCAGGAGCAGAACTGGATAAACACACTGAGTGGGCTTCTACCCCAGAATCATTCTATATACCAGAGAGTGTGTGGTGTACATCTTTAGGCTGGACAATGGATATTATACACTATAAACAATCTTTTCTTGTTTTATGAATTCTAAATTTATAACTGGCTTCAGTGGCATGTTGCAATTAAGCTTACATCAGCATCAAGTTGTCTAGATAACTGATGTAACTCAACAGTTGTCTAGATAACTGATGTAACTCAACACCACTTAATTGTTCGATTTTTAAATGTTGATTACTGAGGTTAACTGCTCGAATGGTTATTTGAATGAATGCATGAATTAGTGTCCATTGTTTTAAAATGACTGAATGAATTTTTAATTAGAGTAAATTCCCCAGATTAAATTGAATCAGAGTCAGCATGCTTGCTAAAAAGGTTGCAAGACTTTGCGTGGTTCCATTAACAGCATTATCTTAACAATAATCTTAGTTTTCAGCTCTTAATAAAATTTGTCTTTGAAGAACAAAAATAAACTGCCTTCTTGCAACTTCTGAACAGAACTATCTCTCTTCAATATACCCTCAATTCAAGTATCCCTCCAAGGAAAAAAAATAATTAATTAAATCTTTTTTTGGTTTTACTAATTGGTTTAGATGATTCATCAATCATTCCAAAGCAATCACCTAACTGCTTTTTTAAGAATTTTTCCAATTAGTTTTTTTATCACCATTTAGATCACAATATTACTAATAAAAATTTTAATGAATGATAACATGTTTTTTCGTAATTACATTATACAATCGAAGTTTTAACAAAATATTTCGCTTATATTGGGCATTCTTCTCTCCCCACATTATCACAAGTTTAATCCAGTTGAAATTATTTTAGAATGCCTTTAGGCTTTTCTTAAATTTAAGACAATGATCCTCTTGGTCAAATGCAACTGAAGAGAAAAACAACCATTAAAACCTCAATCTTGAAATTATTTTTACCTTATTTTTAAATAGTAATATTTAAAATTTTTCTTTTTACATTTTGTAAACACTCAAAAAAAAAAAAATACATAATCACAATTTGTTAAATAAATGCCGTTTTCTTTATCAAACAAAAAATTTTAAAATTATAAACACATTTTAGCATTTCTTTTTCTTTTAAAAAAAAATAAAAACAAAAATTCAAAATTACAAATACATATTTCTAAGCCTTTAAATATTGGCTTTAATCATATGTGTGTGTGAGTTTATATTATAGCCACAGGTCTCTCTCTCTTAATTTATAACAAGTTTGATTATATACATAGTGAAGACCCCACCCATTAATGGATTTTTAACATATTTTCAGCCATTAATTTATTTAACATTATCTTGTGCTTGGCCACATCAAACATGCCTGGCACAATATATATATATTGTAATGTGCTGGTCGTTTCCAGAAGAGATACGGGGAGCAAATCATACTATGGTCGGACTTTGGGTCTTCGGACAGGATGCAAGAGATTCCGTGATGAAATACATAACCTATAATTGTACCTGCTTCTAGTAGACTAGCACTACCTATTTTTATTAATTTAGATACAATTTGGGTCAGTTAATCCAGTTCTTGCCCCTTTCTAGCCATGTTATACCACAGTATTCAAACTCAGGGAGTAATTGCTTGAGCTCTGTTATCAGGGAAGGAGATCACACTATTAGCAGTTATTGCACCTCTATATAAGTGATAATTAGTTACCAAAAATCAATTAAGCATAAGATATATAAAAATATGTATGTGTATTTCCTCTATCATAATAATAATATTGATAAGTGTAAAACTAAATAAGATAATAATGTTTATAATGAGTATGTGAATAATGAAGAGTTATAAAGCTGATGGCGGATATGGAAATAATGATGAGGTAGAGACCAAATTGAAATAACAAATTATATAAACATTTATTCATTAACAAAAAAAAAAATATGAATAACAATTACATCTGATACACTTGTAATTTATTTTGGCAAGGATGAATTTCTACCATATTGATATCTATAAAGATATCACTAAAATAAAATCCTTGCCCTAAACCCTATGGTAGAAGTTCATGTACTTGACTAATTATTTACAACAACGAATATGTAAAATTGTAATATGTCTATGTGATTGCGATTTTAGCTGGCTAATTTAAAATATGTATACAAACATAACAACAAAAAAAGTCTTTGTTGTCCAGATAAATCAATGGTTATAAATCATTGATTTATAAAAGCAATATAAAAGTAAGCTTAATTAATAATAAATAAATAAATAAAAATCTATCATTGGGTGTTGCTTACTGTAGGATAATATTAACATTTCTTACCTCTCAGTTTCCTATATGTGGTCAAAAGTCAGTCAGTTGGGGAGGTCAAAACTAGTAATTTTTTTTATTCTTTATACAATTAAAGATGATAATATATATATATTTAAATCTAATATGTCCGTCCTCATTACTCTCAAACAGAATTTCTCAAAAATGATAACACATTAGCTTCCAATTGTAAAAAATGAAAATAATACATAAAATTTACAATAGCCAAAATAATAAAACCAAAATCACAATTATTATCCCATTATGTTAATTAAAGTCTGATGAGTCTGCTGGAAAATTTTTATTTGCCAAATAAATTCCTATGATTGGAGATGAAGTTCTGCTCCCATGAAAAATAAAAATTTCTTGTCTGGGTCAAAAAATAATAATGTTCTCCAATTATCATGTCTTGGATTTGATTATGCATTTTATCTAAGGCAACAGATGATTTTCAAGTTTCTTCTAAATGGGCAGGTAAAATCTTTAACTTTTCATGGATTTATTGATGACGTATTATTACCCTATGGTACAAATTTTTCAGCAAGCAATCATGATATAAAATAATATATATTTATTGATTCATTTGCTTCTCAAAACTTCAATGATGATATTATTATATATCAAAACAATTAAGTATTGAATATTACTGCAACACATAAATTTAACTAAAATTGTCTAATTAGCAAATAATAAAATTTTTACTTTCAAATTATTTCCTCCACTTCAAATGATTGCTTTAAAAATTAAGCTTTTGATCACTTTGATTAATATTTAAATATATATATATTTAAATTCGAACATTCACATCCATTTTGTATTTGAATTTATTTTTAAGCAGACAAAAAAAAAATTCTATCTTCGAATGAAGAAGACTATATAACAATTAATAACGCATTGTAGGTCGCATGAAGTTTTTTTAAGCATTTTAACCTTGACATTTCCTATTGTTTAACAGAAATAATATAAATAAATGGGATTATAAATAAAAAAAAATAATTTATAAATATTTTAAATTTCATTTCTACAAATAGTTGCTATGTATTTAGATTTTAATTTAGTCATTGTTTTTTTAGGTTTATGTGTAAGTTTTTTGGTATAGTTTCCCCCAATTAGTAACATATAACACCTTTTATTCCAGTATTAATATACCTATCTGTTTTTCTTCTTTTCCTAGTAATTTAATAGTTTTTATTACTTCTTTTAAAAATAAAAATGTGTTTATGTAAATGTATGTGTTGGAAAGAAAAAAATGTTTATATGATAATTTGCTTGGCAATTTATTTATTAATCAAATATGTGTATGTGGCTCCAATTGGTAGAGTGTCTTAAATAATTGGATGGTGTATCAGGTTGTAGCTCATCACTACAACACCCATTTCCTTACAGGGTTATATATCTCACTTATGGCTAGAATTTTATCACTAACATATATGTACATGTTTGTTTAATGCTGGATTGAGTTAGGTTTCAATGAAGGGTTTTAAAAAATCTACTCCAATGTTGCTTAATTTTATCAGCTAGTCTTTCAAATTACTTTACACTTTCTTTTTATGGCTAAGTCATATATCATTTAAAGTGTGATTTGAACTTAGGTTTTTTTCTCTTTTCTTTTTATTGATGGTTATGTGGACCAAAAAATTAACTGGTAATGGGTCTCTATTTAGATGGTACATAAATTGATTTATTAGCCTTCATCCTGCTCCTTTTTTAAGTCTTACTGGATTTTTTGAAGGTCTAACTAATTATTAGAGCATCCATTGTTCTGTATGGATTGACTCTTCTATCTTGGTTAATGTCAAGATAACCAAATGCTTTTAAAGCATTAACCTGGGTATATCCTCATCAACAAAAAATATAAATATAATATCCCTAGTTATACTAATTTTTTTGAAATCACCTAGATATAAATATTGATATTTTCTCTGATATTGATTTTATCTCTTACTATGCTTTAATTATCACTTCTAGTTATTATTCCAGCTGGGGTTTGCATTCTATAAGCAACTGTATGTTCAGGTGGAGAGCCCAAAATATGGTTATAAGATACAGGCATTATATTTTCCATGTACCTCTCCTCCAATATCAATCCAATATGCATTATGATCAGATTGTTTTACTATTGTAAATGGCCCTTCATATTGATTGAAAAACTTATGGTACATGTTATATTGTGGTATACTTACATGTGGGTTTTTTATCAAGACTTTGTCCCCTACTTTAAAATTATAATATACTTTTCCTTTTTTTATCTTTATTTCTTAGGTCAGCCATTTTTTTAGCCTTTCATATGCTTGTAATCTTTCATGTTCCACATTTATTTTTGCAGGATATACTGGTATACGTATGAGTTGGTACACTCATTGATTGTTTTACATAGGTATACTTTCTTTTTTTTTTAAACAAAATTTTTTATTGGAGACCATTGCATTCAAATGCTACTAAGTTAACTTATACCATATATTTGCTTTTATTTACCATAAATAGTGGTTTAGTGGTAAAACAATGTAGGTGCATCCATTTATACTCTAACTGTTTTTGAAACATTCATAAAATAATTTTATATATTCTTAAAAATAATATTTATATAAAAAAGTAACGAAATTAGCATTAACTTTCTAGTATTAAGTTTTTTTCATAGAGTATATTATCTCAAAATAAGAATTTATGTTCATAAACTTTTGGGTTGTCCAGTGTACAAGTTCCAAGTTGCTGCTATCTTTGAGGTCCATCCCTTTATTGGTTTTTTAAGCACTAAAATTTCTATGCCTAATGAATGTAAAAGGACCTTCATATGTATTGCATAGTTTATGAAACTGGCAATCTCTTTGTTTAGTGATTTCTAATGTGGTATTCTCTATCATGTTCCACATGTTTTTCCTATCTGGGCTATCATGTTGATAGTAGAGTGAATTTAAATGCCACAGCAAGCATTTAAAATGGTCATAGCTTTTGTTATTATCAAACTTTGCTAAAATAGTGTGGTAATTGTGATAACTTATCTTGGTTGCAGTCTTCTGTGTTAACAATATTATATGCTGATAGTTGCAATATGGTTCATCTCTATCTTGTCTGGAGAATACTTTAATTTTGTTTTGATGGAAAATATGAGTATGATGGAATGTTTTTAAATATATATCCAATTCATTTTCCATCTCATTTTCTTCCATGTCTTCTGTCATGACATCTTTAGAATATGAGATTGTCTCACTTATTGTGAATTTATTAAGGTATTTAGCTTTAAGAATTTGAGAGCTTAGTTCTACTTGAGATGTGGCAGAATCATCCAACTGTTCTTGTCTCACTTTATGAGATTCGTAATCTATCTCATACTTTATACTATATAAAAATAGGTTTGTTGAGTACATTGAACTCTCTATCTGACTTTGTGAATATAGATGCCTTTTTGTCAATGTTGATATTGTGTTCATAGGGTTAATTAGTTGGGTAGCATCTGTGATAATTTTGAGAGGATCATCCCTTATCTCCGCTATTATCTGTTGAGTGAAAATGGATTCTGGGTTGTTGTCATTTATTCCACTGAGATTTTTAGCAACAATCTCCAGATCATTTTCTACTTCATTTTCTAATTTTTGACTTATATCACTATCAGTTGCCTTTTTTGTTCCCATGTTGCTCATATAACTATCTAACTTTGCTATTAATCTATTGTTATAGCTATCTATATTTCCTTCTAATCTATTGTTTTTGGTGTTTATTTTTTACCATTTCTTTTTCCAAGTTACTCATTTTACTATTGATTTCCATGATCATTTGGACAAGTCGATCCATATCTCCACCATTTTCCACAGTTTGTGCTAATGCAACTCTAGGTGCTTGTGTGACTTTATTGGTGTGGGTCTCTTGAGTTTAAAACACTATCTGGCTTTCTTCCTGCACCTGCGGGAAATGTTCAGTTTCGGTTATAGACTCCCCAGATGCTTGGCTATACAAAGCTTCTTTCTCAACAATAGTGGTAGTCATTTCTATTTCACTATCACTACCACTCTCTGATTCTGGTAAATGCTTAAGATCCATGATTAATAAATATTTCTTACTTCTGGTTAACATTAAAATTTTATTTTTAAATTTAAAATATATTATTTGATTTTATTAATACATAACTTTTATTTTCCATCTAAAAAACATGATATTTTATTTTCCCAGACTTATCTATTTTAACTACGATTTAATCAACGATTATTTATTTAATAGTTGGTCTCGGCCCATTTCATTATCTATATCCCTCAAATTGCATGTACCATTCTATATATAGTTCTCATTTAATATAATTATTTATAATAATGAAAAATATTACATACACTTTTCAAACTATAATTATATGAATCAATTATGTGTTAGACGTGTAATTTTATAGAGGTTATATATATGCAAAATCGATTTAAAATAAAAAAAGATTTCAAACTAAAAAAATATTATTATTATTATTTTAATGTGTTTAATAGTTGGATCTCCTTGGAGACTTGATATTCATGCTGAAACTTTGGGTGCCAGATGTAATGCGCTGGTAGTTTCCAGAAGAGATAGGGGGAGCACATCTTACCATGGTCGGTTTTTGGGTCTTCGGATAGGATGCAATAGATTACACAATGAAATACATAATCTATGATTGTACCTGCTTCCAATAGACTAGCTCTATGTGTTTTTATTAACTTAGATACAATTTGGGTCAGTTCATCCAATTCTCACTTCTTTCTAGCCACGTTATACCACCGTATTCAAAGTCAGGGAGTAATTGCTTGAGCTCTCTTATCAGGGAAAGGGATCACACTAATAATAGTTATTGCACCTCTATATAGGTGATAATTAATTACTAAAATCAATTAAGTATAAGATATATAAAAATATGTATGCATATTCTCTTTATCATAATAATAATATTGATAAGTGTAAAACTAAATAAGATAATAATGTTTATAATGGGTGTGTGAATAATGAGGAGTTATAAATTTGATGGTGGATATGGAAATAATGATGAGTTAGAGACCAAATTAAAATAATGAATTATATAAACATTTATTGACTAACCAAAAAAAAATATGAATAACAATTAAATCTGATACACTTGTAATTTATTTTGTCAAGGATGGAATTCTACCATATCAATATCTATAATGATATTAATAAAAATAAAATCCTTGCCCTAAACCCAATGGTAGAAGTTCATGTACTTGACTAATTATTTACAACAAAGAATATATAAAATTATATGTATATGTGATTACGGTTTTAGCTGGCTAATTTAAAATATGTATACAAACATAGCAACAACAAAAAAATCTTTGTTGTCCAGATAAATCAATGGTTATAAATCATTGATTTATAAAAGGAATATAAAAGTAAGCTTAATTAATAATAAATAAATAAATAAAAATCTATCATTGTGTGTTGCTTACTGTAAAATAATATTAAAATTTCTTACCTCTCAATTTCCTATATGTTGTCAAAAGTCAGTCAGATGGGGAGGTCAAAACTAGTAATTTTTTTATTCTTTATACAATTAAAGTTGATAATATATATATATAATATTTCCCCCTCATTACTCTCATACAGAATTTCTCCAAAATTATAACACTTTAACTTCCAATTGTAGAAAATGAAAATAATACATAAAATTTACAATAGACAAAATAATAAAACAAAAATTACAATTCTTATCCCATTTTGTTAATTAAAGTCCAATGAGTCTGCTGGAAAATGTTTATTTGCCAAATAAATTCCTATGATTGGAGATGAAGTTCTGCTCCCAGGAAGAATAAAAATTTCTTGTCTGGGTCAAAAAATAATAATGTTCTCCAATTATCCTGTCTTGGATTTGATTATGCATTTTATCTAAGGCAACAGATGGTTTTCAAGTTTTTTCTAAATGGGCAGGTAAAATCTTTAACTTTTCATGGCTTTATTGATGACGTATTATTACCCTATGGTACAAACTTTTCAGCAAGCAATCATGATATATAAATAATATATATTTAGTGATTCATTTGCTTCTCAAGACTTCAATAATGATATTATTATATATCAAAAAAATTAATTATTGAATATTATTGCAACATGTAAATTTAACTAAAATTGTCTAACTAGCAAATAATTAAATTTTTACTTTCAATTTATTTCCTCCACTTCAAATGATTGCTTTAAAAATTCAGCTTTTGATCATTTTGATTAATATTTAATATATATATATTTAAATTAGAACATTCACATCCATTTTGTATTCAAATTTATTTTTAAGCAGTCAAAAAAAAATAATGTTCTATCTTGGAATGAAGAAGACAATATAACAATTAATAATGCGTTGTAGGTTGCATGAAGTTTTTTTAAGCATTTTAACCTTGATATTTCCTATTGTTTAACAGACATAATATAAATAAATGGGATTATAAATAAAAGAAATAATTTATAAATATTTTAAATTTCATTTCTACAAATAGTTGCTATGTGTTTAGATTTTAATTCTGTCATTGTTTTTTTTTAGGTTTATGTGTAAGTTTTTTGGTATAGTTCTCCCTAGTTAGTAATATATAACACCTTTTATTCCAGTATTAATATATCTATCTGTTTTTCTTCTTTTCCTAGTAATTTAATAGTTTTTATTACTTCTTTTAAAAATAAAAAGATGTTTATGTAAATGTATGTGTTTGAAAGAAAAACTGTTTATATGATAATTTGCTTGGCAATTTATTGTTTAAGCAAATATGTCTATGTGGCTCCAATTGGTAGAGTGTCTTAAATAATTGGATGGTGTATCAGGTTATAGCTCATCACTACAACATATATATATAATTATTAATGATCATAAATTACATATAATCATTTTAACAAATGAAAATATTACATACAAATAATTAAATCATTATTTGTATGATCTAATTAATATAAGACAGTTTCAATATTGTAATCTTAATATTTAGATATACATATTTTATATAAGTTACAAAATCTTTATTCATGATCTTTTCAACTATTAAATCATGTAGTGTTATAAATTTAAAAATATGTTTACAATGGGTAAATAGAATATATTTATATTTTAAATATAAGATAGTAGATATATAAAGAATTTTTATATATTATAAAGGGTTTTCATCGATTAGCTCCTGCACACTGCTTGATGACTCTATTGCTAGTCAAAAACCAATGGATATAACATTACCAGATTGATTTCCAATTTAATTTTTTTTATACTACTCTTATACTACACTATATATGTAAGTGCATAGTGCTGGAATTTGCAGGGAGGAGGATCTGATGGTTTTGCTGATCCGAAGGATCGTCTGTCACATGTGTGACAATTTGAAAACATTATCCATGTCAGTGCACAGCACTGGAATTCATAAAGAGGGGGATCCGATGGTTTTTCTAATCTGAAGGATCATCTGTCACAACATACACAACATTTTGAAAAACAAAATTGTTTAATAAAATATATTTTCTTTTTTCAATTAACATCTGATCAAAAAAAAAAGTTTTCAACACTATTTTAAAACAATTTACAAAACACAATTTGATTTTAAAATTTCCTTCTGATCACACCAAGCTTATGCTTTAAAAGTCTTGTAGATGACCCTGCACAAAATACATTTTGTGCGATTTCTGTATAATTCTGGAATGTATACTTTTGAATTTCGTTTAATCTTAAAAATATGTGTATGGAAGCATGTCTTTTGTCTTACAATTAATACTATCTAAAACTACATCAGATCATCTGAAAAATAAGTACTTCAAATGCACAAGCAAAGACTTAAGACAATTTGAATTCTACACACCCTCACATTATCCTGTGACGATCTGTGAAGTGTGTGATAGTACCACAAAGGACAAAAGCTGCTTAGAGGCTAATATGAACAGAACTGTTTTATAGGCCATGTGAGCAGGATATTTCTGTGCTTTTTCATGAAAACAATGACATCAGGCATTGTGCAGGAGCTAACCGATGACAACCTTATAAAGTTTAAATTATTTATTTGTTAAATAAATAATTATGTTTTATATTAAACTAAATGAATTCTTTAATTTATTTTATTTATTTATTTGATTTTATAAGATAAGATTAAACATTTAATATATAATATTTATTGATTATCTTATTAACTTAATGAAACCATTTTGAAGACTTAGTAATATCTATTATTATCAGTCTAGTATATTGATAGGAACACCTGAAGAGATACAATTGTTAAACTTCCCTGAGTTTGAAATCTGAGCATAACGGTTAAATCAATTAAGGTGAAAATTGATTTCATGTTAATTAGATATAATTTATATTAATAATTCAGTAATAAATTATTTATTTGGAATAGATATACTTTTATATTAAAATTAAATCACATCATTCATGGCATCCTATATGAAGATGTTAAATCTGATTATAGTGAAATGTGACTGCCTTAACTTATCTCATTGAGAGGATATGTACCATTACAATAAATAAATAAATATATTGTATCTGCCAACAAGATAATAACCTCTATAAATTTTACAAATCCATAAATTAAACTATAGTTTTATTTTCTTTAGTTACAAATTTATACGCTAATTATTTCCAAATTATTTTCAAATTTATAGTAGCAATTATGAGACCCAAATATTATATTAGACAGGATCCCCATCCTTTTAACATTAAACAAATATCTCAGTATTGGCTTAATTGCATTAGAATACCAAGATACTCCTCCTTATTAAGTATCTAGATATTCCTATGACTAACAATAATATCTACATAACTATAATAAAATATCTATGAACTTTAATGTGAATTAATTAATAAGCTTATACTATCACTTTATTGTATATTTGTTTCCAATCATTACTATTCTTATAGAGCTATAATTACTACTACTACTATTACTACTACTGCTACTGCTACTACAGCTACTACTACTACTGCTACTGCTACTACTACTGCTGCTGCTACTACTACTACTACTACTACTACTACTACTACTACTACTACTACTACTACTACTACTAATAATAATAATAATAATAATAATAATAATAATAATAATAATAATAATAATAATAATAATAATAATAATAATAATAATAATAATAATAATAATAATAATAATAATAATAATAATAATAATAATAATAATAATAATAATAATAATAATAATAATAATAATGAGATCTTAGGATTATCACAGACTCTTAATTATCTATTTATTCAACCTATAAGATATAAAGAGGGATTTTATTTAATTCTATAATTAATATAATAATTATGAAAACTGGAAATTACAATAATTGTAAATAAAACTATCTTACTGTTTTATGTTTTTATAATATATAATACATTAATAATAAATAACTACTTTTATTTCAATTAACATAATAATATATAATTTTAACAATAAAATAATTACTAACCTGATTTTTCAATAAATAAACATACTTTGCTACATTTATAATATATACTTCATTGATGACTTATGTGATCATAGTAATTTATAATAGATTAATATATTTTTTTAAATATATTATTTTTAAATAATTACTATACATTATCTTATTATTAATTTTATTCAAAATTTAAATTTTACACTTTAGTTAATTTGCATAGTACATTTAGTACGGTGTGACAATGGTGTAGTAGTGATGATTTAGACCAAAGAAACACAAGTATAAATACTTAATTCATCTTATAACTATTAAATTTATTAACATATTATTTACAAAAAAAATTAATAATTATATTTGTATTAATAAATGCTTTAATAAATTACAATATAAAGAAAATTATATAATAATATAACACAACAAAATTATTTAAACATTCAAACCTTTTTATATTATCTTAATGATTATTGTCAAGAACTATAATTTATCTATCTTTTTTTTAATAATATAAGGTTTTATTGTTATAGCTTAACTTTATTATCTTATCCAATACAAGTGTATATCCTGATTGTCGTATAACATATTATTGATAATCAATAACCTTTTAGGTCTACTATTTACCAATCATTGTTATTTGGAGCTTCTGTTAACAAATATAATTTATAAATCTTGATAATTCAAAATTTATAAGAAGATTAAAAAATGTGTATTTTTTTAAAACAAAATCATCTCATTTTAATATTCTCAGAGATCAATAAACTTTTTCTATTATATCTTATAACATATTTATGTTATATAGTGCTATGTTTATAAAATGTAATACTAATAATCAGCCATAAAGCTAATGCACATGCACTTTGTAGATTTTTAATTATAAATGAATACTCTCACTTTCAAACACAATATAAAGTCTTTGTGAAAAAATAGAATGAATCCATAAACTTTTTGACCCAAACATTTATATATGGCCAAATTTTAAGCATTTGGAAAGGGGAGCATGAAGATGTTAAATGATCACTTTAAATTACTTTTACTATGCTTAAATAAATGATGCTTTCAAAATTTTCTAAAATTTATATGTCATTCTTATTTGAAATTAAATATATATAAATAAAATATTTATTTTACATAGCACTATGATGTATCGTAAATTGTAGAAAATTTTGCAAGTGTCATTCATTTAAGCATAGTTAAAATAATTTAAAATGATCATTTAACATCTTCACACTCATTTCCAAATGCTTAAGATTTGTTCCTACATAAATGTTTGGGTCAAAAAGTTAGATGGATTCATTCTATCTTTTCACAAAGACTTTATCTTGTGTTTGAATGAGAGTATTCATTTATAGTTAAAAATCTACAAAGTGCATGTGCATTAGATTTATGTCTGATTATTAATATTACAGTTTATAGACATAGTGCTATATAAAATAAATATTTTATTTATATATATATATTTCATTTCAAATAAGAATGACATATTGTAAATTCTAGAAAATTTTGCAAGCGTCATTCATTTCAGCATAGTTAAAATAATTTAAAGTGATCTTTTAACATTTTCATGCTCTCATTTTCAAATGCTTCAGATTTGCCCATACATAAATGTTTGGGTCAAAAATATAGATGGATCCATTCTATCTCTTCACAAAGACTTTATTTTGTGTTTGAAAATGAGAGTATTCATTTATAGTTATATCTTATGACATTTATTATTTTTGATCCCTTTCACTCTAGTCAATAAAATTGTAATTAACAATTAATAAACTATTGATTTTTTAAATTACAATCAATCTTTCTAATAGTATTCAATTCTGTGAATAAATCAAAATAAAATATATAATATTGTCTACTTTATAATTATGAAAAAATATCATATCTTTAAATAACTTACTTTTAAATTTTATTATACTATAATGAATTTTAATATAAAATATTTTGGTACATCATAAATAAGAAATTCATATATTTATTATATCTAGTACAAACTTAGACATTACTCTCTATTTCCAATTTTACCAATGCAATTTTCCTTGCTTTCATCTTTAATCTATATCTGTTTCTTATATATCTTATAAATAATAAACTATATATAATTGTAAGCGAGTATTAAATATAAGTATACTATAATTATATTAAATTAAATATAAAATCAAAATTTAAATATCACAATATATATTTTAACATTATACGTTTAACACATATTTTATCCTCTTTAAATTAATATGTCATAACGTTTATATTTATAACTACCCAAATTATTATTTATCCCTATTTATTATAATCATTTAATAACGCTTAACAAAGTAAAAATTTAGATAATTAGCTACACCCATAAATAAATGAAATACGTTATTAATTTTTATAGAGTTAGTTATCCCCTTCTTTATAAAACTATTCAAACACAACAACAAAAAAAAAAATTAGACTATTTTTTTTTTAAAAAACATAATATCATTTTACCAAATTTTCTCCTTGAGGAGTTTTAATTTCTATAATAAACAAATCGTTTGAAACATTTTAAATAACTAAAAGTTGGCATCCAATCTCTCTGATCTAACGTTTTCCTAGTCATATAATAAAATGCAAAATTCCAACATAAACAATTATTCACGATTTGACATTTTTTTTAACTTGACACCAGAACTTATTTCCAACTTGATTAAATATATATTTTATGATAGATTACTTTCTTTTTATTATGATATTACAGTTTTACAAATCGAACATTATATTTCACTATTCACACTATCTCCTAGGTATTCCTTGTAAATATTATCCTTTGATTTTAATATTTTTTACAACATTCCCTTTTAGTGAAGATCAATGTTATCTTCAACATATGTAATATATATTTTAAACAATAAAACATTTATACCATAAGTTTATTCAACCATTTCTATCAAGATTCATATCTATTCCTTATTATTTATGATCATTATTTATTTAAATTTCTCACCCTCATAGTACTTTTCAATTTCACTTAAACAAAAAATAATTCACTTATCTTCGTAGTAAACAGTGACAGTTTTATAAAAAATGGAGACAAAATATTTCTCTAATTATTTTCTCTTTGAGTTCATACAACATCAACCTTTTAATTTTATATGAGACATCTATAATGTAAATTTCTTCTGTAAAGTTCTTCATAGATAACTGTTTTACTGGAATAATATATCATCTTCTAATATATTTTATATAATTTCAATTATTAGCCAGATACACACCTGCTTACTCTCTTTTAGTATTAAGTCTAACCTTTTTTTAGGTAAATATTTCCATTAATATTATTTACTGATTTAATTTTCATTATCTTACAGTTTTTGCAATCCACTTTGAAATGAATATTTTTCTTTTGGCTTATCAACACATTCCAATCCAGTCATTTATAATTTTTATTACAGATGTTATCTTGTTTAGTAATTAACATGTTATGTATTAATATAATATTTATTATTTTTTCTTCAAACTAATTTGGTATCAGATAACATGTTTGCATAAATTCACAACTTTTTCATTCCATTGCTTTTTGTAATTTTAGAGATATAATGATACAAAGATATTTTCAAGTTAATGAATATTGATTTACCACCTGTAAAAATTTAAAATTTCTTTACTCCATAGTTTAGAAAAAAAATTATAAAACAGTTTTAGGTCATTAAATAAATAGTAATTAATTTATTTTTTAAAGTAAAAATAATATTATTTAAAAAATTTAAGCTAAATTTTACAGAAGAACTGAATTACTTTCTTCCTATCCATAATTTTTTCAATTAAACTCTAAAAAACACCATCTGCTTATTTTAAATACATTTCAAACCATAATATTTCATTGGTTAATTTTTCTAATCTCATTATGATGCATATTTAATTAGCTATAAACAGTTTGAATAATTTTTAAAGCTAATAGTATTCTTAAAAATATTTAATAACAAAAAATATCTTTAATAAACTTAATAAAAAATACATTTAACTTTAAACTAATTTAAATAATTTTAAATTTATCTTGTACACACTAAATTCTAAATTGATTCTATAAACTTTTTTATCAAAAAAATAATAAAATAAATACTCTTTTAGTCATTTTTAAAAAAAATAAATTAACATTTTACTGGAAATAGCCATTACTTTATGATGACATATGTACATAGACTAGATTATCTATATCTACAGTGCATATTATTATTTATAAGATTATATTTAAACTTCATTACAATTTAAATATTAAAAAATTAAGTAGTAACAAATCCATTAAAATTATATTTCATTATTTTTGATCACATATATGCTTTTACAATAAATACTTTAACCAAGACTTAGAAAATGTATACTAATTCAAGTTAACTTACTTTAGGTTCAAATTACAACACAACCAATGAGACCTTTATCTTTTTTGGTTTAACAGCTAAATACATTGATTTTATAAAATTTAGAATTATTCCCCTAAAATTTACTTCCAATTTAATTAAATATAGGATATACCAATATAAATGGGATCATTTACCTCTCTCATCTATTAATTTTAAATTTTATAATGCTTAACACTCTCATTAAAACTATTAATCTTTCACTTCCTAAAATAATCCAACATAAAATTATTTTCACCCTTGAAATCATGTATTACATTCACTAATCTACTTTTGTAAAACTTAAATCAAATTTGAAATACAATGATATTTTAAGAGAATAATTCTTATAGGTCATCATTTCTAAATCTACTTACAGCATTCAATTTATACTCTAAAAGAATAAGCAATGAGGCTTTGTGCATTATATGTTTCCCCTATATATTATGCAGTGGTAAACATAAAAACATGCTTGACAATTTTGTAAGTACCCTCTTATAAATTAAAAACCTTTTAAAATTAATTCTTATGGACATTATTTATGTGGGGTGTACATAATAATACAGTATCGCTTATTTTAATTGTACGTGGCATATTATGTGACTGTTTAACTTTTTTCTTTCTCAGAAATTTTAGCTTAATTTTCATTTTTTCTAAATCAATATGGGTATGAATATCTTCCCTAACTATTAAAAAAAGTTTTAATTAATATAGGCTCATGTATACTATAAGGAAGTCTTAATGGGAAAATGCTCATAGACATATGACAAGTTATATTAATATAATTTATAATTTCAGGCAATTTATGAACCCACTGAGTATGATCATCTGGAACATAGTCTCAGAATAGTATACTTAATTCTCTCATTATGCACTTACAAGAATCATTGTGGATTCCTTATGGAGATTATAATATGTCTTATTCCTTGAGTTTGGATCCAGTCATTCCATTTATGAGACATAAATGCAGTGGCATGATCAGTTAATATATTATCAGGTTTTCCAATAGAAGGAAATTGATCTTTATTAGCAATTTAATGACATTGTTAGCATGCTGTTTTTGGATTGGAATATGATAATACCAATTACTAAATACATCCTATGCAAATAGTATAAACTTTTTCCAGTTAAAAAATGGATGAGACCTTTAAACATTGATTGCTGACAATTTATTAGACCAATCTACGACACTAGTTTGCAGTACACCTGCATAAGACCTACTGCAAGATTTTGATTTAAGTCAAATGTTATATAAAGGAGTGAAATACTTAGTTTATCAAAACTGTATTACTAGCATTTCTATAGCAATGGATCACTAAACACCACATAAAAATGGCTTTTAGACTACTAACATTTTATTGTCTTGTAAAAATATATAATATATTAAATCAAATACATTGCTTTAAATGTAATTAAAAATATGTAGGATAAAATAGTTTGACCACCATTAATTATATTTCTTTTACATAGATTGTCTACTTCACTGCCACTGTTCCATATGTACTACTGATAATTTTAATGATTCGTGGAGCTCTTTTAGATGGAGCAGGAACTGGTCTATTATATTTTATAGCACCAAACTGGGAAAAATTAAAAAATTTTGAAGTAAGTATTAATAAAATACAAATAACTTGATAATAATAAAATACTTCTGTGAAGTTTATATATATATATATATATATATATATATATATATATATATATATATATATATATATATATATATATATATATTGTAACAGTATATAATATGTCATTACAGTAATTTAAGATTAAAATAAAAATTTAAGTTGTAAATAAAAAACTAAAAGCTAAAATTAAAGAGTTGTTCAATGTACATATATATATATATATATATATATATATATATATATATATATATATATATATATATATATATATATACATCTGTGCAAATATATATATATATATATATTTGCACAGATGTAAAACTTTAAAAATTATTTTTCTTTAAAAAAAATATCTGAATGTACTTTTTAATAAAAAAGTACAAGATCTAAAGATAAAATATTCTTGTAAATGGAAATGATGTGTTTATTAATTATTGAAAAGCAAACTAGCCCTTGGGTCTCTTATAGAAAAAAGTCAGATGAAAGATATAGATAAGAGAATAAAAAAAGTTTAGAATGTCCAATAGAAGCAGTAACCAATTGCTTGGACCTGAATGAAAATTATTGGAACAGGAAACAGTGTTCAATGAATCCGGAGGAGTACTATAAAACAAAAAAAATATTCAAATTAAAATAGTTCCAGCTTGATTTCATGAGAAGGGCAATAAGATGCACTTGTCACTCTCTTTCACTTATTTAAAATAAAATGACTGTAATACCAGGATTGAACCAGCTAAGGTCTCCTCCAGAACAACAGACTGGACTTCAAATAGAGACGTCTCGAGAATTGGCAGCAGGAACACGGATTCTTCTACTGTAAGACATGAACTATGAAATTTAATGAAGTTAAGAACTTTTGTTAAGATTGGACAAACTTTAATATTCAGTTAACCTAAGTTTTAAAATGAACTTTTATCTGACTTAAGTTTCCAAATTAATTATTGTTTAATTTTTATACATTTGAGTTTGCTAAAAATCATTTCCATTTTTCTTTTTCTTTTTATTAATATTTATTGTATAAATTATTTAAATGCTTTAAATTTAAGTTGGGTATAGATGCTTGTATAGATTTGTTAATGGTTAATTATGTTTTTGGTTTTTATATTTGGTCAAAATATATAGACATTCAGTAAATAATGATACCTTACTGTGAGTATCTAAAATGTATTTATTCAGATGTCTTTCTAGTTATTGATGTCAAAGCAGCATCTTATGATGAATGCCATTGGGTTTCTTGTAAATTTCCCTCTGAAATTCCATCAATGACTTTATATTTTGATCATTTATGTTTACTTTGAAATGTTTTTGATGGTGAAATCTATGTAACCGATCTATACTCAACATTATAAAACAAACTTTTAAAGAATCCATCTGTGCGAAATTATATAAATGTTAAATTTAAGTCAGATGTGAATGGCTATATATATTTGTAAAGTTATATTAATTAATTAAGGGAGGGTCAATCTTGGGTTATTTGTTTCGTAGTTAAATTGGGTCAATGGATTGGATATATTGGTGTAATTAGTAGATGTAGTATGAGGTTCGCTATGTGCAGGATCGCATTATATGCCACACACACCCTTTTTTCTTATGGAAGGATAGTAAGATGGAAAATGCAGTCCCTTCCTATGGAGTTTTTTTGCTCTTCTCGTCAGATAGATGTAGTATTTCTATCTGAACGAGAGTCAATGTCTTCTTAACCATGCTGTTCAGATGTACAGTCCTGACAGTATGGTATTTTGTGCTGTCGTATTCATACTGCATTGAATACATCGATATATTGGATGGATTGACGTCGGTTTGACTGCAAACTTTTGGCCTAAGGTTAAATAAGGGATAGAATATTTTCTTTTCAAATGCAATCTATGTAGTTTATTCATACTCAACACTCTTAAAAAATATTATTAAATTCATCTGTACAGATGGTGTAAAATTTTAAAATAATAATTTAAATTAAAAGTTAATATTAAAATCTAAAATAATAAATGTTTATTTCTCAAATTCTAAATGATTATATATGTGCGTAAATTAATAAATGTTTGTGTATTAATTACTGGCAATGGTTTTTATTTTTTTATATTTAAGATATAGATTAAATAAAGATACATATTATTATCTCTGCATCTCCACTCAGCTAGTGGTAAGGGCTGACAGACTTAATAAATAAAAAGTTAGATCTTTAACAGCATGTATCTGCCTACTTTATAAATTTTCTAGGTTCAAGTAGCCTAGTGGTGCTCTGTATGCAGATATAGTAAGACTGGGATCTTCCTTCTTTTCAGACCATTATAATATATATATTATATATATATTGTAACGATCCGGAGAATGTGGGACTTAACGTAAACTGCACTACGGGGCACCATCTAGGCACTTGAACCTAGAAAAATTTATAAAGTAGGCAGATACGTAAGAAAAAAAAAATTTTTTTTTTTTATTTTGATTCCGGTCGTTAGCCCATGTCACTAGCTCAGTGGAATAGCAGAGATTAAATAATATAATATCTTATCCAATTATATTTCAATATTAAATAAATAAATAAAATAAGCCACTGCCAGTAATTAGCATACAAACATTTATTTATGCACATATATATAAGATTTAAAATTATTTTAGTATTAGTTTTACATTTTAACATTTAACATTATTTTTAACTTTGATTTTTGACTTTAATTTACCTTTAATTACTATTATATTCTAATTTTACATTTTTAATTAAGTTCGCACAGATAAATTTAGGAAAGCTTGTTTATCATGTTGAATATAGATCGGTTACATAGATTTCACAGTCAAAAACATTTCGAAGTAAACATAAACGATCAAAATACAAAATTATTGATTACTGACAATTGCGGAGAGAAATTTGTACGTAACCCAATAGTATTCATCATAAGATACTTGCATTGTCACCAATAACTTAAAAGACATCCGAATAAATACATTTTAGATACTCACCGTAAGGTATCATTATTTATCGAATGTCTATATATTTTGATCAAATATGAAAACGCAAAACATAGTTAACCGATAAACAATCCATGCAAGCATCTATAAACAACTTAAATTTAATGCATTTTTATTTAGGGTCAAGTATGAACAGACCACATAGATTTGCATTTGAAAATAAAATATTCTATCCCTATTTAACCTTAGGCTAAAATTCGCAGTCAAACTGGCATCAATCCATCTGATACATCGATGTATTCAATGTAATACGGAATACGGCAGCACCAAAAAAGATTAAGAGAAGATATTGACTCTCAGTAGATAGGAATATTACTTCTTTCCAATGAGAAGAACAATAAAAAAAAAACTCCATAGAAAGGAACTGTGCTCTGCGTCTTATAATTCCTTCCATAGGCAAAACGGGAGAGTGCGGCGTATGAAGCGATTCTGCCAGTAGCGAATCTCCGATTACATCTACTAACTACATCAATATATCCAATCCATTGACCCAATCTAACAACGACACAAATAACCTAAGATTACCCTCCCCTAATATAACTTTACAAATCTATACAGCCATTCACGCCCCACTTCAGTTTAACATTTATATAATTAATTTAACGAAAAACAAAAAACAAAATCAAGATAAAAACTTAAAGAACAAAAAATAAATAAATGGAAATGATTTACATAAATAAGAAAAAAAAAATACATCAAATAACACTATTAATAAAGAATTTAGTTTGGTCAGATAGGATTCTATTTGTAACAATTAAATTACTAGGAAAGTTTAAAATTTAAAGTTCTTAGTGTTTTCAAAATAATATTGTTCGTGATATTTTATAAAGTTCTTACGGTTTTAGAAATGTTCATCTTTTACAGTTGCTTGCCATTTGAAATCCAGCGTTAAATTTCCTGATGATCCTGTGGTCCTCTGAATATAAGAAAAGCGATGTTTTATTTTTCCATTTTATAACAACTGAAGGGATTGAACGTGTGTCTTTTTCAATCCCTTCTCCTTCACTTCCGCACTAACACATATCTGTCACATCGTAAATAATCAATAATCACTCCCTAATAATTTCCAAACTTGTCCTTTTATATTACTTTGAAAGGTTGACTTAACATTACATCATCGATGTAATGATCCTTTTCGTTGAGGTCTGATTTCCCAATGGATTTATTTCATTTGCTAAAAGTTTCTATTATTTTCCTTACTGACCGATGTTTTTACATTTAAATGCCCAAGGCTGGTTTACATTTGAGTAATTAAATTTATCATTTCCATTTCTGATTAATTTCTGTGTTTTTCAAGATTAAAGATATATTTTTATCTCTAAATCTTTTTAAGTTTTTGTTTTTAAAATACCTTTTCTATTTTTAATACAGTTTTATTTTAATAATTTTTTTTTATCTGTGCGATTTAATATATATGAGTTTAAGATGATATTTAATTTCAATTTTTAATTCTTAAAGAAAATTTTTAAATGCAAACTTTTTAATTTACTTTCATGTTTAATAAATAAAAAAAAACAACAATGTAACGAACATCTGTGCTTGTTACATATCAGTAAAGTTGCTTAAAAAAAATCAAAAAAAAAATGTACTTAGGGTTAGTAATTACGGTACATGATTAACAAAATTTATAAAACATTCGGTTAATAATTTTACAAAAAGACTATATACAAAAAGAAAAAGAAAATGTTGACTATCCCTTACCTAAGGACCATTTACATTTACACCCCTCCCCACAAGAGTTCTATTTTATTTTATACATTTTATTTTTACACATGGCATGACAAGCAAGTTATTTTATAAATTATTTATTTAAGAAGGTTGCATTGAAGTAAATACATTTTGAAAGATAATGGATTTATACGTGTATATTTGCAGCACAATTATAAATACCACCAACTTATTTATGACTGATTAAAATGCTTAAATAGGATTACACTGAAGTAAATTCCCAATGGTACTCTCCGTAAGGTACCACACTTACCATCATAAACTTGCGTGGCTGTGCGCTCCTATACACATTAAAACATAATTTATATTAACAAAATATCAATCACAACCTTTTGACTTTCTTTTTAATGAAATACAGTTTAAAATTATTTATACTTTCTAGTGTTTAATATATGTGCTATTTCTTTTACTGGCAGAGCTTTTATAGGATCTAAAGTATACGACTTTATGTAAACAGATAAAAATGTTTCATTTTGAGAAGAATTTGTTCAGGGTATACGTGGCTTATTAAACATCGGCCCAAGTTGGGAAAGCCAATTGTAATGATCTGGCAAAAAGACTTAATGTGATCTGCACTACAAGGCACTATCTAGGCATTTGAACCTAGAAAATTTATAAAGTAGGCAGATACGTAAGTAAAAAAAAAAATTTTTTTTTTTTTTAAAATTTTGATTCCCGTCGTTAGCCCATGTCACTAGCTCTGTGGAATAGCAGAGATTTAATAATATAATCTAAGAGTATATATAAAAAAAGAATAAAATAAGCCACTGCCAGTAATTAACACACAAACATTTATTTATTTCACATATATATATAAGATTTAAAATTATTTTAGTATTAGTTTTACATTTCAAAATTTAACCTACATTTTTAACTTTGATTTTTGACTTTAATTTACATTTAATTACTATTATATTCTAATTTTACATTTTAATTAAGTTCGCACAGATAAATTTATGAAAGCTTGTTTATAATGTTGAATATAGATCGGTTACATAGATTTCGCGGTCAAAAATGTTTCAAAATAAACATAAACGATCAAAATACAAAATTATTGATTACTGACAATTGCGGAGGGAAATTTATATGTAACCCAATAGTATTCACCATAAGATACTTGCATTGTCACCAATAACTTAAAAGACATCCGAATAAATACATTTTAGATACTCACCGTAAGGTATCATTATTTATCGAATGTCTATATATTTTGATCAAATATGAAAACCCAAAACATACTTAACCGATAACCAATCCATGCAAAAGTCTATAAACAACTTAAATTTAATGCATTTTTATTTAGGGTCGAGTATGAATAGACTACATAGATTTGCATTTGAAAATAAAATATTCTATCCCAATTTAACCTTAGGCTAAAATTCGCAGTCAAACTGGCATCAATTCATCTGATATATCGATGTATTCAATGTAATACGGAATACGGCAGCACCAAAAGATTAAGAGAAGATATTGACTCTCATCAGATAGGAATATTACTTCTATCTAATGAGAAGAACAATAAAAAAAAACTCCATAGAAAGGAACTGCGCTCTGCGTCTTATAATTTCTTCCATAGGCAAAATGGGAGAGTAAGGCGTATGAAGCGATTCTGCCAGTAGCGAATCTCCGACTACATCTACTAACTACATCAATATATCCAATCCATTGACCTAATCTAACAATGACACAAATAACCTAAGATCACCCTCCCCTAATATAACTTTACAAATCTATACAGCCATTCACACCCGACTTAAGTTTAACATTTATATAATTAATTTAATGAAAAACAAAAAAAATCATGATAAAAACTTAAAGAACAAAAAATAAATAAATGGAAATGATTTTATATAAATAAGAAAAAAATACATCAAATAACACTATTAATAAAGAATTTAGTTTGGTCAGATAGGATTCTATTTGTAACAATTAAATACTAGGAAAGTTTAAAATGTAAAGTTCTTAGTGTTTTCAAATTAATATTGTTCGTTATATTTTATAAAGTTCTTACGGTTTTAGAAATGTTCATCTTTTACAGTTGCTTGCTGTTTGAAATCCAGCATTAAGTTTCCCGATGATCCTGTGGTCCTCTGAATATAAGAAAAGCGATGTTTCATTTTTCCATTTTATAACAACTGAAGGGATTGAACGTGTGTCTTTTTCAATCCCTTCTCCTTCACTTCTGTACTAACACATATCTGTCACATCGTAAATAATCAATAATCACTCCCTAATAATTTCAAAACTTGTCCTTTTATATTACTTTGAAAGATTGACTTAACATTACGTCATCGATGTGATGATCTTTTTCTTAGAGGTTTGATTTCCCAATGGATTTATTTCATTTGCTAAAAGTTTCTATTGTTTTCCTATCTGACCGATGTTTTTTACATTTAAATGCCCAAGGCTGGTTTACATTTGACTAATTAAATTTATCATTTCCATTTCTGATTAATTTCTGTGTTTTTCAAGATTAAAGATATATTTTTATCTCTAAATCTTTTTAAGTTTTTGTTTTTAAAATACCTTTTCTATTTTTAATACAGTTTTATTTTAATAATTTTTTTTTATCTGTGCGATTTAATATATATGAGTTTAAGATGATATTTAATTTCAATTTTTAATTCTTAAAGAAAATTTTTAAATGCGAACTTTTTAATTTACTTTCATGTTTAATAAATAAAAAAAACAACAATGTAACGAACGTCTGTGCTCGTTACAATATATATATAAAATACATATTTTGTGGGTTCATCCATGTTAAAAACTTTTAATATTAATATACTGACGTTTTGACTTGTGACCAAGTTGAAATGTCAGTATATTAATATTAAAAGTTTTTAACACGGATGAACCCGCAAAATATGTATTTTATATATTTAACCTGTGCAAATCTTCGTTTTAACATATATATATATATATATATATATATATATATATATATTGTACCCTTTGCAATTGGTACAGATAATAATTTAGATTAGAAGATAGCAATATTTAAAAAAAATAAATTTAAGTGCTTTTATTATATATAATTTTTGTGTTCTGAATAATAGAGTTTCAAACTCAGTAGATAGGAATTTATGAAGGTAGATTTAGGAGTTTGTGCTCATTGTTAGATGAATTTTTTACAAAGTGATATAATAAATATTTAAAAATATATTATTTTTTATTTATTCTAGTTTTAAAAATACTACAGAGATAGGATAGGTTTAAATTAGTAGTAAATATTTTATATTATATGCTTTAAATAATTAGTTTTGCCTAAAATATTAATGCAAAAATGTCAGATTAATTTAAATATTATTTAAAAGTGTGCTGAAAGTATAACATGATTTGGTTGTGTGAAACTATGTGTGCTTTCAGAAAGTTAAAAAATTAAAACTTTATTTTAGCTTACTAATTAATGTTTGATACTATAAAATGTAACAAAATGATTGGTCTAAAAGAATAATATATGAAAAGTAATATTTAAAAATTGTTATTATTTTATTTAATTGTAATAATATATTTTCAAATTAATTCTAAGTTGTTATAATATTTTAATATTATTTGAATAAAAATATTAAATATTGGGTGAAAAATATTTTTGATAATTGAAGTATTAAATAAGTTAAAAATTGTTTAATATTGATGACTCATAGTTTTAATTCTTAATTTTTTTAAATAATTTACTGCAAATATGTAAATGAGTAATTTTGTTCAAGTAATATTGACCAATAAAATTATTAGTTTAGATAGGTATAATACTAAGATTAAAGTCTCTCTAGACACTTCACTTATAATTCTTATAATATTTATACTTCACTCCTGAATTGTTTTTCTACAATCTACACATTTTACAGTGATATTTTTTTATAATTTTTATTATTTTATTTTAGAAGTATAGTGGAAATTATCACTAGAATAGCATGCTTTAAAATGAATCATTAAACACCAAAGTTTTTCTGTCAGTTTTTATCTACTTGAAATTAACTTTAGGACTTACAAAAATATGCAGAATATGATGGTGAAACAATATTCTTTGTCTATCATATCGTTTCACCTACTATGTTTCATGTATATTTTTTCTAGTTTAAACCCCACAAGTTAGTGTATATTAAATAAAAGAGCTTAATAAAAAGGTATAATAGTATGTATATGCATGTATGTGCATATATTTTATAAATGCACATTTCCATGATTAACCAAAATAATTTAATAAAAGGTATAATAATGTATGTGCATATATCTTATAAATGCGTACTTCAAATAATATTAACTAATCTATAAATAAGGCAAACATAATTCTAAATATTAAGATAATAAATTTAAAGGTATGTGAATTTTCCAAAATACTTATATGTGAACAAAGCTTGCAAAGTTATAGATTTCAAACCTTGTTATTGTTTTATTTATTTATTGATGATGATAAATCTTTTATATTAATTAGCCCTTGTTGCATAAAAGTTATAGTTTATAAGATGACATACTCCCATATATATTAGAATGTTTACCAAACTAAAATCTGTTTTTGTAAAGTAGTTTATTTTCTGGAAATTAGCCACCCACACCTTGGTTTAAAAATTTTTAAAAACAAGAGTAAACTTTACAAGATATTAAATTTAGTTTTGTAACAAAGAGAAAGCTAGATAACTGATGCTATTTTTCTCAGTTACTCAGGTAATAGTTTTGTTTGTAAAGCTTATAACACACATGAAAAATAAAGATTAAAAAATTGTCTCAACTTGTAAACCAATTCTGGCATTTTGCAGGAGTGGGTTATTATAAAAAATGCTGATTTGAATTAAAATAGGTCACTCTACATAATTTTAACTTGGAATTCTGTTGGGAGCTATGCCCACCTGTACAATAAAGAACCTCGGCTAGAAAAGTAACCCATTGCCATGTTCCCTTGTGGGAGACAAGTCAGCAGTGATGGGGAAAGTCAAATGAACAGCATTCCTAGAAAGTAAAGATGAATCAGACCAGAAAAGAATAGCAGTGCTGAATGTCATGGAAAAAGCATGCCTCAGCAGAGAAAATTGGTAAAATAATACAAAGAGCTTTGTAATAAATTCTCATTATGAATTCCTTAAACATTTCTAAGCTAGCTGTATAAAAATGTGCACAAGCATATCATTTAAACTTTATCGAATAAGTTCTGTAATCAAGCTAAATTGAAACTAATTTCCTAAAATAATTTAAGAATAACTACTTTGTAAAACTTGCCCAACACTTTAAAGTCAAATAACTTAATAATGTAACTCTTGTTAAATTTAAATTATATTCTAAATATATTTCTATATGTAGCTCTGCCTTTTTTAAGTGAATTTTTTTATGAATTTATGCTATGACTTATTCAAAGTGGAAATTGATACTCAGATTCTGTAGAGGAGGGGTAAGAGAGATGATTAGACGCTCTCCATAAATAACCTACATGCATCCAAGCATACATACAATCTTCAGTCTGAAAAACTATCATAAATAATAAAATAGCTACTACGTATTAGCTAACTAATTAGGTTGTTCATTATTAAGAAAATACCTAGTTGATTAATGCAAGAGAGATATTTGAAGGCATATTTGAATTAAATAAGTAAGTCCTTATTAGGTTTTATTCCTTTCTAGAATTATAGTATGAACTATAAAGATTAATTATAAGCTAGATCACTTAATTAACCCATTTTTAGCATGTTTGGATATGCTAACTTATGAACTAGTGCACATTTCTATATACATATTGTGACAACCACGTAAAGTCATCGACACACATATATATTTATTAATAAAATTAGAAAGTAATAGAGGTGAAATAAATTAGCTAATAAATTTTTTTTAAAAAAAAAGGAAGGAAAAGAAAAAAAAATTGAAATTCTAAGGTCAAAATTACTGTGGATTGTGTAATAGTAAAAGAAGGGGAGGGGGGCTGCATAAATAAAAAAATGCATCTCTTTCTCTCTTGTAAGTCAAATGCTAGAAAGTTATTTTGTTTAGTGTGGGAGAGGGGAAAAGAAAGCATAAAGAAATGCGTGTCTTCTCTCTCATTAAAAAAAATATATATATTATAACAAATTAAAATAAATGTAAAACGTAAATGTGAAAAAAATGAATGAATTGTAAACTTTAAATAAAACAAATGAAATATGTGATATATAAAAGGAAAACAATATGGCCATAGGTGTGAAAGTCTGTTGGACAAATTAAATTCCATGGACAAAGAAATGTTATCAATGGAAGATCTTTGCCTGATCTGTTAAATTAATTGGGACTTACATTCCAGCCACTAATTAAATAAAGAAACATAATGATAAGAATTGGTTGGGAATCTAAGTCTTAATTAAAAATTTTAAAAACAATGAACAAAGAAAGAGATTAATGAAATTACAAGTTTGTCTGGCATTGCTAGTAGAGACTTTAGAGAAGCAACAGCTAAAAGAAAATGGAAGAAATGCGTGGCTAGTGGCGTTAAGGGGACTTGGGTTCGGATTCAAGCCATCTCATCACTGACTCGCAATGTAAGATCTTTGCCTGGCCTGCTAGAGGGACCGCCACTTCTGTAGCTGTCAATTGAAACTCAACCTAAAGAATCAACCAGCAAACTGGATGAAAATAACCCCACAAACTGAGGAAGTTAATGGAGAACCTAAGGAGTCAACAAGCAAAACTGGAACGAAAATAACCCCACAAACTGAGGAAGTTAATCAAGAGCGCTCGGAAGCAATACCCATGGGACAATTACAACAAAGCCTAGGTAAAAGCATGCATGCATTTTCATTCGTCTACTATTCATAATTAAATATAAAATTAATGATTTGATAAATAGAACTCTATCAACAGGACTTTAAGAACTTTTATATCTGATCTATTTTCATATATTTATTATAGCCATGTATTTATAAGTGTGTGTTTATTATTATTATTATAATGTAATTTTTTATATAAAGTGTGAATATTATTATTAAACATATGTCATTAAATTTTGTATCCTTGCTTTATTCTCCTATCACCAAGCTACGGCAGGGGGGAAACTGTAATTAGTGATTAAAGGGGCATACTGATTTGTTTAAGATATTCATGTGCTGCTTGTTCATGCGAAATCCCAATTCAAAAAAAATAAATAGCAAGTGCTGGACATTCGCTAAGTTTCTTTGAAATAGTTTGCTCTGTTCAGCAGCCAAGAATTCTTGGCTGGGAAAAATAATGCCAAGATAATATGTACGTATTGCCTTGGGGTTCAGTCAAGGGTATAGATATGAAGCTAAATTTGTATCTGTATTAGCTCTCTGCTTGTATTGTAACAGCGTTGGTTAAAATAATGAATAAGATAATAAAGAATCTAAGTTGTAAACAATAAATAGATAGAAATTATAAGTTATGAAAAGAATTAAAATATAATAAATAAGTATAATACAGAATAAAATAATCGAAATAAATATAGTTGAAAGTACAAATAATTAATCAACCGTACGACTAACCATTTCCATTATAATATATTGTATTAAATGAAATTTGGTTTATGGCCATTCCATATTCTTGTTCTGATCACTTTCCTTAGAACTGGAGCATGAAGGTCCAGGTTCTTCATGTTTCAAGCTAATCAGTCCTCCATAATGAGATGTTCTCATATCATAGCAAGTTGTACAGTCCATGGGAACCAAACTTGAGTGACAGATTCCATGAGTAAACACACATTCAAGATGCCATTTTATTTTGATTAATAAAGTGCAATAGTATCAGAAACTTCACTATAAAAGATCCCAGTCATTTCATCATCAATATTAATAAATTCAACTTTGACTTGAATGCATCATTTAGTTATGCAATAATAATCTGTATGAAGAGCTAATTTAGGCTAGCTTCAAAGTGCGTAGAGTAATTATGATTCTTAATTGTTTTTATTGCAAGTTGACTGTTCACAATCATTATAGGCATCTCATAGCATGAATTAGGCATAATTAAAACAATAGATTATAATGTAATACAGTTGTTAGAGGAATAAGTTCCGATTTAATTGATCAGTGCTTAAAATGGGATTCTATAACTCACTTACTCATCTAATTGTAACACATGTGGTGAATTCAATGCACAGAGGGATAGATGTCTTAATAATTGATTTATTTTTATTAAAGATATAAAATATAATATTGTTTAACATATTTTTTCATAGTTCATTTCAATCCATTCAAATCATTAATTCTAGTTTATTTAAGTGAATTATGTAACTATACATTGTTATTTTGGATTTGTTTTTACAATTACTAATTATCTCATAAGCCATAGATGTGTGTGTTTAGTTGAGTCATAGCTATAACAGTTAATATGTCAATGAGTTTTGTCCCACCCTTTTCTATTGCCAGCACACAAATTAAAGCAGTACTGGGATCCACAATATAGGAAAATGATACTTCATTCTTTCTTTTGGAAAAACTTAAGGGATTGAAAAAATGTCTTTCAATCCCTTCTCCTTCAACTCTTCCAAAACTCAAAACTGCAAACTCAAACTGAACAATTGTAAACTGACTTTTATTTCAAATATTTTCATTTTTATATCAAACCTCTGGAGTAACAGAACATGATATCATGATGATGATTCTTTCACTGTGGTCTGTTTCCTGAGGGATTTTTTATTGGCTATTCTGTTCTTATTGTTTTTATAACCTATCTGACCTTTAATTATAAAGTTTGAGATGCCCAAAACTAGCTAATTAAAAGTAATCATTTCCATTTTTAGCCTTTTTACACAATGAAATTAATTAAATTTTGTACATTCTTACATATATATTTTTATCTTTAAATCAGTTTTTTTCTGAAATTTTAATTCTTAAATTACCTTTTTTTAAAATAAAGTTTTCTTTTAATATTTTTCCATCTGTGTGATTTTATATATGTATGAGTTTAGATGATTTTTAATTTTCAATTTTTAATTAAAAAAAAATTATTTGTGAACTTTTGATTTTTAGTTATTAGACTAATGAAACTGCACTAGTACCCATTATATATCAGTAAACTTGCTTAAAAAAACAAACAAAAATATTTTACTTGGGGTTAGTAATTACAGTACATGATTAATGACTCCAATTTACAAAGACATTTGTTTAGTAATTTTACAAAAAAAGATTTCATACAAAAAATGTTGACTATTTTTTTTCTATGAACCATCCATGTTTACACCTCCACCCCCTCAAGAGTTGCCTTTTTTGTACATTTAATTTTTAACACATGGCATGACAAGCAAATTATTTATTTAAGGAGGTTGCATTGGAGTAAATACATTTTAAGAAATAATGAGTTCATATATGTATATTTGTAGCACAATTATATATATCACCAGCTTATTTATGACTAATTGAAATGCTTAAATATGGTTACTCTAAGATTGATTCCCAAAAGACACTCACCGTGAGATGCCACATTTACAATCATAAACTTATGTGCTGTTTCTCACCTATACACATTAAAGCCTTATATTTAAAAAAAAAAAACTTACACTAATTGAAACCTTTTGACTTTTTATTTTTTTCCTTTTTTAAAAAAATTACAATTTAAAATTAATAATATATATTTTTTTTCGTGTTTAATATATGTGCTGTTTCTTTCTGGCAGTGCTTTTATAAGATTTAAATTAAATGGCTTTATGTAATTAGGTAAAAACATTTCATTTAAAAAAATGTAATAAATGTACTCATGGTTTATTGTACATTGACCCCATGTTGAATGCTAATTATAATGGTTGGGAAAAGTTGAGTCTTACCACATCTTCCAAAAATGGTGCCACCAGGCCATTCAAACCTGGAAAATTTATATAGTAGGCAGATACTTACAGTAAGTTTCAGAATTTAAATAAATACAACCAAAATGCCCCAGTCACTAGCTTGTGGAACAGCAGAGATAATTTTTAAGATTAAAAAAATAAAAGAAGCCATTGCTAGATTGACAATATACAGAAATATTTATTTTGCACATATATAAAATTCAGAATTATTTATTTTTGTATAATTTTTACTTTAGAACTTAATTTAATTTACATTTTAACTTTTTATTTTAGAAGTTTGCAGAGTTGGATTATTTTTTTTATTAGGGTCGAGTATGTATAGACTACATAGATTGCATTCAAAAATTAAAATATTCTATATCTCTTATTTCACCCTAGGCCAAAAGTTCTAAGTCAAACTAATGCCAATCTGTCTGATATATCAATGTATTCAATGCAACATGAATATGACAGCACAACATCATACTGTCAGGAAGGTACATCTGAACATAATTATTATCAAGAAGAAATATCTCTCATCCAGTACAGGAATATTTCATCTGTTTGGTAAGTAGAACAATAAAAAATGCATAGGAAGGGATTGTGGTCCTTTTTGCCAACTTATTGTAACGAGCACAGACGTTCGTTACATTGTTTTTTTTTTATATATATTATTAAACAAGTTAAAATAAAAAGTTCGCATTTAAAAACTTTCTTTAAAAATTGAAATTAAAATATCGTCTTAAACTCTTATATATTAAGTCGCACAGATAATAAAAATTATTAAAATAAAATTTTTATTAAAGAAAAAGGTATTTTTAAAACTAAATTTTAAAAAGATTTGGAGATAAAATTATATCTCTAAATCTGTCTTTAAATATATTTTTGATTTGGAAAACAGGGTAATTAATTAGAAATGGAAATGATTGTTAATTAGTTAAATGTAAACCAGCCTTGAGCATTTAAATGAAATAACTTCAGTCATATAGAAAGAAAACAATAGAAACGGATTAGCCAATGAAAGAAATCCATTTGGGAAATCGGACCTCAGCGAAAGGATCATTACATCCATGACGCAATGTTAATTCAATCCTTTGACAAAAATATAAAAAGGACAAGTTTGGAAATTATTAGTTAGTGACTAGTGACTGGAAATTGATTGATTATTGACGATGTAACAGCTAGGTGTTAGCGCTGGGGGGATTGAAAAAGACGCACAGCTTCAATCCCTTCAGTTCTGCTAAGAAAGAGAAAAAAATGGGCCATCGTTTATACAATGAGGACCAACTACACGAAAAACAAAATCTCCAAAGGATAAATAAATAAATCAACCGGATACTAATCTTCGGACGACGTGGGAATTCACGTTTAAACGGCCAGGAATATAATAGGATGAACTATTTCAATAACCGTAAGAACTTTAAAATTTATGAACAGTAAATTAAAAACTTTTCATATTTAAAATGATTTTAATATTATTCTATCTGACCAACAATATTTATTAATTGGTTATAATTTTATTTAATGTATTTAATTTGTAAAATCATTTCCATTTATTTATTTATTTATTTAATTTTGTTCTTTAAGTTGTTATGATTTCTGTTTTCCGTTAAATAAATTATAAAAAAAAATGTTAAACTTGAGTCGGGCGTGAATGCTGTATCGATTTGTAAAGATAATTAAGGGAGGGTAATCTTGGGTTGTTCATTTCGTGGTTGAATTGGTTCAATGGATTGGATATATTTATGTAATTAGTAGGTGTAAGCATGAGATCCGCTACGGGCAGGATTATAAAATACGCCACACACCCTCTGTTTGCCTATGGATGGGTTTGTAAGTCGGCAGAAGACCGCAGCCCATTCCTATGGAGTTTTTAGTTTATTGATCTACTTGCCCACAGATGTCACATTCCTGTGGGTGGAGAGTCAATGTCGTTTTTCTTTCTTCATATTGTTCAGATGTACATTCCTGACAATATAATTGTGTTGTCGTATCATGCTACATTGAATACATGAATGTATCAGATGGATTGGCGCCGGTTGATTGCGAAATGTGTTGCCTAGGGTTAAATAGGGATAGAATATTTTATTTTCGAATGCAAATCTATATAGTATATTCAGGCTCGATCCTATAAAACTATTAAATTTAAGTTGTTTATAGACGCTTGCATAGATTGGCTATCGGTTAAATATGTTTGCGTTTTCATATTTGATCAAAATATATAGACATTCGACAAATACTGATACCTTACGGTGAGTATCTAAAAGGTATTTATTCGGATGTCTTTTAAGTTATTGGTGACGATGCAGGTATCTTACGATGAATACTAGAGGGTTTCTTATATTTCCCTCTGCAATTGTCAGTAATCAATAACTTTGTATTTTGATCGTTTATGTTTACTTTGAAATGTTTTTGACCGTTGAAATCTATGTAACCGATCTATAGCAACATATTAAACAGGTTAATATAATCCCATCTGTGCGAACTTGATTAAAAATGTAAATTTATAATATAATAGTAATGCAATGTAAATTAAAGTAAAATCAAAGTAAAAAAAAAATAATGTTAAATGTTAAATTAAATGTAAATCACTAAAGTAATTTTAAACCTTATATATATGTGCATAAATAAATGTTTGTATGTGAATTACTGGCAGTGGCTTACTTTATTCTTTTATATCCTAGTAAATGATATTATTAAATCTCTGCTATTCCACTGAGCTAGTGACATGGGCTAACGACCGGAATCAAAATTTAAGAAAAAAAAAAAATATATTTTTTTTGACTCACGTATCTGCCTACTTTATAAATTTTTCTAGGTTCAAATGCCTAGATGGCGCCCCGTAGTGCAGTTTACGTAAGTCTCTTTTTCCGGATCGTTATATTATGATCCCATTTCATAGACTAAAGGGGTGATCCAAGAAGCAGAGAATTCTGTCTGCTTCTGATGGTCTGTAATAAATAAGACTATTTTGCCCAAGTGTGGCTTATAATGTGATCCTCCACCTAGTGGATCTTTATGCTGCACTTACTAATTACACCAATACATCCAAACTATTAACCCAATTTAATTGTGAAACAAATAACCTAAGATTAACCATCCCTTTAATTAAACTAACATAACTTTACAATCTACACAGCCATTCTCATCCAACTTAAATTTAACATGATTTAAAGTTTTAGCTTAATAAAAAATCATAATAAACACTCAAAAGGAAAAAAATAATGGAAATGATTTAAAACTACATATAATAAAAATAATTATTAATGATATAATTTGGTCAGAAAGAAATTTATATTTCTATTTAAATATTGGAAATTTTTATATTTAAAGTGAATGAATTATATATATATATATATATATATAGTTGTTACAGTTTAAATGTTCCTCCTTCATAGTTTCTTGTGATTTGGATCCCTTGTTTCTAATTCCCATGTCATCCTAGGGAGGCCCGTGTACCTTTAGCCATTCTGTTGGTATTTATCTGGAGGTCCTTTACTCGAGCTGATATAGTTCTTTGCATGATTTTATTGCAGGACCTTGGTGTCCTGGGTTCCCCAATATAAAAAAGTGATTCTTCATTTTTTCTTCTAAAAAAACTTAAGGGATTGAAAGTGTGTCATTCAATCCCTTCTCCTTCAACTCTCCTGAAACTCAAAACTGCAAACTCAAACTGAAAAATTGAAAACTTACTTTTATTTCAAATATTTTTGTTTTTATATCAAACCTCTGGATTAACAGAACATGATGTCATGATGATGGTTCTTTCACTGTAGTCTATTTTCTGAGGAATTTTTTATTGGCTATTCTGTTCTTATTGTTTTTATCTTCTATCTGACCTTTAATTATACATTTTTAATTGCCCAAAAGCTAGTTTACTTTGACTAATTAAAAATAATCATTTCCATTTTTAGCTTTTTTACACAATAGATTTAATTAAATTTTGTACATTCTTTAAGATATATTTTTATCTTTAAATCAGTTTTTTCTGAAATTTTAGTTTTTAAAATACTTTTTTTAAAAATAAAGTTTTCTTATAATATTTTTCATATGTGCAATTTTATATACATGCCAATTTAGATGACATTCAATTTTCAATTTCTAATTTTTAAAAACAAATTTTTATTTGCCAACTTTTTATTTTTAATTTAATTTCTAATTTTATTTATTAGAATAATATAACAGCATGTGTGCCCATTACAATATATATACATACAAAATGAAGGAAAAGTCGAACTAAACACAATCAAATTTTTGTAGATATTTTTCTTCATTCACTGAATAAAATAATAAGTAAAGGGCTAAATAACTGAGTTTGAAGTAAAATTTCATTATGAAATAAATATTTTAAAATGTTCTGATAAATATACTATTTGTAACTCTGATTTTGAAATCTAAAAATAAGCATATTCTCTGATAATTATAAAATTGTCTATTTTTGAAATAAATTAATTTTATAATTTTTATTATCTGAATAAAACATTTATGTAGATTCCAAAGGATTAAAGTTAATTAAAGTCACCTTTTTCCAATCACCAAGTTTGTTTAAAAAATAGACAGATTGAAAACACACTGTTTTTATTACCTGACTTAACCAAAATTATAAAAAGACTGATTTAAAATTATCAGTTAGTTTTGTTGGCAGTTTTATAAGATTTAGCCAGAAGAGTCCAGTTTTAATATTTTAAGTAGGGCCAACTAGAACAACTGCAATGTTTTGGCTTTAATATTTTGGAAAAGCAGTTAGCAGAAGAGCTAGCTGTAAAGTTGGCTAAAATATTTTGTGAAGAGTTTGTAACTGTAGCAGTGAATGGCAACAGTAAAGATAGCTGCAGAGATGACTAGTAGAATTATACAGAGAACAGTTACAAGAATATAAGAATGTGAAGAAGTAGCTGCTATTCAGTTCAATAGTGGAGTTTGAACTCACATGGAGAAAAAATACCTATTTCTTTGTGGTGAAATTCATAGCTTGAAAAGTGTTCTGGAAAACAGCTTGCTGACTTGAAGCTTACCAAACCCAAGTCTAGGAAACCAACTGCTGAAGTGAGAAAGCCAACCATACCTGAATTTCATACTTTTACTTGATGATACCATTTGCTTGGATTGACAAAAACCAGCTTCCCTATGAAAAATACCAGCTGAATAAAGAAGTAGTTATATATATGCTGTTGTGTCTATATACAGGGAAGCACAGATAAACATGTATACAAAAGTGAGTTGTTTTTAAATAATTCATTTGGATGACTTTTTAAATCTATATTTTTAAATTTTAAAAACATTTATAATTATTTAAGAGGTAACCAAAATAAAAAGCTTTCTAATCTCTCAAAAATTGACTACTATTTTCTTAAAAGAATAGAATTTGATAAACTGATTTTTTTAGTATTGATTCACACACACACACACATATATATATATATTGAACCATGTTCGAATATGTATATTCGAATCACCGGCCTCTTAGGCAGAGAAGAACATACTCGGAGAGTATGTATGCCCAAACAATAGCTATAAAGTATATAACTAATGTTACATTTCCAGGACATAACTTCTTCTCGACTGTTGAGTTCAACACCAAGTTCAAAGCACTTTTTTTGTTTGTGTATAAACACGGGCACCAGCTCTCTATTCAAGGATGAATAAATAACGCACTTTAAGCAATGGCCACTAACTCAATGCCTAAATCCACGACTAGCTCAGTTGTTTGTAATCACTAATAGATTATACTTAATTAGTGGTTAAAAGACTTGATAAAGAATTTGTTAAAAAAAATTTATAAAAAGAGTTGTAAAAGAATTGATAAAAAGAATTGACCGACAAATAAAGTTTAATTTTAAAGATAATTTATTAATAACATTTATTTACTAAATTTAAACATTTTATAATTCTAATAAAACACGCATATTTTAAATTAACATTTCTAAATAGTTAAACATTCCTATAGATTTAATAACAAAACATTCTAATTTAACTAATAAATATTGATATAATGACCACACACATATTATCTCATGCACACACATAATAATGATAATAAAGGACTACATAGCATTTGAAATTTAATCACACACATATCAATAGTTCATTTATGTATGATATCGAGTACATATAATTAGATTCTTGGAGGATTCGCACGAATTAATGAAATGCAATGGCTATTACAGTATAAACGAAAATAAGCAAATGTTTTACCTAGGATTTTGAATGTTGACGTAGAATTTTGTACTTTGGAGGCTGCTTTCGGTGAGGATATTTCCATTATAAATGCTTACCAGCCGGCTGAGACATTTCCTTGCTGAGTTTCCTGATTTTCATGATTATTGCTATCGGAGACAAATAGATACTGATGGAGATTTTCTAAGATGTTAAGCTGACATTATTTCACGGGCAGATCTGCTGTTTTCTTGGACATCTGGGCTGGAGATAAACGTGCGTTCCCAAGATCTTCTCAACACTGCATTTTGTTTGTTAACTGCTCAATTAATTTCTGAACTGCACTACTCAATTACTTTGTGAACTGATTGTCTCAACTAATTTGTGGAATGAATTACTGTCCGATAAAAAAAGTCTATTTATACCTGCACCTTGTTGTCTTTCTGATATCTCCAGCAAAGATCTGTTGTCAAATTCCTTATCAATTAATCCTTTGATAAACGTGTTTTGGAAGATTGCTTTATTAGTAATAGCCATGCAGAGATGTTGTTTTATATTTTAATTAATAACCATTGCCGTGTTTTTAATAATAATCTTCTTTAACTTTATAATAACATTTATTCTATTGTTGACAATCGCACATATATACAGTCATATATTAGTTTTAACATTATTTTTCTTTAATTAAACTTGAATGAAAAGAGATTTGCATGTTTTAACCTCCCAAACTATACCTCTACGAATACTAACAAAAACCATCTATTTCCTTTTGTAAACCTTTAGTTTCATGTCTCAAACCAAGACTCCCCCTCCCCCTTAGGATTAATTAATTGTAGCTTTTTTTATTTCAAAAACTAACGCTAGAAAACTATTTAATTCTTATCTTTTTTCTAAAACAAACTGCAATAAACTCTTCAACGCCCAATTTTACGTTTTTCTTTTATGAACGATTACTTCAATAATAATTTTAGATAAAAATTATATGTGCCTATATCAATATAGGTACATAACACTGCCCTTCCTTTTGAGAGTAAAATGCATCATTTTTGACCATTTTATCTCTGACAACATTAAATCTTAATTTATTTATTTTTTTATTTTATTGACATGTTATTTATTTGTTTAATTCGATCACTTTAATCAAACCCTTTATTTTATTCATTTATTTAATCCTATAATTGTTACTCTTAAATCATTCATTTGACCTACTTATTTAACTTGATTTTATTGATTTTTAACTGTTTATTTACAAGCATTTCTTCTTCCGTAATATGTGCGTGGGAAAAAAATCTTTTATTCTATAATGCTTCCTTGTTACTATTATTATTTCTAAATTTTATTTAGTATTATTACCGCCTGTCTGGTGGTTGTTTTTCTCTTTTCATTAACTTCAATGACCGGGCATTATATGTTCCTTTTTCCTCTATTCCCTGTGCTATCACAAACGCGTTATTACCGTATTGCCGTTTGATGATATAAGGGCCGTCGTATATTGGCTGGAATTTTTGTATATATGTTTTTCAGGATGACTCACCAGATGAACTCTCACCATAACCTCATCTCCCTTCCTGAATATAGCCTTAGTCTTCCCTGCCTCTGCTGCCGTAGCCTGCCCATTTTTCTTAACCGGTTGAGCGCTTGCTTAGCATCTCTTCTCTGGTTGATTGGATTTATCCCCACTGGCAATTTAGTCTCAAACGGATACAGAATATTTCTTCCAAAATGTAGCCGAACAGGTTCAAATCCTGTAGACTCATTTCTTGACCAGTTTATCATGTTGATTATTCGTGATGTTTCTTTCACCCATTTGCGATGATCATCCTGTATATAAACCCAAAATAGACACCCCAACTACCTCATAACCTGTTCACATGGATTAGACTGAGGGTTATGAATCAACGTAAGTATATGTCTTATCCCACGTCTGACCATCCATTTCTTCCATTCGCTAGATATAAAGGGCATTCCATGATCCGACAGAATTCTGTCTGGAATTCCTACAGTTTTAAAGTATTGTTGCTCCAAAACTCGAATAGTCTGTCTTGCATTCACTTTTCAATCACCATTTGTTCCACCTTCTCAGGTAAACCATGCCTAACTATACGCATAATTTGCTGCTCCGATAATTTGTATGCTGTGATTGATCTCAATTTCGCTATTTGTCAATGAAAAAATGTAATAAATAACTCCCCCGTCTGCCACCTGTCCTGCTCTACTTGAAACTTAACCTTTTCCTGTAGCTCCTCCCTCCAATAGTTTGCCAACAACAAACACTTGTATTCACCGAATGTTGTCGGTTTTACACATAATGAATTCCACCAGAGTTGGGCTTCTCCCTGTATGTTACTGCAAGCTAAAGCAATTCTTGCTCCCTCGCTTAAACTATTCAAAGTGCAATAACGTTCCAAGTTCTCTAAGTGATCACTCGGATTCTCCCCTCTGTTCCCTGAGAATGCTTTTATCTTTAGCAGCTGATTTACTGCCTCCATTTTATGTATATGCACCCATGTTTTCCCATTCTCATGTTCTCTTTCTAACACCTCTACTCTTTTTATTACTTCCTCCAGCTCTATATCTTTTCCCATTTTGACACTATGTATTTTATTTTTTTTTCAAACTAGTGCTTACGTTAAACTAAATTTAAATACAACTTATTTATTTATTTTTCTTACTAAGACAGAAACTCACGTTAACTCCAACCTTTTTTCCTTTTCACTACCCGCTCTTAATGCTTTAACTCCACCCATAACACCCAATTGACTCTGATTTGATAGCATAAATGTCAAAATCTCTTTTCATTTCGAAAAAAAAAGAAAGTTTCGGTCAATTTTTTTTTTTTTTTTAAATTAGAACACTTTTACATACGTAGTTTAACTTTTGTATAAAACAAATTTTCAAACAAGAAACAAAGTACCTCATTACTGTTGTTTCTTAGGTTAAGCCCCACAATTGGGTCTAGCCATTTGAACCGTGTTCGAATATGTATATTCGAATCACCGGCCTCTTAGGCAGAGAAGAACATACTTGGAGAGTATGTATGCCCAAACGATAGCTATAAAGTATATAACTAACTTTACATTTCCAGGACATAACTTCTTCTTGACTGTTGAGTTGAACACCAAGTTCAAAGCACTTTTTTTGTTTGTGTATAAACACAGGCGCCAGCTATCTATTCAAGGATGAATAAATAATGCACTTTAAGCAATGGCCACTAACTCAATGCCTAAATCCACGACTAGCTCAGTTGTTTGTAATCACTAAATAGATTATACTTAATTAGTGGTTAAAAGACTTGATAAATAATTTGTTAAAAAGAATTTATAAAAAGAATTGTAAAAGAATTGATAAAAAGGAATTGATAAAAAGAATTGACCGACAAATAAAGTTTAATTTTAAAGATAATTTATTAACTAACACTTATTTACTAAATTTAAACATTTTATAATTCTAATAAAACACACACATATTTTAAATTAACATTTCTAAATAGTTAAACATTCCTATAGATTTAATAACAAAACATTCTAATTTAACTAATAAATATTGATATAATGACCACACACATATTATCTCATGCACACAATTAATAATGATAATAAAGGACTACATAGCATTTGAAATTTAATCACACACATATCAATAGTTCATTTATGTATTATATCGAGTTCATATAATTAGACTCTTGGAGGATTCACACGAATTAATGAAATGCAATGGCTATTACAGTATAAACAAAAATAAGCAAATGTTTTACCTAGGATTTTGAATGTTGACGTAGAATTTTGTTCTTTGGAGGCTGCTTTCAGTGAGGATATTTCCATTATAAATGCTTACCAGCCGGCTGGGACATTTCCTTGCTGAGTTTCCTGATTTTCACGATTATTGCTATCGGAGACAAATAGATACTGACGGAGATTTTTTAAGATCTTAAGCTGACATTATTTCACGGGCAGATCTGCTGTTTTCTCGGACATCTGGGCTGGAGATAAATGTGCGTTCCCAAGATCTTCTCAACACTGCATTTTGTTTGTTAACTGCTCAATTAATTTCTGAACTGCACTACTCAATTACTTTTTGAACTGATTGTCTTAACTAATTTGTGGAATGAATTACTGTCCGATAAAAAAAGTCTATTTATACCTGCACCTTGTTGTCTTTCTGATATCTCCGGCAAAGATCTGTTGTCAAATTCCTTATCAATTAATCCTTTGATAAACTTGTTTTGGAAGATTGCTTAATTAATAATAGCCACGCAGAGATGTTGTTTTATATTTTAATTAATAACCATTGCCATGTTTTTAATAATAATCTTCTTTAACTTTATAATAACATTTATTCTATTGTTGACAATCACACATATATACAGTCATATATTAGTTTTAACATTATTTTTCTAAATTAAACTTGAATGAAAAGAGATTTGCATGTTTTAACCCCCCAAACTATACCTCTACGAATACTAACAAAAACCATCTATTTCCTTTTGTAAATCTTTAGTTTCATGCCTCAAACCAATACTTCCCCTCCCCTCTTAGGATTAATTAATTGTAGCTTTTTTTATTTCAAAAACTAACGCTAGAAAACTATTTAATTCTTATATTTTTTCTAAAACAAACTGCAATAAACTCTTCAACGCCCAATTTTATGTTTTTCTTTTATGAACGATTACTTCAATAATAATTTTAGATAAAAATTATATGTGCCTATATCAATATAGATACAATATATATATATATATATATATATATATATATATGTATCTATATTGATATTTTGAATATACATGAGATTTATATATATATATATATATATATATATATATATATATAAATCTCATGTATATTCAAAATGGAATTATTAATTATAAAAATATTGTTATTTATTATTTGACAAAATTAAATTTGTTAATAATCTTGGCAATTCTATAGAAATGTTTTAGTAAACCTAGCATAAGTATTTGTATTATTTAAAATATAATTTAAAAGCTTAAGCATACATTATTGTAGAACAATTTTAATATGTTCAGAAATTTTAGGTGCATACATGTATGTGTGCGTATATCTCAATTGTGTTGCAAATACCAATGCTTGTCAAATATAACTTATCGATAAAATTTTAATCATTTTTTGATATTAAATGTCACTTCAAACAGTTTCATTTTGTATCATGCCACATGCCTGTGTGCTGAGTGGGTTTTAAGTAACCCTAATCTATTAATTAAGTAAATCAATGTAATAATTTGAATTTTGTATAGTAATCAAAATGTGTGTAATCTTATTTTTATAGACATTAATTTCAATTTTTTATTTTTATTATTATTAATAAACTTGTATTTCAACTGTTAAATAGTGCATTGCATCATCTCTTAGCTACATACCATAATATAGCTTGTGTTCTCTGAGATAGATTCATGCACTAGATAAATATATAAATGGGGATGTATATTTAGTGCTTTGGGGCATCCAGAGATAATCAATCATCATCCTGGTTGGCACAAAAGAGAATATTCTTTAAAGCCCATGCACTATATTGTGCCAAGGCCAAATTGGCACATGTATATAAAATAATTTTGTCATAAAAAAATTATTAAAACAAAAAAAAAATCTTTCGCAAAAGAGTTTGAAATAAAAGTTGAAAAATCATTGATTTAAAGTGGGAAGGGGGTTTTCTTAAAGTTAAATTGAAGGTTTTATAAAAAGGAAGTAAAGAGTTTATTATTATTAGTGAAATACAATTTAAAAGCTTTAAAAACATATATAAATCTCTTCATTTAAATTAAAAAAGAAAAATAATCTTAAAACTAGTTTTGATGTGTAGAGTAAAATTATATATGTGCGTGCGAATGTAAAAAAAAATGTATCAGTATTAAATATTATAAATAAATGAAAAATGTATTTTAAAAAAAAACACAGCAGTGTGCTACTAATTAAAGATATGAAAACAACACGTTTTGAAATAGCTACTACTAATTAAACAATCAATCAAAAAACACGTTGTCAAAGGATTAATTGCTAAAGAATTTTGACAACAGATATTTGCCGGAGGATATCGAAAAGAAAACACTTCGTTGGTATAAATACTGAATATTTTATCAGACAAGGAGTTAAGACAGTTCAGTTGAGTTCACAAATCAATTGAGTCAGTTAATTTCAATCAGTTAAGTTAATGGTATTCAGAAACAAGATGCAGTGCTGAGAAGATTTTGGGAACGCACGTTTTTCTCCACACCCTGATGTCCGATGAAAACAGCAAGATCTACCCGTGAAATAATGTCAGCATAACATCTTAGAAAATCTCCATCAGTATCTAATTGTCTCCAATAATAATAATCATGAAGAATAATGAAACTCATCAAGGAAACGTCCCAGCCAGCTGGAAGTATTTGTAATGGAAATATCCTCACCGAAAGCAGCAACCAAAGAGAACAAAATTCTACGTCTACATTCAAAATCCTAGGTAAACCTTTATTTATTATCATTTGTACATAGTAGCCACTGCTGTAATTCATAAATATTCAAGATTCAAATTATATGAACTCTTATCATACATAAAATGAACTATTGATATATGTGTTTAAGTTTCAAATGCTATTAATGCTTTATTATGATGATTTAATATGTGCATGATCATTATATCAGTGTTATTAGTTAAATCAGATAAATACCAGTGTTCTATTATTAAAATCTACAAGAATATTTAAACTAGTCTAGAAATGTTAATTTAAAATGTGTGTGTATTATATTAAATTTATAGAATGTTTAAAATGATTTAATATTAGTTAATAAATTGTCTTTAAAACTTAAGCTTTATTTGTTGGTCAATTCTTTTTACCAAGATTTTATTAATTCTTTCCACCACTAATATTTTTGTTATTGAATTAAAATTAGACTGAGCTAGTTTTTAGGGAATGTTTCGAGCGCTGGATTATGAGCCTACTGACCAAAGATGTTGTTTATTCTTTTGAATAGATAGCTAGCGCCCAGAGTTTACTCTGAAACAAATAAAGTGTTTGGGTAGTAGGGGTTTAAATCTAGCAGCCGAGATGGGCCATTATTGATAGTTAAAGCTATCAATAAGATCTCCCATTTTGCTCGAACATGCTGGCTCGTTCACATAACCTTTATAAGATTATAAATGTATTATGAAGGAGTTAGAAATCGGCCAAAACTTATATACGTGTAAGTAGGTGGATTCAGCAGTTCGATCCAGTACAATATTTTATTTTAGTTTAATCTTATTAAAAATTAGGTTTATAGTTGGCCAGTACATTAATGGTACTTAAGTGGCCAGAGAATTGATGATGATCAGCATGTTTTAATGTCCCAGCATTAGTGTTTGACTCTTATGTATTCTGATGGATAAGAACTTAAGTGGTGCATCTTAGTTATGTTTAAATAATTGCCCATGCTGACAAAGGCTCAATAATTAGCCTGGTCTACAGAAGACCCATTTTCAATCCAGTCACAAGGTTGACTGTTGATTTATATTTTTTATTGTTCAAATCAAGCCACAAGTTGGACTGTTGATTTTATTATATTTTATTATGGATCATTCATGTTGATGAATGGTATTTTGAGTAGTACTCATAATTACTTATAATTATTATAATGCTGGTTGATATATAGATCATATATAGTTATTTTAGTTTCTCTTCTGAGTTAGCTGGCTGATGTCTCAATGATTTATTAGATATCTCTTAATCTCATTACTTATATATACTTTTGTAAATTATTGATATTTCATAATTTTGTATTTACTGGGGTTGATGGTGATTTGCCATCACACCAAGTATGACTATGATCAACCTTCCATTTCTTTCCACCACATCCCATTACAATATATATATATATCATCCACAACCAATAACGTAATAAATGCGGAAATAAATTATGGTAAGTTTTAAGCTCTTTAATTAATAAACAAAACAATACAAATTTTTCATAATGCACGGTTGTATCTTATCTATCAAACATCATAATTTATTTTATTATATCAATTGAAAGCGTTTGTACAATTTCATTATTATTTAATATATTTTTTAAACTTTAAGATTGCTTGATTTATTTATATATATATATAAATTTTAAATTATAATAAGGTAGATAATAACAATATATACGGTACTAATTAAGCAGAATTATTTTCGATTACGTTGTAATCATTTTCAATCGAAGTCACTTAAACAAACAAACAAACAAACAAACAAACCAAAAAAAAAAAAAAACAAATATTACAATATGCTATTATCGATATAACCATTATTGAAAAATCACGTGTTATCAGCTTTTTTTAATCTAGGTAACTTCAGTTGATAAGTATTACAGCGTAATCGAAAGTATTGCAGTTTAAATAATATTTATTATTGCTACCCACCATTATTATAATTTAAAATTTTCATATATATATATGAGTGTGCTATATATATATGAAATTATTTTAAAATTAAATAATTCAATTGTTTAAGTTATTTTTAAATTCACAATTAATAAATCTAATTATCTAGAGAGTATTTTATTATTTTCAGTGTTCAAAATTCATAGGACAAATCATTATTGTATACATTAAAATACATGGGCTATATAATTTTATAAATATAATTTCTTATTTTTAAATGCTTTAAATATTTGATAGTTTTGAATATATTATTTTAATGCATAATTTGATATTCCTAAATCAAAGTAATATATCCTACGTCTATATAAAATTTATTTTAAAAGTTATAAAATTCAGTTTCTTTTAATACATAGTTTAAGTTTTTTTTTTATTTTAGCATTTATTTTGCCTTGTGTACATATGAACAGATTTTTTTCTTGAGATCTTTGATAAATTAATTACTTACATCTCAAAAATTAAGATCATCACAACTGGTTTCAATATGTCAAATTATAGCTGAATAGTTTTTCATATTTACTTCAATAGCTTTAGATGAGGGATTTGACGAGTTATATCTATATTTTAGTAGCACACAAAAATATATTAATTGTCTAGAGCTATAAAGGTAAGCATAAAGTCCATTAAATGAAAGAGGATTTTTTGGTATGGCATTAGCTGAGAGCCCCATTTAATACACAGATTAGTATGATCTTTGGACAATTAGTTTAGATTATGTTTCTCAAGTGGCTAATTGATGACTGTCTGGAAAATATCCTAAATGGCTTCTGATCTAATAATGTGTTATTCTAATGAATCTCTATAACTATTTAATATCTCTTGTGCAGTTTCACGATTACTACGGCTTAAAAGTATTTTGAGGATTCTTTTTTATAGTATACTTTTATATTTGTACAATGGTTTACTCTTGTTTATTATAAACATTTTAATCTATTAATGAATTTCAAGAAATCAACAATATATTTTTGTATCTACCACTTTGATATTAAAAAAATACAAATATTAATTAGTTTATGTGTGTTAATTCATTTTTTAAACACTATATACATTTATTATCTATTCGAATAAAATTCAAAACTTATTTACTTATAAAAATAATTTAAAATAATTTCACTAATAGCACAACTTATTTATATATATGTATAATTTATTATAAAATGTGACTAAAATAAATAAATATTCATAGCAATGTATTTTTTTTTATCAGGCATCTTGAGTGATCCTTATCTAAAGTGGGCTATTTAAAGAATAGTTTGCAGATGTATAATTCCTTTTTCTAAATAATTAATGCTTTGCTTAGAATTCTTATTATTAATTAATAGTTATTATATAAAAAAATCATGTATTCACTTGTTGGAAATGTAAAACTGTTTCTTTGTTTCATTTTACTAATTTTTTAATTATTATTATCTTATTTTAGGTGTGGTCAGCAGCTGCCAGCCAGATGTTTTTTTCTCTGGGTGTATCATTTGGTAGTCTAATAACATTTGCCAGCTATAATCCGTTTAGATACAATATTTATCAGTAAGAATAATTAGATTTTTTGATACTGAAAAATAAATGATTTTTAATTAGTTTTATTTATTTCCGATAAATGCTGCAAAGGAAAGCATTTAAAAATCTCTATCTAGAATTATTCTTTTCCCCAAACTGGTTTCAAGCTAACGGCTATTCTCAATGAGATTCTAGGATATTCAGACACAAGATCTAAATTACCACTCAAGCTCAGCATTTATCTAATACTTAACTAAGTAAAAAATCTGAAAATTTTAGACATCTATATGTCTTTAAATCCAGCTATCTAACTTAAAGAGCTATGTGGATCTGAATAAATTTCATCTACACCATATATTAATAGCCTTAGCAATATAACATCACCAAAGCCTCAAAAGCCAAACTATGAAGGTTTTGGCTATTAATATATGGTATAGCTGAAGTTTGTTCAGGCCCAGATTTAAGTTAGATAGTTGGATTTGAAGATATAATAGTTAAGTATTAGATAAATGCTGAGCTAGCATCTCAGCACTGCACTGAGTATAGCCATTAGCTTAAAATCAGTTTGGAGCTAGGGATAATTTTAGATAGAGATTTTTAAATGCTTTCTCTTGCAGCATTTATAGGAAAAGCTTATTTAGAGCTATTAGCATGATCATTATATTACGTTTGTAATAGAAGCTTATTAAATTAATTCACGCGATGTATGACTTGATTTTTTTTTTTGGCTTTCAAGGCTTTGGTGATGTCATGTTGATAAGACTATTAATATATTTTGTAGCTGAAGTTTGTTCAGACCCATATAGCTATTTAGGGTAGATAGCTAGATTTGAAGACATAGAATGTCTGAAAATTTCAGGTTTTCTACTTAATAGATAAGTATTAGATAAATGTTGATCTTGAGCTAGTATTTTAGATCTATTGTCTGAATATCATAATACCTCATTGAGAATAGCCATTAGCTTAAAACCAGTTTGGAGATAGGGATAATTCTAGATATAAATTTTAAATGCTATCTCTTGAAACTTTTATCAGAAAAGCTTTATAGAGCTATTGGCATGCTCATTATATTACTTTAATTCATATATATTAAAAAGATTAAGTATGTAATAGATATATGAATAATGCTACATTGATGTAATACTGACCTCTCCTCCACCCGATGATGCCTTTAGACAAAATGCCTAGATTTTCCTCTTTATCTTAAGCCACCTCCTGCACTACCCAACAATAATGGTGAGATACTCATATAAAAGAAAGTTAAATTTACTAACAGATGATTATAATATTCAGATATTATAACCGTTTAGAGTTACCTACTTTTTAGTAGCCTACTCGATATTGAGATAGAAACTCTATGTTTATGATCATGAGATAGGCAGCATATTTTATGATATATATGGTTATTATATTACGGCCTTTGAATTTTGGATGAGTTATATGTACGTGTATACAATGAAATATCTTAAACTACAAATAATGTATTAAATAATCAAAAAATGAAATGATTGACTATATATAATTATTAATAATAAATAACTTAACAAGTGTCAGGTAAATTCAACATTATTTTATTATTCCTAAGAATGTCAATGTTGTTTCTTATGATTTGTGATAATCATAGATTCATGTAATGAAGAAAAAAAACATCCGCATATCTCAGACAAGTTTTTCCATAAATACAAATCAAACTATACTATCTTTATTATATAGTTATCCTTAGAAGAATAGACAGAAATCGATATTCAGGGCCACCTATAGATACAAGAAATTCAATCACATATACTAATTAAGCAATCCAGTAACAATAAGCTTTTATATTCCAACTATAATTTTAATCTCTCTATATTTGATCATATGCCTACAACTATTTCCTTATTATGATAAAAAGCTATACATAATAAATCAGTAGTTTAACCACACACATATATAAGAAAGCCTGTCAGAAAGCAAAATCATAAAAAAGTTTCAGATTTATTGAAGGTTACACTACAGATAAACAACTATATAATGAACACAAACTTTTTTAAAATTCTAAGTACTACCTAAATAGTTAAGGCATATAAATATCAATCAATTCCCATGGTAAATTGATTCATTATATTGATCAGTGAATTACATTTATATATTGTACCATTTATTTATATACTATACAAATATATTGGCATTTGGTAAAAGCTAAAAAAATAAAGATAAATTTATATATATTTTTGGGTATAATTTATTTTTTTAAAAAAAAAACGTACAATGAAAGTTAAGTTGTTCTTTTGTATTTTTTTACGTAATTAAAAATAAAGATAGAAATTGGAGAGAACAAAAGACACGCAGATAAATTAAAAGAATTCCAAAAGTAAAAAGATAAGCTAAAAGAAAAATATTTTAGCTAATTAAAGATGGCCAAAAGATTTGCTAAAAAAAAGAGAACTTTGTAATTGAAAAATGAGTAAAGACTGTACAAGATTATGAACCCAAAACGCCATGATAATAGCATGCACAGAAGTCTGAAAACTGAACCTCTAGTATAAAAAGGATGGGGTCAGTTTGATCGAGGTCTTGTTTTATTTGTTTTTTCTATAGTTAGTCCTGGATAAAAAACATATCCAGGATCGCTCTATGCTGAAATAATTTGGCATGTCGGAGTGAACCGGAGCTTCTGCGGACATCATGCCTGAAGATGTACACCAGAAAAGCCTTCGTGACCGACTAGGAGAATGGACCACAAGATCAAATAATAACCAATGGCCGAGCTCATTTTAACCCAAAAAACTATGCATAGTTATCTACTGCCTTCTAACTAAATTTACTAGTAAGATATGACTCTTATTATTTCTGATTGTGACAAATTTAAGCATTTGCAAACAATTCGTAAAAATATACGTATATTAGGACTCTGATAAAGACTTTAATTTTTGTGTTCTAGAGACTTATATTTATCCAAGAACTTTTTTAATTGTGAAATTGTTTTTTATTAATTGATTCATATCTGAATTAATGTATGTTCTCTCCAATTTATTTAATCAGTAATCTCTCTATTTTAATTTGTTAGAATAAAAGTATTTATTTCTAATACCAACTTTTTTATATGTACGTTATTAATAATATTTATTAGTGTTTATTATTAAATTTATTATTAGTTTAGTAAGATTTAAAAACGTAATTTACCTTTACCAATATATTTTAAATAAGCGCAGGAATAATAATCCCAAAAAAATAATTCTAATTACGGTATAATTTAATACCAATTCTTTTTAAAACATCTTTTCTTTTTTATTTACAACTTATGAGACATGCTGGTGACATATTTCAGTGGATTCTTATGGATACTGGTGCCCAGAACAAATAAATAAAAAGCTGATTTCATCAATAGCACAATTAATAACAATTCTAGGCTGAGTTGATCAGGAAATATAGTTATGTTTTTAGAAATAGAAATACAAATTTTCTTCTTTTTGGCATAACTTGATCAACTCGCATGCAGTTTATATTGCATGTAGAGGCCTAGTCAGATGGAAAACATTATAATGGCAACCCAACTCAGGCTTCAATTCAACAACCACAACCCGAGATAAGTTGTAATGATAAAGAACGTTACAATGATGACCCAAAAAACCCACAGTCGGAAAATAAATAGTAGTTTTTTTTAAAAAAAAATTATAAAAACTAACTAACTAACTAATTAAACACTGATTATAGAAGTATAAAAATATTTGTTTAATATGACTTACAGAAATAAAAATATATATATATTTTTAATATATCTAAAAAAACCGGTCATGGCTGATGTAGATGTAAGTCACAAGTATTTAACTGGATAGGCAGTTACTGAAGAGGGGAAAAAGCATAGCCCTGAGTCCGTGTATGCAGTATATAACATAAGACCGTCTTTATATACCCATAAGTCTATTTCTAGCAGGGATCTGAATAAAGTGGAGGATGGATCAAGTTGGACCAAGTTTCCACAAGCCTGTAAAACTCAAAACAATGAGCAACATTCATTTGTGCATATAACTTGGGCTTTTTATCGTTATTATTACACTTAAATGGATAGGACACAGATGAATGTTGAAATATTTTGCATTCGCACTGTGTTAGACCTAAAAGTGGGTGTTAAAGCCAAATATCACTTGTTGAATGAGTCTACAAGATATATCAGCATGTTAATACAAAAAAAAAACACACGAATATGAATTTAAAAAACTTAAAAATAAAATTAGTGTAAACCCCTATTTTATTCTCATCTCCTGGCCCCGGTGGTATGTACCGTTTATTTATATATGGTACAAATATATTGGCATTTAGTAAAAGCTAAAAAATAAAGGTAAATTTATATATTTTTTTGAGTATAATTTTTTTTTTAAAAAAAAAAAAACGTACAATGAAAGTTAAATTGTTCTTTCATATTTTTTATGTAATTAAAAATAAAAGTAGAAATTGGAGAGAACAAAAGACACACAGATAAATTAAAAGAATTCCAAAAGTAAAAAGATAAGCTAAAAAAAATATTTTAGCTAATTAAAGATGGCTGAAAGATATGCTAAAAAAGGAGACCTTTGTAATTGAAAAATGAGTAAAGACTGTACAAGATTATGAACCAAAAATGCCATGATAATAGCATCCACAGAAGTCTGAAAACTGGACTTCTGGTATAAAAAAGAGGGGGTCAGTTTGATAAAGGTTTTATTTTTATTGTTTTCTCTATAGTTAGTCCTGGATAAAGAACATATCCAGAATCACTTTACACTGAAATAATTTGGCATGTCAGAGTGAACCAGAGCTTCTGCGAACATTGTGCCTGAAGATGTACACCAGAAAAGCCTTCATGACCGACTAGGAGAATGGACCACAAAATCAAATAATAAACAATGGCCAAGCTCATTCTAACCCAAAAAACTATTCATAGTTATCTACTGCCTTCTAACTAAATTTACCTGTAAGATATGACTCTTATTATTCCTGATTGTGACAAATTTAAGTGTTTGCAAACAATTTTTAAAAATATACGTATATTAGGACCCCAATAGAGACTTTAATTTTTCTGTTCTAGAGACTTTTATTTATCCAATAACTTTTTTAATTGTGAAATTGTTTTTTATTAATTGATTTATATCTGAATTAACATATGTTCTCTCCAATTTATTTAATCAGTAATCTGTCTGTTTTAATTTGTTAGAATAAAAATATTTATTTCTAATACCAACTTTTTCATATGTACATTATTAATAATATTTATTAGTGTTTATTATTAAATTTATTATTAGTTTAGTAAGATTTAAAAACATAATTTACCTTTGCCAATATGTTTTAAATAAGTCCAGGAATAATAATCCCAAAAAATAATTCTAATTATGGTATAATTTAATACCGATTCCTTTTAAAACATCTTTTCTTTTTTATTTACAACTTGTGAGATGTGCTGGTGACAGATTTCAGCTGCTTTTTATGAATCCTGGTGCCCAGATCACATAAATAAAAAGCTGATTTCATCAATAGCACAATTAATAACAATTCTAGGCCAAGTTGATCAGGAAATATAGTTATGTTTTTAGAAATACAATTTTTTTTCTTTTGGCATAACTTGATCAACTCACATGCAGTTTAGATTGCATGTAGAGGCCCAGTCAGACAGAAAACATTATAATATATATATATAATTTACTCAATATTTTAAATTTACCCCAAGTCAAGCTATAT